>SCLH01000489.1:82243-109615 GCA_004367855.1 Oikopleura vanhoeffeni
AAAATAAAAATTTTATGATTTTTCAAACAGCGGTCAGAAAATATGTAGGAATCCATGCAAAAAGTTAAAGTGGCATTTTTTTGGTTTTTACCCACAAATTTCAGTTATTAAAACAAAAAAAATTTTGGACAAAAAATGCGGAAAATTTTCATAATGCTTCGATTTTTTCAAATTTTTACGATTTCAAAGATGAAAACCCGAACTCAAATGTTTCCTAAAATAGATAAAAATAATTTTATGAAGCTGAAACATATTTAAATCGGTTCAGCTAACTATAATAAGCATGAAAAAATATACTGACTTACTATTTTCGTAAGTTATATTGACTCCAGGATGCCGGGTTTATGTCACCCCCTTAAACAAGAGGTTATTTTAAAATGCATGCAATGTAAAAAAAATAAAATTCGAAAATTTCAATTTTTTGCAATTCTAGAAGATTTAATTTTGACTGGATTTTCTATTTTTGGTTTTTCGACCTCAAATATTGAAATGACTAAATGATATATAGTCTATATCTCTTTATCACACTTTTGTTACTTTCTGGTCCCTCCTTCTTAAAAACACACTACGTTTGCTAATCAGGGACCAGAAAGTAACAAAATTGTGATACAGGGATATGACTAGGGTCATTATCTACAAAACTAAAAATGCCAGAAATAATTATTTAGGCTTATAGGATGAAACTGTCTCGAAAAAAAAAATTCTGATGATGAAAAAAAAATTTGAGCCACCTGGTGGTTGCAATTTGAGTTTCAAAAAACAACCTTTTGGGCTTTGTAATGCATTTGAACGGTATACTCATTCATTTTTTGCTGTTATTTGAAGGATCGCGTTAAAAACATGGTAAGCTTTATTTTGAAAAAAAATTTGGAAAAATTATTTTCAAAATTTTGAAGAAAAAATTTGGTCAATTTTGATCAAAAATGCGGAGGCGGAAACACTTTAAATGTAAATTGACATTTCTCAGCCCCCTTCGAGCTCAAATTTTGTCTTATTCTACGTAAAATTTAAAGGGCTATCTGATAATAATATATAGCCGATTGAGCTCCTATGAGCTGCTACCCATATCGCCAATTTGAAGTTTAAAAAGTCATTTAGCCCCGGAAACTAACCCCAAAATTTTATTTTTTTATTTTCAAAAAATTCTTCTTCAAATTCTGCACAAGTCATTTACTTTCATTCCATGGTGAATTTCTTGTATTAAGAAGGTGGTCGAGGCAATCTGGACCTTTTTAAACTGCGCCTCAAATAACGAGAGACAATAGTAACTTCATAGCTATACTTGTATGCAAAGACAAGTTTGATGAATCTTTGAGATCTAGATAAAAAATATTTCCATGTATGAAGGCTGTCCGACCTCTAGAAAAGCCAAAAAATAATAAATAAAATTTTTGACAGCCTTCGTCCATGACCAATTTTTACGACATTTTTCACATACATCGATATGATCATTTCATTCAGTCGGTGGAATCGCACGCTCGGGCCTCCGAATTTTTTTTTTTTCCTAGTCGCGCTAATCGCAAAAATGAGCATTTTTTTTTAATTTTTCAGCGCATTCATTGTTGGGTCCATTTGTTCGACATTTTGGCTCAACTATTAGAAGCGGTATGAAATCGACGCTCGGGCCCCGAATTACCATTTCGCCTTAGTTTGCCTAACAATCCACGCCGAAAGTGGCGCGATCTGTTTTTGACTACCTAGACTGCTCACCAGTCAATTTAGAAAAAAGTTACCGCCCATTCTGCAGAATTTGCGGACGTTCATTTGCGCCTAATATGAATGTAGCTCAAATTTGAAAATTTTGGTCAAATTTGAAAATTTCTGGGAAATATTTAGAACTCGATTTCAAAACATTTCAAATTTTTTCTACATCATAAACACTAAAAAAATAATTCGATTGGTCAACTTGAATTTTTTATAAATCTCCGTTCTTGTTTACTTGATATTTTTTGCAATAAAATAGTCTGTACTCTGAGATTAAAGCTAACAACTTCAAACAAATTTATTTGTCTCTTGATTATTACAATGCTCTCATAAATAAGTAGATGTAATAGGAAGTATTAATTTTGTAAAATTAACAAGCTTGAACTTTGTGATCAAAGGTTTCCGGTTTAGATTAATATTTTTAATTTGTATTTTCATCAAAAGTACTTTGATCAGTGTCACAGCCTGATATATGTAAACCATTATGTAAATTTTTTCGTCACAGGATGCTCGCTCCTTCAAACTATATATAAACTTTCAAATTTTCAAAATTTCAAATCCAAACACGAAATGGGCATAGATAAAAAACACACTCAAATTTAAATCTCGTGAAAAAAATGCCTGAAACCAAATAGAAAAAGTACTTATTACGCCTAACTTTTTGTGAAACGATCTGTACAACGCCTATTGAAAATTAAATATTGATTGGGCTTGCTTACAAATTGATCACGATTTTCGGACGCCATGCCGGAATGTAACGAACTGAACTCAAATTGAAGCTACAGTCCATAAAGGTATTAGACAATTTTGCGCTAGTTGCCCATGTGGTCATCGTCATGGCGACTATAGTATGCCAAGGAGCAAATTATGGCTTTTGCTCATTAGTTCTCATGAGTAACGTGCATCAATATCAAGTTTAAAAATTTCTCAAATCTAAAAAATTTTAAATTTCAAAAATTTTCAATCTCAAAAATTTTGATTTTCAAAATTTCAAATTTTTTTACCATAGATGAAACTTTATTTATAATTCTGTTATCGTTATGTGTTTTTAACCACAAAAAATATTTTTCCCCGTGATTTGAGAGTTCGAGACAGTATAAATAGGTCAAAAATCAAAATATCAATATACAATCTAGGCAGAAAAGATTTTGTTAAGCCATTCAATTTCTCTGTGGATCGAACTTTACTCCTACAATCATCTATGAATTTTTTCAAATTTATACATGGGAAAGACCTTAAAAAGGTCGCATCGACCACCCCCTTAATACACAATTTTTCTCCCGGGTATGACCCTAGATATGAATCATATCATATGAGTCAAACAAAAGATAGTCAAAAAAATACGCAGTAATCTCTCATTGGTCCGATCAGCGCTGATTTTTTCCGACTACAATATATGATACCCCTGAAACAATAACTGCATATAATTTTTGACTATCTTTTATTTGACTCATAGTAAAGAATTGACTTCTCATACTTTCGTGTTCAGCACAAGATTTTTCCTTTGACCTCACTTCGACGTCAAGAAATACTCAATGATGTATACTCACTCAAACAAAACAGAAATATTCACATGATGTTTTTAAGGAGATATGCTACTTTGATTTGACATATTTTCGGTGATATATTGAAAAATAAAAGCTTATAAGGGAAACTGAAAATACTCGTTTGTAGATGTATCCTTGATCTTGCGACTCAGTGCATCACAGATTTTTTTTGACATTAGCACTATTAGTTACAGTATCTTCACAAAGGGAGTATATCTGAATTAGCTAAAATTTTAGCAGAACAAGTAACGATGGCATTTCAAAATTTTAGCACGCTTTTTTTGACCCGACGATTAAGAAATTCTAGAACAACAAATAACCGACGTCTTTAGGCAGTATGAGACTTTGAAATCTATTTTCTTCGCGGATAAATTTTCAACATAGCTAAAAGTTTTACTTACGAGCTTTTTTGAAATAGCTTGTTAGAATCTGAAATATAATTATTTTGGTTAATTTCGAAAAAAACGTTACGTGAGATTATTAAAATACCAATGAAATAAAGCTGACAATTTGCTGATCAAAAAACGTACTTACAGCATATCGAAATTTTCAACCTAGACCCGTCAAAGAAGCGATTTATGTTAAAAAAACAAAAAAATTAAAAAAAAATGTCATTTGGGTTGTTTTATACTTTTCAAACATATCCTATCAATTTGATGCATTTTTATGATATAATAGAGGTAGAAAAATCAGAGTCACATACCCCCTTAAAAAAGTAGTTTGGTTCAAAACACAGTATTTTGGAATAGCTCACTCAATTTTTTTCACCCGAAAGCTCAATTTGAGCTGCTCAAACGTCGATGGTTATCTGTCTTCCCAAAAAATGAGGTCTTTCTGATAACCTTAAGAAATTCCGAGAAAACACTTTTTAAATGCGGGAATGAAGACCCCCGACCGATGAGTACAATTTGTACAAGTTTTTATTTCTTCAATTGCAGAAATTACATATATAAAAACTACTTATTAAATAATTTATATATAAATTTTTCAATTAAAAAATTGTATTTTTTTGACGTTTCGGTTTATTCCATAATCATAAGTGAGAAGTAAATGAATTTGAATATTAGGAAAATATTTTTTTGTTTCGAGAGCAGGTTTAACTAATTTGCGAAATATTTGCATTAAATAATTGACGTGATAATTTGATCGTTTTGACCACATTTAGTATTCCATGACCATTTCAGCCGTTTTAATGTTTATTTCAAAATTTAACCTTTGGGTAAGTTATTAAAGTAACATTAAATTGACAGTCAACCTTACAGATGATAAACTCACAAAGTCCGTTAATACAGAGGAAGCCCAAATTGTTCTAAAGATTTTTGCTTAAATTTTTTGACCATTTGCGACTCTTTTAAAATTAAGGTCTCTAATCGGTCAATATTTGAACAATTGTCAAAGAAAGTTCTGGCTCGAAAACTACCTGGTATAACAAATTAACTTACAATTTACCCTACATTTTTGGTTAGACGCTATTTTTCAACATATTATTTTTGAGGTCAGAAACACAGATTATTTATTCGTGTTAAATACACGATTATCAACATAATTTTTTTTGCGAAATAATATGGGTATAATTATGGGGATTAAAATACTTTTGATTTCGTACCGGTGATTTCGTCGGTAGATAAATAAAAATAATTTTTATTTCGAAAATAAATAAAGATATTATTTATTTTTGAAATAAATTTAAATCTTATGTACAGTATTTTCGAGCTTAATAAGTTTAGTCTAGTCACTCTTTTGTACGTTATTCACTACAATAATATAATTTTAATTGAAAATTTCTTTGAAGATGTTTTTTGTTTACTACAGTCCATGTTTTACTTTTTGTAACTAAAAACGCCCTCGATGAATCGTATCAGTCGTATCAGTCATCACGAAATAAAATGGCCCAGTTGGAGAGACGCGACTGTAAATTATTATAATTAGTCTTGTCTTTAGAAACATGTTGAAATTTCGGACAGTTTGGGCTCCCTTGAACTTTATTTCTTGGTTGATAATTAATCTCTTGATTTAAGAGACAGATTATTTAGTCTTGCTTTTAAGATACTGTACCTATTTTCTACATAGAAATGGTTTGTACATGCCAGTTACTTTTCGGACAAACGTTCAACACACGTTAAATAGTTAATCATTACATTCGCAGTGGCATACATTTTTAATAATCGAAATATATATATATATATATTGTACGTGACATGGTTTAAGTCAGGTTTGGTCAGTTTTCAGACAATTTTGTCGTCGAGGGTTAATCCACAAATTTATTTTTTAATGACAACCTATTATCTATAGAGAACGTGTCAATTTGATTTTGTAACCCTCTCAGGGCAAATGTCAAAATTGGGTTAACTCTTTGCCGTGCAAATGGCTCTGCTTAGTCTTATGCACTTCAAACTCGTTTCTCGACATAAATTGGTAGACATCTAGCAAACAAACAATAGGCCTCCTCGCCAATACGCGTTCTTATATATTTTTTTAAGAACGTCAAGGTAAATTCGTCAAAACTTACGCGAGAAATTCAACAAGACCATTTTCAATAAACGAAATCCGATAAATTTGGGGGGGATTTATGAGATTTTTGATGAGGAAGTTTATATAAAATATTGATCAAATAAAGATATCAGAAAAACTTTATTTATTAATCATACAGAATAAGATGAAATATAATAAAAACATATATTAAAAACACAATTAAGCGCTGAGATCAGAAAATAATTATGAAAATAAACACAAATAGAGTTTGTGATTTCGTACATTAGTTCATGTTTGCAGATAATTTTTTGGGTGGAGTGGCTGAAATCAAAGAAAAAATAAGGGTTAAATTTTAATTTAAACAACTCAAAGTTATAAATTGTGAAAGAATTAAGTTAAGAAATTTGATTCTTAACTTCGTGTGACGATTCTGACGACGCGGTTCCATAAAATTTAATCGCATTTTACGACGCTTAGTCATTGTAGATAGATAAGGAGAAGATAGTTTATGAAGTTATCGATAAACTTTGAAAAAAAATGACGTTTGTGCGTTTTTTTTGTAAATTTTTACTGTATTACAGTACTTATTTTTTGCAAAAATTTTTTGAATCACAAAATTTAACCTTTTATCGTGATCAGAAAAAAAATCAAAGACATTTTTTCCATTACACCATAGCCTGAAAATGATCACGTGACCGTATATTCAAGAAATAATATCGGCAAAAATAGTACTGTTTTTTTCAAAAATTGCTTGAATCACTTTTTTAAAGAAATAAAAAGGTTCTTTAGAAGTTTTTAAGACTTTTTTTCTATCACACCAAAGTCCAAAAACTTCACGTGACCTTCAAATAAGGAAATAAGGTTTAGGTACAAGTAAACAAATAGTGATCAAATTACGCCGAAAATTTTTTCGGGCCAATAAACACTTAATTTAAGAGTTTTGAACATAATAATATTGTCCAAAGACGTCACATGATCTTATTATTCGAGAAATAAGGATTTATCTATGACATATTTCAAACATTATTTTTGATTTATTTCGTCACGTAAATTTATTCGAACTTTGGTTTAATGAAAAAAGTCTTAAAAACGTTAAAAGTTGACCCTGAAATTGTTTTGACGTAATTTGAGTACTTTTTCAAATTACTGTACTATGCCTTTTTTCAAAAGTACTCAAATGATGTGGAAGACCCCTTAAGGGGGTGGTCGAGGCAATCTGAACCTTTTTAAACTGCGCCTCAAGAATAAACGGAGAACAGTAGTAACTTTATTATACTTTGTATGCAAAGACAAGGTTTTGATGAATATTTGAGATTAAAAAAAATTTTCCATGTTTGGAATAGGCTGTCCAATGAATGCTGTGAAAAAATTAAAAAAAGAATGATCATTTTTGCGATTTAGCGCCACCTAGGAAAAAAATCAAAATTCCGGGCCCAAACGTCGATTCTCACGTGAATAAAATGGTCATTCGTGAAAAATCGTAAAAATTGGGTCATGGACGAAGGCTGACAAACAATTTAAGATTATTTTGGCAGTTTTCTTGAAGTTGGACAGCCTATTCCAAACATAGAAAATATTTTTTTTAATCTCAAAGATTCATCAAACCTTGTCTTTGCATACAAAGTATAATGAAGTTACTACTGTTCTCTGTTTATTCTTGAGGCGCAGTTCAAAAAGGTCCATATTGCCTCGACCACCCCCTTAAGGGGGTACTCAAAAATCTCGAAATTTTTTTTATGATAAGAGCAGAAATGTATTTCGTGGCCTTCCTGAGGCTATTTGGTGCATTTATTATTTCCCTCACCTGAATTAAAAAACCGTTGCGTACCCCCTTAAAAGAATCGTAACAAATTTCTAAGACTCTTATTGCATTACAGTATGGCCTCCGGTTTAAATAGAGCATTTATAGAAGTCAAAACTTCCGAAATACTGATGACATAAGAATGCGTAGGCGAAAGAAAGAAGAGAGTCAATCTTTCTTATCACGAGAAATAAATATTCCACAAAAATTTAAGAGTCATTTTACTAGATAATTTTGTAGAAACCATGTAATTATTTTTAGACAGAGCGATATAAAATTATTTAAACTTTAATATGAGTTAGTTCATATACATAAGTTTATTCACTTTTATTATTGCACTTTGTGTGTAACTGGAGTAAGTGTTCGCAACTTTTTGGTTTCTTATCCTCATTAAATGCTTTTTAATTTGTTTAAAAAAATTTTTTGTTTTTTTAATTGTATAGAAAATTGGCTAAATGTTATTTTAAGCATATATATTTCATTGACATACGATATATTTTTAGAGGTTTGAGGTCGATTTCATATCGTGAATAGATGTTAACGACCGGAAATACTGATAAATAAATATTAATTGTTATTCGTAAGTTAGTCAATATGTAATTAAATTATTTCGAATCATGGGAATTTTCCATATTTCCGTTATATTGATTCATTTGATAACGTGAAGAATTAATAGCCGGAACTTTGTGTAACGATGAGACTTGTCACCATAACATAAAGAAAATATATGGATCAACGGACCTCAGAGTACAAATCCTAACTATTTGAAAATTGCGAAATCTGAGCATTTGATAGTTGATCCTTTCCTAATCTGACCAATGAAATCGGCCTATTCCTCCAACGTTTTGATTGGTGCTAATATCTTGCGTGTTTGTATCATTCAAATAAGGATTTGTACTCTGAGGTCCGTTGATCCATATATTATATTGATAAGATTAGTTCTTGCGAAATTGAACCCAAACTTAAGTGTTCCCGGTTATAAAAATTGTTTGGCAATTTAGTATAGGGGAAACCCGATATCGCCGGAAAAAACCTGCGCAATTTCACGATTTTTAGCTTAAATTTTTCCCGTGCCCAAATCGCCGAACGAGTCAATATCGACGAAATTGTGTGGGCGTTTAAGGTTTTAATTACAAATTACATGCATTGCGTTATAAATGAGATCATATTTCAAAATTGAGTTTCCCAAATCTACTTGTTTAAATTTTTGTTTGATTGCGTTTGGTGGAGTTCTTAATTCTAAACATTTTAGTATTTTACTTCATTTCCCCTTATTGTAAAACTCCTGATAAAATTGGAAAAATGGTCAAAATATGAAGTCATTTCGAATGCCCACGCGTTGTTCATTTTTAAACGGAAAATCTTATTTCTGTCCCCATATCGCCGAAATTTTTGATGCGAAAAACTTTCGGCGATATTGGGCCTCCTCTGTATGATAAAATAATAAGTATATATGGTTAGTCTGCCAAAACTGCAGTATTATAATGAGCGTACTTTACAGTTTTAAAATGATATAATACAATAAACGTCGTGCTTTCAAAGCAAAAATTAATTTATTAGTAGTATGAAGCTGAAGCTTTTGTTTAGTACCATAGTGTTTTATTGTATTATTTACATTTCCTCAACAAAAACCATAGTTTTTGTAATATTGTTGGTGAACAAAGGCCGTTTTCATGAAAAAAACTAGGATTAATATAACCATTGACCTTCAAATAAGCGTTTATTTTTGTTTGAAAAGTGACGATGCGGATGGGAAGTGGTCTTGAAAAATAGATATAAGGAGATATTAAAACGTAAAAATGAATAATTATCGCTTTTCTATAATGAGCTTTAACTTGAATGGTCCGGCAGCGTAAAATAACTCAGCCACCCGGATGACTTTGCGCAGACATGTACTTTATTATAATAATAATAAATTTAATTTCAAATAAGAACATTGATTCGAACAATTACTGAAAAATTAAAAATAAATTATGCAATTATAACGATCAAAATACCGAAGATTATGAAGGGTGAGGCAAATAAAGCCAATCACCGTGCAGACTGAAATCTGAGTAGAAACACGAGATCAGGCCTTTTATTGGGCAAATAATAAAAAAATATAGTTTATTTTATAATTTAAATTCCAAATTTGCTATTAAAGAAAAACAAATGAGTAATACGCCCCTTTTTTGTTCTTTAGAAAATACATTAATATTCTAAACTTCGTTTATTATACTTTAACTTAACTCGTAGACTCGATTTCCGGCAAGTATGACCATTCACCATTCATCGATTTACGACGCTAAACATTAAGGGTACCCTGTCCTAATTTAACATATTCGCTATAAAATATTAGCCAAACAGGGCTGAGGAATATTATTCAGATAACCACTTGTAGAACTAAACCTCAACTTGCGAAAAATTTGCCAAACTTTTGTATGACCACACTCCTACACACATAAGCGGCACAAGAGCCACCTAAGCCAAAACGAAAAATCTATCTCCTCCCAGGTTTTTATTTGGAATAAACAAATTTAACATAACCTATAATTAATACAGAATTGTAGGAGACTTGTCGATAGTGCTTATTATTCTAAATACGTAAAAACGGTTCAAATACGGTTTTGGACTTTTTCATCGAAAATCTATCTCTCCTAGGTAAATTTCAAAATTACTCAAATTTTGCAAAAGCTAGCTCTAACAAACAGAAACTTTTAGGTGGGTTTGTCAATTCGGCCCAAACAAAAATATGAATTTTCAAGGTAACTGTAAAAATTTCCGAAAAAAAATGGGCTTCGATTTTTCGAAAGTAGGCTCAAAAGAAACCTGGAGAAACACGAAAGTAAAGTTGGTGAGACGCTCAACCACCGGATAGTCGAAGTTTTATGGTCAATTGGAACAAACATTAGTTTTGAACCATTAATTGAGAAAGAAACTTAGAAAAAGTCGCAAAAACGAGCAAAATGTTCTGAAATTTTTTTGTCATTGTGTTGTTTAATGCGTTTATAACTAAGAACAATTGATTGGTGCATTTGTTATGACAAAGTAACTGAGAAAAGTGTAGAAGGGATATCCGCTTAAATGAAAGAAGTATAATGTTACGATAATTAAGAGAAATGACGTTGTGGCGTTTTTTTTGAAATTTTTACTAGTGACAGTACTTATTTTTTGCAAAATTTTGCGAATCACCAAAAAACACTTTCAATGCGTCATCAAAAGAAAATTCTAAAGACTTTTCATTACATCAAAGCCAAAAATGATAACGGGTTGGGGAAAAGAAACCCTCGAGAGGTCAATGAAATTTTTTTTTCCCGCAAAAAATGAAATAGAGCACGAAAGGTCGAAAAAGTAATTTTTTCAAAATGCTAGCACTTTGAATATGAGTTTAGGTTAAGATTTTCTTACACCGAAAGTCCCAAAACGATCCAGGCTTTAAATTGAAAATAAGGTTGGTTCAAGTCACAAATGCAACTCGAAATACCGAAAAAATTATGTGGGCTAATAAACACCAAATTTAAGAGTTTTGAACATAATGATATTTTCCAAAAAGATCACGTGATCTCATTTTTCAAGAAATAAGGATTTATTTATGATATATTACAAACCTTATTTTTGGATTTTTTCGTCACGTTATTTTATTCGGACTTTGGTGTAATGAGAAAAATGTCGTAAAAACGTTTGAAGTTGACCCTGGAATTTTTTAGACGTAATTTGAGTACTTTTTCAAATTACTGTATATTGGTACTACATGCCTTTTTTCAAAAGTACTCAAATCACGTTGAAGACCCCTTCAAAGAATCGTAAAAAATTTATAAGACTTTTATTGCATTATAGTATGCCCTCCGGTTTAAATAGAGCATTTCCAGAAGTCATAACTTCTAAAATGCTGATAACATAAGAATGCGTAGGCGAGAGAGAAGGTGAGAGCAAATCTTTATTATCACAAGAAATAAGTTATCCTCAAAAATTTAAGAGTCATTTTACTAAAGAATTTTGTAGAAAACATATAATTAATTTTAGACAGAGCGATAAAAAATCATTTGAAGTTTTATATGAGGTAGTTTCAAATATAAATTAAAGTTTTATTTCATCTTATTATTACACTTTTGTGTGTAACTGGAGGTAATTTTTGCAACTTTTTGTTTTCTTATCATCATTAAATGCCTTTAATTCGTTTAAAAAAAATTTTTGTTTTTTTAATTGTATAGCAAATTGGCTGAATATTATTTTAATCTATTGAAAAATGTATGTTAATAATGAAACTTTGCTTATATGGCTCGATTTATAAGAATGGTCACTTGTTGCCGGAAAGCGAGTCTGGGATTCATGTCTTAAGTCTACGAGTTAATAAAGTTAAAGTAGCGAGTCGCTAATAGCCACGTTCCGTATATTTTATTCTATACTCAAGTAATACAAATTTAAAAAAGTATATACTATATGAGTCAAATCAAGTGTCCCCGGAAAAGTGGGTCTGGACAATTATTTACAGAGTTCAATCTGATAAATATAATCAGATTTTCTCGAGAGAAGTGTCAAACGACAGATAATTAAATTCTAAGCCTTTCAAGATTATGAAATGATATTCGAAAATAACTTATATAGTACTATAATATATTATAATATAAATAATACTTATATATACTTCGATAAATATTATCGATCGCCAACCGTTCTTCAATAAACAAGCGTCAAACATCCGTAGACAAGAAATTCCAACTTGGAACGTAACCATAATTTTATAATCGAGTTTTTTAGAAGCCTCTATCTTTTTAAATTAACTCATTCGCGAATAAAGCTATTAAATTGGCGCATACTTGGTCCCCACGGGAATGAGGCCCCATAGGCTAGGCCGTACCCTAGCTATGGGCCATAGGGTGTCATGACCCAGTTAGCCAAATAATATCAGTTAGGCCTCAATTGCGTCAAGTTAACTCTGTCTTTGCTATTTTTTTTCTATTCTGAGTAATTTCAGATAAAATATTTTGGTATATATGAAATTCATAATATGAATTACGGAATTTAAACCGTGGATTCATGCTGAGCAGATACGGATTAAAGGCATTCAGCATTAGTAAATACCTTTTTTTTCTATTTTCCCCGGGGGTCTGAGTCAGAGGGTGGCCAAGGCTTTTTTAAAAAATAAACAGAAAGTCCCGAAATTTTAACAAAAGTTTGGCCGGTAGCTAGACAAGAAAAAATCGAAATAATTTTTTTTTATTTTCAACTCCGAGGTGTCCAAAACCACTTTTTTGTCTCTCATTTCGTTAGAATNNNATGGCGATTTCTTTTTTTTTCTGATATGTTACTACTATTGACACGACGCTTCGATTTGAAATCTCAGAATTTGGAGCACTTGAAAACTTCAACCCTTAATGACCGGTCAAAGTTCAGGGTCAATTTCAGGGTCATCGTCTTGCCTCGAAAGTACCACAAAAATGATCCTTGGGTCGACTTTCTGGTAAAAATATTAGCAACTATGGGTCAATTATGACCAGAAAAGTCGCTAAAGAGCAAAAGTCCATCTTCAGCTATATTTCAAAGTTTTGCCTGTTACCGCTGTTATATTCAAAATGAACCCATGGTTGCTAATATTTTCACTAGAAAGTCGACCCAAGGAATTTTTGGATGGTACTTTCGACCCAATATGATGACCTTGAAATTGACCTCAACTTTGTTCGAGATGAATTTCAAGGTCCTCACATTAGGTCGTAAGAACCATCAAAATGATCCTTGGGGTCGCCTTTTTATTGAAAATATTAGCAACTATGGGTCAATTATTATCAGAAACGTCGCTAGAGAGCAAAACCTCTAATTTTAGGTTTCGGCGGTTTTGATAATTTCTTGAAAGTCTTCAATATGTTACATTATTTTACAGCATAATAAATAAAGATTTGAATCTTCATGCGTTGATCAGCTTANATATTAATTAGTACAACAGCTGCGCAGCTGTTAATCGACAAATTAGAATATGCACTTTATCTTAATTTTAATCAACTGTTCCTGGGGTTTAAAAGGGTGCCATTTATTTACCTAATTTTATAAAAAAAATAATGTTAGAAAATTAACACGAATATTTTTTATATTCAACATGCTCATTTTTTGCTCGGGACTCTCGAGCAAAAATGAGCAACCGATAAAAAGGTCCTATGAGTTTAAAAACTTCAGATCTGAGACAGTTTTTGACGGCGAAAATTTTGTTCAAATAATTTTTGGGCTCCGACCACTCGGTGGCGCTGTTTGAGGTGCTCAAAAATCGTTTTTGTTTTTTAAAAGCTAAATGCACATCTTTTTTTTCAATGCTTACTTATTTTTTTGGGTAGAGCGTAAAATTTTCCTCCAGATTAAAATTTAAAATTTACTGGACGACATTGATCACGTGGTGTAGCACCGGAAATATAGGTGCCCAAAAACTCGAATTATTTGAAATCAATGATTTATGGTACTAGCAACTATGGGTCTTAGATGACCACAGGTGGTGGTAGAGGCGATTCCATAATTTGGTGGTGTAAACAGCAGCATGGTATTTAGCATTTACAGGAAAGCTCATTATAAGAAATAAATGAAAGTAACCATTAGATAGGAAATTATTTGAAAATTCATTAAGATTAATTTTTTCGAAAATTTTTTTCAAAATTTTGCCGATCGCTGATTGGTTGTAACATAAAAATGCTCAAAAGTCATTTTTGACCCCGAGAATGCAACCGCATGATTAACATTTTATTAAATTTTTTTACAAATCGGAAAATGGTTGTTAAGGGTGATCAAAATGACGAAAATTGTCAATTTTAGCATAAACAAAACTTTTTAATAAGAATTTGAGGAACATGTCAATATGAGAAACAAATGGAAGTGACCATTAAATAGGAAATTTTTTGAAGATTCATTCAAATTGATTTTTTCAGAAAAATTTTCAAAATTATGCCGATCGCTGATTGGTTGAAAAATAAGATTGCTCAAAAGTGACTTTTGACTCCGGAAATGAAACCGAATGATTAAATTATACTACAAAACATATTTTGAATTTGTTTTACAAAGAAAAATGGTTGTTAATGGTAATCAAAATGACGAAAATTGTCAATCAATTTGATAAATTTAAATAGGTTGTGAGTAAAATTGTGAAATTTCAACAAGTAATATAATATTCGTAACAAAAATGACTAAAAACTGGAATAATAAAATATTTATACGACGGAAAACATAACTAAATTTTTGGAACATTTTCAGATACTCAAAACATATTCATTTTACGAAATATATATCGACACAATTGTATTGATAGAACTGATAAAACAATTTCATTTGATTAGTCGATTATGCAACTATATCATAAGTGAAATATAAAACTTTTTATAAATATTGTATAGTCTTTTTTTTATGAATTGAATTTGTATATATCGCACATCTAAAGTCTCTAGATAATCTTTTTTCGAAAATATGCATTTGACCGTATTTCTTGCATGAGATGACATAGATTAGAATTCGAACAAGAATGGAGCTTTTTGAGATATCTATTGGATAGGTAAGGATTTACATATATACGCACCTCAAGATGAAGACCCGTATTGTTGTACAAGTGGCAAATTTTGGTCACAATTAATATAAAAATCTTATATGATTAATGGAAGGATGAATAAGTCGTACATATAGGGGCGACTGTCCTTCACAATAATAGGAACGACTATACATCCCTTTATGTGGGTGCGTTTTAGGCTCTGGTTGAGGGTCCATTAAACAATCTGTAAACACACTAAAATTTATCTCACAGACCAACACGATTATTCATCGCATATTTTAGGACCAGTTAATGGCCAATTGTTAAACACATAGTTTAAAGAGGTCAAATAACATATATAACATATTTAAAATTTTGATATATGGGATCGCCGGAGTTATATTATTGGTACTTTTTAACTTCCAAATTCAATTAACTAATAAACAGTGATTATTAAATAATCTGGAGGAGATGGTAGTGTAACAAAATACAGCGTGAATAGTCTTACACATATCTGCACAGGAAATACATTGATCCTGATGTGAGTCATTTCGCAATAATATCATCCAAGTGATTCAAATTTACAAGAAGCACATGATATTTGTTAAATAATGATACGAGGTCTGCTTTTTAATATTCGGCGGGTATAAAAGAATAATAGGGCTGTGTTAAAGGACACAGTTCAAAAAAAACATGATACATAATATTTGAACATATACGTACCAATCGTAGACTCATTACGGATCGTACTGGGACGGTAATCGGATAA
The DNA here is from genome assembly GCA_004367855.1 of Oikopleura vanhoeffeni. Lineage (NCBI taxonomy): Eukaryota > Metazoa > Chordata > Appendicularia > Copelata > Oikopleuridae > Oikopleura > Oikopleura vanhoeffeni. The sequence goes on from SCLH01000489.1 coordinate 98,011, forward strand.
TTTATACAATAAAATTATGATTGAGTGATTAGTCTCTTTTGGTAGCATGATAAGGAAAGATCAACAAAAAGGATTATTAGTTATTCTGATTAGTATCTCTTAGTTTTCACGAAATATATTGTTCTTGTCATCTAAGGAAATTCTATTTAGAAGTAATAGGATAAGCATACCCCTTTTAATCGAGAAATTATGGTTTATTATAAATTATTAAGTCGTGTATTTTGTATAGTTTTAATTTAGTACGACTATATGAGAGCATCACCGAGTATAGATGAAATGAAGTTACTTAACTATAGATTCGAGTTATGTAGTGAAGATTTATATTGAATAGATAATATAGCTTGGGAAAGCAAAAAAAGATTTATCGTTTGACTAGGGTCTTCCGGTACGGAGTTGAGGAGAATGAGCTACTATTATTCTAAGTGTTCTGCGGAGAACTGAGCAAAGTCTTCAAGAAAATATGGATCGCATCATATAGTTACATCAGTGAAGAGTAGTCTGGTATGAAAAACCTGAGATTAATTATAGAAATAAACAATCTCTGAGATAGACGGTGCAAGATTGGTAATATTATCGAGGATATAGCGTTCAGCATCATAGGATCCACGGTGACACACATTTAACAAATTTCTGATATTGTAACCGCAATAGTATAATAAGATTATAATCTATTATGAGTTATGAGATGATGAATCATTGGGAATTTCATGTCGGGTCAGAAAATGACTTTTGAGCGATCTATCTATGATCTACAAAGCCAATTCAGAGCGATTGCATAAAAAATATTGGCTTCTGAGAAAATAGAGATTTAGGAAATCTATAGATCATAAGAGAAAATATCATTATGATAATGGTGGGTGTCACGATTATATTTTTATATATTAGAACTGTATTTGCATTGTCCGAGAATATGACTTAAATAAATATCTAGCTCTTAGTTGAGAGAGAATTGTGTACCAGACACATTTGAAAAGCGCAAATAAACGTAGTCATATTTTCTTTGGCTAAAGGCATGACGCAAATTGTCTTCAAAATATGTCGGTTGGATTATGTGAATAAAAGTTAATGCATAAAGTATTGATGTCAGATCTGGTGATGTTTGAGTAATTTCAGGGGGGTTAGATCAAAATCACTTTTTGACATCTTATTTTCAAACCGCACACGTCAGTGAGACAGTAATTGAAAAGAGTAAAAATTAACTGAGAAAAATATATGAATGAAACTTCAAAATAAGAATGTTTTGGATTTAGGTCATGATAACATTGTTATACGCAATAGAAATACATTGTCTCTCGAATATTAGTATTGAAATGGTTCATTTTGTTCATATGCAACTAGAAAATTACAAGTTGTGCGATTCATTTGATCTACCTTATTTCGAACTATATGTACGCTATTCATGTTAAAAAAATTAATAAAATAGTTAAATAGCCAGTATTGCAATATCTCGGTCAAAATGGAACTCTATGAGCCATATAGGTTAGACACATCAATCGCAAAAAATACATGTAAGAAAGAATAGTCTAGAAGAAATAAATAGGGTGATATTCGATTAAAGAGATATCAAATATAATCGACTTACGATCTAAGCATTATTAGGTTTACATGTTTTTTAAAGAAGCTCAGTACTTCGTATACTGAATAAAAATACATCATAGCTTGCTAGTTGCTGGCCACGACACAAAATATTGGAATCGAAGTACAAGCGATAATCGTTACTCATGTTGTTCATTCAAAAAAAACAGTGCATGACAAAGTACTTGATTAAGGCATACATAGATCATAAACGTAGTAGGGGATCTTTACGGACAGGACAATATTGTAGAGTTTATACGTGTGTGGGCTTACGCAAGTTGATTGGACGCAAAGTGATTACCATTAAAAGTATAAATTTTATAATTTATTCAGTTTAAGGCTGGGAGAGAAACTCTGCATAATAACAACAAAAGAGTGCAGAGAGAATGTTCAATTGATTAAAATGAGAGATTGTATGCTAGCTGTTGAGTGTAAAAAAAACAAGAAACGTTGTTTAGCATCCTTCATAACATCGTTTACCGTAGTGACGGAGTGCAAAAGTAATTATTATGAACATATATTATTTTTCGTCTCAGTCAAAAGACATAAGATCTGAGAGGTAAACACTTCAGATGAGACTTTTATCGTTTCGCGTTGGTGGTTCGCTCGCTGACTCCGACTAAAATGACGCAGTTGAATAAAAATAAAGATATTCGGTGGATTAAAGTTTTGGACTAGGAAATTATATTTTATATAAAATTTAGGTAAATAAATGGCAACTTAGCTTTATGTTAAAGAACGACACACAATAGGATTACAGTTCATGTATATAAAATTATTACAAGAATTTTTAGAAGCATGATAATTAATTCTATTTTAGTCGATGTAATCAGGTGGACAGTCAGTGGATAGGATCTTAGATAATTATTATTATAATCGTGAATACATCAGGCAATGAGAAAGATTTCAAATCTTTATTTTAAAGAATTTATCCGATGGATAACTAAAATGTAACAAATCATTCGAAGACTCGCTAAATAGGGAAAAGATTAGGCATAAGTTAAATATGTTGGCTCATTAAAAAATAAACTCGTGCAATTCCGACTAAGAGAGTTTAATAGCATCGACGACGTTCTCAGATATGTATATTTGAGCCTCCATTATGTGATTATGCATGCTAGAGAAAGTGACTTTCTGCAAACAAGTGTAGTCACAATTTAACTGGTAGCCATCGACTCTTACCACACTCACCAGTGGATTATTTTGATGTGTTGTAAAAGAGACTAAAAGGTTGAAATACTCGAGAATCATCTGTAAATATTCCAAAGATGATTGAGAATATGAAATATGGGATAATCGCAATCATGAAGGAAGTTCAATCGCATAGCAGAAGGTACGCTATATCTCAAGAATCTGCGGGGCTATGACTGTCTACTTAGTGAAGAATTCACAGTATAGAACATGGGTACAGTAATTTGAGGAGTAGTTAAAGTAGGTTTCAGATAGGCCAAAAATTGTAAATATAAATAACACTAGAATCGTATGAATTGTAGAGGAGATTAATGGTATTCTTTAGGCAGTCTTATATGCTTGCAGTCATATGACCAGCACTGACACAAAAACGTTTCATTTACCAAGAATTCGATAGGATGCAAGCGTTTAATTGGTAAGTGAACTAAAGGTGCTAGAAGAACATGGTCGTCTTAATTAGTTAGAATGGACCTCTGACGGATACATATTGACAGCTATATAAACGGGGTGAGATCTATTATGAGAAGTTTCACAATTACGAGACACTGATTCTTAAGATAGGCAAGCGTCGGTGAGTTCAATAAGAATGTGAACATCATGAAATAGATAAAAAAGGAACATGGCCTAGTGAATGTAATAATTCGAGAGCACAAAAAATTGGGATACAGTATAGTGTGTATCGGGGACACCCGGAGAAAGTGGAGAAAATATTAGAAGAATCATAAGACTATGTATAGTTATGTTAGATATTGATTTCTCGGTATGACTACCGGCAAGTTTTTTCAAAATGACTTCGACTTCGGTTATTGTATTTCAGAATAAAAGCCTGGCCACCGGCTATCTGAAACTCAAACACATCCGGTAACAAGAGAGTAAAAATGAGTATTTATTAATGCTTGGAAGAAGAAAAACCAAATAGCTTTATATACGCGTATATCTTGCTTCACTATGCAAATGGCACGAGGCGAAGGAAATAAATTCGTTATTCTATATTGATTTGGAATCTATTAATACTCACAAGATTTTCTAAAATATATTCAAGACGAAGAATATTGTAGTATAAAAAATCAGTCTGACACATGGAACAGAGCACGTTACTCATTTACTGACGCGAAATTGCGCTAACTGATATTGATGGCACTGGAGTCATAAGTAGCAACATCGAGAATATTAAAATCACAAATTGGCGTGGACCACCAGGTGGCATTGTACGGCTGTGAGCACAAATTGGTGACACTACATTGCGCTGCTGGGGAAAACTAGAAAAAGACAATATTGCGAACGATATTGCAATGCTGCGTGAATCATTTGATTATCAAAAATTCATGTATAGTTGGCGTTTAATACAAGTCGATACGATGAAAAAAGAAAAAACTTTGAATTGAAAGTGGGCCTTCTGGCACTTTGTGTCATTAACAGCTTGGATTGACTAAAGCTGAATTAAAAGTTATAGATAGTTATGACAGCAAATGAATGAAGAGCGCACTTCAGCTTACGTGTAACTGAGTCTGTAAAATTTTTTATGAGCAACAAGACACCTCGCGAATGCGGTTGACTGAAAAAAAATTTATATACAGTAATTAAATCAATGATCCTATTCGACTTAATTTTATTTAGGACAATCAAAGCGATGTGGACCACTGTCTGTTGCTCTCGCAGAAAGTATTTGATGAGCGGATGGTTTTACTTGGAGACAATTAAGTATGAACGGATGTATCAGATTGCTCAGGTACAATCAACGGAGATATTATAGCGAAAAAGGAAATATGTGTTGATGGGAGCGGTATTCGCTTAAATCGAATGTGTATGAGACAGTAAACAATTGCAGAAGAAAACGACGGGATTGCCTTTATTTACAGAGAAAAACTGTTAAATTTGTATGATTTTGTCATAAAATAAACAGAAAATATAAAGATTAATACAGATCTGTCATTAAAAGAATCTTACAACGTTCACAGGGCGAAGGTTAAATGCGCCAATTTTAATTAGATTATATTTCAGGAGGGGAATTGCAAATAATTTATAAATAGATGCTATATAAAATTCACACGGGATTTAGATTGAAAAACTTAATATTGTCGCGGATATTAACAGGTTAACAATACGTTTGGAACAAGTTTTTCATTTGGTCTTATGAGGGTATTTTTAATGGTACGCTTGGTCTACTTCTTGGGGAACACGGTGGCGAGCGATAATATTTATCGAAGTATAAAAGGTTTATATTATATATATATATAGTACTATAAAGGTATGTTCGAATATGCTTGTGGATTTGCCAATATACTTTGTCAAACAATAGTCGAAAAAAGAATCACTATTAGATGTTGGTATCTCTAAATATATTTGAGAGGATGTAAATTTAAGATTATTTTATTTATATATCAGATTAATCTACGACCTAAATAATTGTCCAGAGCAGCGATGTTACCAGAGAACGGATAGAATTTTAGACGTCACATATCATAATATCAGAAAACATTAAGATAATTTCTTATTAATTAGTTTAAATCAAAAAAGCAGGAAATTACCAGAATGATGCGTAATTGCGACTCGCATTGTAAATTACTTTGAAACGTAGACTGGAAGACATGGTAGATCACAGACACTCGCGTCGGGTCGCAAGATAGGATAATATTAATATAGCGAGATGCCATATCGATCACAGGCGGTATGAATGACACTGCACTGATTCTTTTATCGCTTCGAGAGAGAAGGAGCTATGAGAATGAGGAATTCGATTTGGAATGTTGAGGTATTTCGCGCACCTGACGATAACGTCAAACTCAAAACAGGAGATTTTAGATCGGCCATGGACATTTTAACCAATCTGATAGTGTTAGTATCGGCACATGGAAATTTACAAGATGTATATACTACTAAGCACAAAATTCTTAAACTTGTGGAAAATGTTTTATGGCTTATCACTAATTATGTCAATAGGTAAGTATAATATTTATTTACATCTTATAATATTGCTATACAAAAAAAAGACCCAAAAAAATGAAGCTGTAAGACCACTATTATAGGCAGTGTTAAAATGAATCAGAATAATTTTGCAAACAAAAGTTTATTCTATCAAAAATTTAAAAATCACATTCAGAATTCGGTACCTGCGCTAGAATAATATATAAATACCAATGATAATAGAATATTAATTGAATCCTTGATCACAATACTCAATAAAACTATCTAAGATGATTGTATTATGCAGATATGATTAAATATTATATATGTTTCTGGAATAAATTCTTTGTAGAGATATAATATTAAGTCTTAATAATTATTTTAGGGGATTTAACGTTGAATTGTTTTGTGATGAATTATAAGCTCTCCTTACATCCTCTCTCGGCTTACGCATTCTTATTTTATCAGCAGTTAAGTAAGTTATGCAAGTATGGATAAGATAGCTTCAGAAAAACACACACGACGGTAGAAACCATATAATGTCCGCTAGGAAACGGTCTTATAAATTTTTTGACTGGAATTTAATATTTGAAGAGGGTTCACGTTCATCTCGGTGATTTTGATAAATTTAATGAACACACAAGAGCAGAATTACAAATGTAGCTTGAAATTTGAAAAAGTACTCAATTTAGATAAAAGAATTCCTAGCTAGAACTCGTAACAAAACATGTTCACTCATTTTCTCATTCACTACTTAATTACTCAAACGCTCTTAAAAAATCAGACAAAAGAATGACGAAAAAAGTTCCCTAAAAATGAGAGGTGATAATTGATAAATAAATCGCCATATTGTATCTTGGAAATAAATGGAGATATACGTGTAATTTTTTGGTAGAATATATTATTGATTCAAGAACATCTTACATATTTTGTTGCTTTATTAGCACCTGTATGATGAGAAATGTTGTCAGGCTGATAAAGTGAAGTGCTATTTGGAGCTTATGATTCCAATATCTCTAGTTTTTCTTACATTTAAAGATGGATTCATCGAATGTTTGTGAGCTTATTGGTTAATATAGTATATATGCTTGAACTAACCATCTAATCAAAAACATCTTCATTATTTTAAAAAGTGATTAAGCATTTTTTGTTCTACTTTTTTTGTCGTTTTTTTTTTTTTTCGTCTATTTCTAAGATTTATTTAAAAAATAGATACCTATGTGATGTATTTAATATGTCATTTATGATTTGTTATATGTATATATACTTAAATCATTAACGTAGCTCACAAGCTTTGCAGCCTGAATATAGAAATCATACCTATTGTTCCTTAAAAATATAAAACAGTCAACTCATGGTAATTGACTTCCAAATTTTTTGTCATAGAAGCTTGTCAACGAACTGTCTGCCATAGAATTATAGAGGGTTTCTGCGTAAATAAAAACTAGTCTAGTTCTATATTTAATTTAGATCTGGGTAGTTTTGATTTTTTCCATTTAGATTTATGGCTTCAGTCTACTTACATTTTTGGGGCTTGGGATAAGGAAAAAAGTTCTGACGAATTTTCTTTTGATAGTAAGCGGAGAGATACGAATGAAGATTATATAATAATAGGCGAAAACTCGGAAAAAGTGGTGGCATAGATAATTACCGGAGTATCAATACTATATACTAAGTAAATATATGTACTAATAATAATAAAAGAGCACAGCTTTTCTCTCAAGTTAATTCGGGATAAATATAAGATTGTAACAGACGGGGCTATAACCGCCTGTCCTACATTTAGGCATGTTTATTACAAGATCATAGTGAAACGAGCTATCTATGAGCTTGAATTCGATTTTTTATGAACGCAAAAACAAACAATGACAACAAAAATTTTTTCGAAGAAGTTATTGACATTTCTTTGTACGGTACTTAGCACTGTATTCCTAAGTTTTTCTCAAAATTATGGGTGGACATATCAAAATATCTGCGTCTCTGTTGAGGACTCATTGGGGGATCTCTACTAACAATGTCTTAGGGAGAACGCTGACAAGTGTGGATATATTTGTGTACTTTAACACAACATTTCTTTGATATATTTTTCACGCTTCTAATAGTGTTTGACCTTAACTTTCTTGTACGGGAGTAAAAAAAGCAGCCATCATTGTTATTTGTCGGACATTCGTAGAGACTTAAATGCATTCACTAGATTTCTATTTGCTTTATAGGGGCGGGAGAATTATAAACAAAACCACTGCGTAAAATGTATTTCGATATGTCATATAGAGTATGCTTGCATAGAAATTTGAATATAGATATTTGAAAAATTCTATATACCTCAGGGTAGCAATAGAAACTTACGGATAAAGAAATATGCGAGAGAGAACACAGTATTAGATATGAATCGATGCAGGTTATCGATAATTTTTGTTTGAGACACAACTTTTGTATGCATTTTAGCTAGGTTTGAGAAATCTAAGGGCAACTATATAAAGCTCGTTATGAGTCGCAACAAAGACGCGTCTAATAATTACAGAATGTAGATTAAAGAGTAGAACGGTACATAGTTTATATATTGGAAATTTTATTTTCGAAATATTGAAAAAAAGGAGTGTGTAGATGATTTTGGATTACTGGTTCCAGGTTGAATAGAGGAGGGACTCCAGGAGGAGGCGCTGGAGGCTATTGTGACAGCTCGGCCAGCTAGTGTTATGGAAAACGAGGTTGGTGTATCTTTCGTTAGACGAAACAGAGGTCATCCTAACGCAGACAAAGTTTTTGGTATGCGCGGCATATTGTAGGAGTGGTTGGAGGTTATTTTAAATAAATGGATAATTCAGGAATAATAAATCTGAATAGCTCTCAAGTGCCTGGTTGGTAGAGGCGTAAATAATCTAGTTCAGCACTAGGAGGTAATTTATTGTTTATTTAATGAGTAGAATTTCGCAGTCGGATGAGAGCAGCGCTATGAAGATAGGCATATAAACGGAGTCGTCGAAAATAAGAGCGGATATACGGGTAAATTTGTAATAAAGGGTAAGACTAGCTCGAGGAGATCAGGGATCGTCACTCTAAGTTTATTTAGTATGGAGTAAAACAGATGCGAAGGTTTTAGAATATTTAATTGTGAAGATTCAAATCTAAAAGGAACATAAATAAGGGGTATTGGTACACTTTTGTTTTCTTAAATGAAAAATTATGAAAAAATTTTTTATATTTTGAGAGAATAAAATACAATTATTATTATATATTGCCAAGTATGAACATGTGCTTGTTTTTAAATGCGAAAATATTCAGTGTAGCATGACTAGTATTGCTGATTTCATCTCAGGTGATTGCTTGCTAAAGCTTTGGTGACGACCTTAAGTAGATCTTTGGATTTTTTGAGTTAGGGTATAATAATAGCTTATAAAAGTCTGAATGCATAATATATTTATAGATAATATTTTTGTTTAGAAAAACGTCGCAAGTATCTTTTTTTGTATTCTTAAAATCTTCGATGAGTTCAGTTGGTAGATTGGAGCAAAAGAAACATTTATTTAGAATAAAAGTTATAACGATATGATATTATTAAAGGAAGAAGAATAAATGTACGTAGGGGTCTATAATAAGTCTATCCCAGTGGGAGTGGACCAGGGATTTATTTAGTATGGGACTGGGGGACGGATATTCTTAGAAGAATTCAATGAGGCTGGTAGTCATAATGAATCATTGGAGAAAGGACGGGGATAAGCCATTTCATAGTATATACGGGTATCGGTTTTTAATTAGACTTTTCTTAGATAAAGATTATAATATTAGCTGAATGATATGGGAGCTGATTCAGCTGCAAAGCTGGATAAGCTCCCCATCCGCTGGCATCGGGGGGTCATTGGTTATTGGTGTAAATAAATAATTAAAAACTCAGACAATATCTTTTAAGTGCAAATAGTAGTCAAATTAGATAAACAGTTCCCGCATAATTTGGCTTAAGTGTTTTTTTTTGTTAGATAATAAAGACTGCAGTACGTGTGTATCAGAGACGACACAACATCAAAAAAAATACAACTAATGGAAATTTTGGGAGTAATGTAAGGGAAATGATAAAGTAAAGAATTAAAATGATATAAGATACAGATTACTGTGATATACTAATAATCATAAGTCATTGCGAAGGAGATTATTACTACAACTAAAAGTTTATATGTTTGATCAAGGTGATAATGGACGAGCAACAGTTTTATGGAGGGTTTATATTTACATTTTTAAACAATCGCGGGGATAAAGTAGGGTTCATTAATTGATTTTTGGGCAGTTATGAGGAGACAACGATAGACAAAATTTATTTAGCTGATATTCAATCACTAGCCAGAGGGTCTAGACACTAGCGCTCGGATAGTTTATGTTCGCATCAAAAATCTTTTTTGATTAATTGGGAAGAAATATAGATTATAACCGGTCTGAGATGAAGATAACATATAGCTAAGACGAAAAAAGTTCGAAATCCGAATTGAGTTCATAATTTTTGGTGACGTCATTTTTTGCTATGGATCAGAGTTTTACACATAAGGGGAATGAGTAAAAATCCAAATTTTAGAATAAAACCCACCAACGCAATCAGATACGATAAAAATAAACGGACATGGTAGTATTTGGGCGGATAAAGACTCAAGATATGCAAAATAACAATTGATCAAAAATTTCTATAAGCAGGACATTAGAATTTTTGAAATACTATCTTCAAACACTGAAAACGCCAAAGCAAAGTATGCTGCGGATTATTATATTCCTCGGTCTGCAGTCGTGGCGGACAGAGGAATTTATTAGTCTAAAGACCAAAAGGTAATCGGGAAAATTGCCAGTGATTTTTTGCACAAGTGTCGATTCGGGTAGCCTATATTACATCCTATAAGGCAAAAACACAATTGTTTTTTGATTTTTAAATGTAAACGCTGGACGATACTTACTTTACTAGTGAATTTAGGTAAGATTGTATCTGCATCAGCGTTATTTCTAATCTCAGTATCCTTGGATTAATTGGAAGACCTTCAGGAGTAAAACCAATATTGAATTGATACAAAACGAGCTAAAGAATAAAATCCCTCAAAAAAATATACTCGATATGATTGAGGTAATTAGAAAGCAAATTTCTGTGGTCATGTGGTTCAGAGTATAAAAGTATCAACTATTTTAAATGATGAGGAATTTTAGCATATTGTTAAAATTATAGTTTGCGAATTGTAGTACCCGTCACGAGAGGAGGTCGGTAGAAGAAATTCAATATTATTATAATTTAAATGAATTGATAGTTGTACAGAAGATCTTCTAATCGTTCAAATAAGTCATGTTAATTGTAATACTAACGTTCAGTTAAATCAAGGACTAATCGTAGATATAAAAGTGAAATATGAGGGAATACTTTCAGTGATTGCGAGAGTTTGCATATATATTTAAATATGGACTGAAACTTACGAATAAACAATATAATAATTTATTTATCAGTATTCCGGGGTAAATCTTATTACGATAGAATATAGACTCAGAACTCGTAAATGAATTTATACTAGTGTATAAAAAGTTGAAGATTAATACTTCGTAAAGAATCATTTAGAATATTTATACAATTAAAAAAAAAAAAATGTATTAAACAAATTAAACAGTCTTAGTTTATATTAGGATATATAATATGAAACCTAAAAAAAGTAGCTCAAATATACTCAGTTTACTACACAAAATGACAATAGTTTGTTGCTACATGATGAAGTGAATAAACATTAAAGGATATTGTCAGTGAGAACAACTCATTACGATAATGTTTATTAACTTGTGTTATATCGGCCTTGGGTCTGATGTAAATTTGACATGCTAATTACGAAAAAATTATTGGTAATGTTAAAATGACTCTTAAATTTTAGTGGGAGATATACGTATCTCGCGTGAAAACATAGATTGACTCCTTCTCTTCTATTAC
>SCLH01000489.1:125694-182313 GCA_004367855.1 Oikopleura vanhoeffeni
TTAAAAACAAAATCCGAACAAATTTTGGACAAAAAAGCGTGAAATTTTTTTAAGGCGAACTCAAATGAAAACTGTTTCTTAAAATCTACATTTGCAGATATAATGAAATTAAGCTTGACATAGCTCTACTGGGTTGGTCAACGCAAACCAATTAATTTGGCAATCTCAAAGCTATTTATTATTTAATTGTGTTCATCAAAATATTATGGTGATTCTTAATTGATTCCGCGTGATTTCGACGAAAATAAATGTCTACCGGATTCTTTTTTTCACCAGGAAATAAAAACGTAAAAGCAAGAAAGTACAATTTCCTAGAGTTTCAAATTCTCAAAATAATACTTTGGATTTCTTTCTAGATATAATTATCAAACTTCTCAAACCTGAATTTATTTTTCAGGACAAACCGTTACCTAGTTACAGGGGGGCTCAATATCGCCGAAAGTTTTTTTGCCAAAAAAGTTCGGCGATATTGGCAAATTCGGCGATATTGGCACATTCGGCGATATGAGAACAGAAAAAAATAAAAAACGCGTAGGCGTTCAAAGTGACGTCATATGTCCAACAATTTTTTAATTTTATAAGGTGTTTCACAATAGATTTGTATGAAGTAAACCACCAAAATGCGTAGAATTAAATACTCCACCAAAGGCAATCAAATAAAAGTTGAAAAGACTAGATTTGGGATAGTCAATTCTGAACATGACGTCATTCATGACGATCAAAAAGTAATATAAATCTCAAAAAAATTTGGCGATATTGGCAAATTCGGCAATATTCGCACATTCGACGATATTGGCACATTCGACGATATTGACACAGGAATTATTTTAGCTGCAAATAGTGAAATTGCGTAGGTTTTTACGGTGATTTCGGCAAATTCGGCGATTTCGCCCCCCCCCTTGTAATCGATTTATTGAGTTCAGACCCTATCTGCTCATAAAGCGTGTAGCCAAAACTTAGTAGTAGAAAAATTGTGTTGGATTGTGAAAAAAGTAAACAAATTCTTGTATAATTATATGCTAAATATTATTTTCAAAGCAATCAACTTAGAAAATAGTATACTGAAGAGAGTAAAACATTTCAAGCGCTTAGGACTAATCTACTACTGTCACATATACAGGGTGTAACGTTTTTCCCTCCTTTTTTCCAAATTGCATAGATCTGAATTCCGCCGTTTTGATTGGTTTAATCTGAAAAAGACGTAGGTTTTTGCCAAAATTGATCGTTCTCATTAGCGGATAGCAATTTATGCAAATTGGAAAAAATAAAGAAAAAACGTTACATGCTGTATATTTAGGCCTACCCAACCAATTATTGGAAATGTAAAATATATTATTTACTTGTAAACTTATATAAATTAAAATAAAATATTCATTATTTCTCGCGAATTATATTCTGGAATTTAACTAAAATGGGTGAATAAACACTGTAAATGAACATTTAAATGAAGCTATATCACTATCACTATCAGTGAGCAATATAAATCAACTTGTATTACCAAAACAACTGATTCTGTGGGCACAAAATAATTGGTTTTATTATGACGCGTCATGACGTGACCTGTGAATATAGCTATCAAAAACAGTTCACTCTTTAAACTTACGTAGCAACGGCATTTTTTTTTGCTAAACATTTTTCAAATTATTATAAAACTACACTGGCGAGAATTTTCCGCGAAATTTTTGGCGAAAATTCCCGCCACTGTAGTCCGTTAAAAAATATTATCTTCTTATCAATTTTTTTCCAAAAAATTTCAGCAATTGCTGTGAAATGAAAATCCGTTTTTGGAATTCTATCTTTAAGTTTGGAATTTTTGATAATTTGAAATAAATTTCAAGAAAATTTTCAAGCTTTTTCGAAATTTTTTGGTCAGATGGTAATATTTTCGAATGGCTACAATTTAATAATAATTTAAAAAATGTTTAGCAAAAAAGTTTTGTCGGTCCTACCTTACTTTAAACATTAATATGATTAAATGAAAATATTATAATAAATGTTTATTTTTGTTAATTTTCCAAATGGTCTCAAAATTTCACATTGTTATCTACCTGGTATATATTTACTATGACCCGTTAATTTCGTGCTGACAGGACGCCTCCATTGTTTAACTCTAGCTTTATAAATAATTTATTTTATTCGCACACTTGGTATGCCCTTGAGAGACAAAAAAGTTGAGGTTGAGACTAGTTGATAATGTATCCTTTTTTCTGTGTCTCGAGTAAATTTACAAGGTTGAATGCATTCGGTTAAGTAATTGTCATGGTATGATATAAAGTTTCTTGAATACAAAACTAACCCTTGCTCCCATAAATCGCGGGCAACTATCAATTCAGATTATGTGTCAAACGGCACAAACTCTTTTCTTAGCTACAGTAATAAGGCTGGTTTTTCAATAAGTAATCTTTATAAACATAGGCTTGTTATAAAGTCTTAAAACTGTGAACAAGAAATGGGCATTTATAAATAGGAAATATTTTTTTTGGGGGACTTATATATCATATATTATATATCCCTTTATGACCTTTTGATTAATCTAATAGATGTGGGTTGAGGGAGCCAATCCTAACACTCCTAAGACCCATTCTAGCCACTCATGAGGCCGCTTTCTCTTCTTTTCAGCCCACATCTATNATGTTAATCTAGGATGTGCGGGCTGAGGGAGCCAATCCTGACGCTCCTAAGACCTCTCCTAGCCACTCATGGGGCCGCTTTTCAGCCCACACATCCTAGATTAACATTAGTTCGTTAAAGGGATATGTAGTTCGTGGACATACAATAAGTAGGGACCGTCTCTTAGAAATTAGCGCGAAACTAAAGTTAATCCATCTGAAAATAAAAATATGCTATCTAGTCAGAAATTTCAAGGTGGTTGCTGATAACGGTAATTACAGTTCAAAATAGCCATTTTTGACCGTTTAATCCTCATTGTACCAGTTATTTGCCAGTAAAACACCTTCAACAAGGGCTACAAAAAGTAATTTTACACCCATAAGTTGCGCATTAAAATTTCAAGCTTTTATCGCTATTTTTTTTCGATAATTATAAAACTTTATTGAAAAAGATTTGGGTGTACATTCAGTTAGGTTAGAGCAGAACTTATGTGAAATCATAATACATGTACAATTTTGGAAATTATTTTTAACAAAATAGTATATAAATAATTTTGACAAGCACTGTGAGTTAAACAGAATGTGGTGACTTAATTTGGCATTTTAAAGCATACCGTATGATTAAGGGAGTAGGCGTCGATAATTGGGCTCTTTTTTACACATTTTCAAGTGAAGTTTCTGAGAAACCTGGCTTCAGAAATAATTACTTTTTTTCCAAATACCTAGTACAACTTTTAAGGGGCTACCCCGTATCAAATGAGGCTGAACCAACAAATTTTCCAGATTTAATTTTGACTATTTTTTTCTGAAAATATGGATAATTTGAAGATGACTGGTAGTATTTTTACCTCTATACTTAGCCAGGAACCTACTTTTTTTATCATTTTTTATTTATTTTATTTTTTTATTTATTTATTTTCACCAAAATTTCTTGATTTTGAAAAATGTAAGGACAGCTTTCGAAGAGACAAAAACATAAAAATGTAGGTTTTGATATTACACGCCCTCCGCGGGGTGATCAGCTGTTTATTCATATATGTTCTAATATTGTGACTAAAAATTCCAGGAAAAAATAGGCTTTTCCGCGAGCCTCTTAAAATCAGCACAAAAAATCCTTTTTTGCGTTTTCTAGAGCGAATTTTTTTCGATTTTTTCAAAACGATAGTACACAACCTGCGTGCGTTTCTTGTGGTTCATAAAATCGAAGAATAATTTTTTTACCCCCAAAACTCACGAAAAAATAGGCTTTNTCGAGCAATCAGTGATCCTTGATTATAATTTGGGATGTGAGATTTAGGTTCAATTAATCTACCAGGCTAAAAAATTAGGTATCACAATGTATAGTTTCTCAGATATTTGCCCTCAAAAACCATGAAAACGGCATTTCCCACGAGGGGTACCCCCTTAAGGAAGTTGCCAGTACTATTCAGAGAATCTGATACTTTACCTTCGCTCAAAAAATGAATTTCAGTAGGCGTCACTAAAATCACTAAAAGGCCTACTCCTCATTCATCTCTCACTTTTTATTAATATTTGCAATTTAGAATGAATATCCCTTAAAGGGATTCCCTTTATCACTTTTTGCTTAGAATGCGTAGCCACTACTCCTTTTAACGTGTGATTTTAACGTTGTGGCTACGCATTCTAACCAAAAAGTGATAAAGGGATATATGAATGCACATCACCAAATGTAAGCCTTTTTTCAAAATTTTGCCTTTAGTGGTCAAAACAGCTTATTTAGGAGCCTCGCGCAAACGCCTACTCCTCCTTGAATATATATAGAAAATTTTTAATTTGTACATCAAATTCACCGCAAAGCCTAGATTAAGGGGGTACTGTGCGTTGTAATTTTTTTTTTAGAATCGGGACTAGACTAATTTGACCAAAAAATCACAATGGCGGTAGTCTCACATCCGACAGACGTCTAGTTCGGCGACCAGAAGACTTCAAAGACCTGAAATGAGCCATTTTTGAGTGAAATTAAACACCATTTTGCTCAGTTACCACTCATCCGACTTCTAATTGTACTTCATTTATAAAATGATCTTATGTGGGACTTTAATCCGGCCGAGCCGTTTTCGATACAAATTTCAATTAAGGGGGTA
Organism: Oikopleura vanhoeffeni; assembly: GCA_004367855.1. NCBI lineage: Eukaryota > Metazoa > Chordata > Appendicularia > Copelata > Oikopleuridae > Oikopleura > Oikopleura vanhoeffeni. The sequence goes on from SCLH01000489.1 coordinate 130,409, forward strand.
TCGGTCGCAATGTTTCTAAGGCATTTTGAGGCCTAGAAACATTGCGACCGCTACCACCTTAATTTACATTTGTATCGAAAACGGCACGACCGGATCAAAGTCCCACATAATATCATCGTATTAATAAAATAAAAATAAAAGTCGGATGTGTGATAACCGATAAAAATGGTCTGTAGTTTCACTCAAAAATGGCTCATTTCAGGTCTTTGAAGTCTTCTGGTTGCCGAACTAGACGCCTGTGGGATGCGAGACTACCGCCAATGTGATTTGTTTGGTCGAATTAGTCTCCCGATTCTCAATTTTTGTTTTCACAAAGCACAGGTTTAAATGTAGTCCTTTTTTGGATTTTTTTCTCCAAAGTCTCTGAGAAATCTCAATTATCGTCACCCTTAATTTAACCTTTAATTTCAACCCCCGAAAAACCGACTTTTCTTTGACAAAATCTCAAAACCAAAGAAATCTTATAAGTGAAAAAACTTGGCAGAAAATTCTCTACAAAATAGGTGTATCAAAAAGTATTATACATGAAGCTGAGATATCGACGCNACAATTTTTAGAATTTTTTTGGGGTTTTTAGATTTTAAATTGAAATAATGAATAGCATTTAAAAAATGTGCGTTGCACAAATATAAAATTGCGCTCCTTTTTGGTAGGATCTCGACTGTGAACGTCCATCTTGACTCTATATAAGTACCACACCTGGGAGAGAGGGGCCGAGGTGTAGTAGCACTGCGAATCAATACGAGGCTAGTACCTTTAATATATCATACAATATACAGTATAATTTATTCTTGATTTACAGGCAGTGTTTGATAAAATATATTGAAAAAAAGATATATAGAAAATTCAGAGCCATAGAGGGATAGGGATGGAAAGTCCCATCCCCCTTATATCCCCATCCCCCTTTTTATCCCGTTTCTATCCCTTTTTCCGTCCCTATTCATAAACTAGATTATGTTTGGTTTGAATTTCGATCAATAATAATTCCGCTTAGTTGACAATATGAGAAAATTTATTATAACCGTAGAATACTATATATTTAATTAAAAATCTCATAATTTTTAATCGTGCGATTTTTCACAAGGATTATTATAACGTATTTTTAATACTAAGGTTTATCGATTTTTTGGCAAGGTTGTTTTAATTCCACCATGTTAATATTCGACACATGTAGCATGTAATAAACCATGTAATATTTGGACGTTGGGAAACGATCATGACTAATTTGACTTGAAATGCAGTGGTTGGCATTTAACTTTTTACAAAAATATTAAAAAAAAATTTTGTCTTCAAGAAATTCAAGAATACAGAAATAAATCAGTTTCTGACCTAATATGACGCTTTTTCATTAGTTCTTAGTTTCGAAAGCTTCCTTATTTTTTCGAATTAAAAAAATTAAAACAAGTTCCGAATCTGAAAGGGGAATATTACTGGAGCGAAGAATCAGCGATTTATCTAAATATGGAAAATTAAGGGAGCATATCAAAGATAATACCTGAGTAACCGAAGAACTTTTTTTTTTCAGGTTTTTGCTCCCAAAAAATTGCCAGGCATTTTTGTCCTCATAATAACCGTAGCGTAGGCGAGATTTGATTGTCAAAGTAAATAATGGATTTAGATTTTACAAGTTGAACTCGCACATATGTTGTTGAAATTTTCACTGTCTTCGACGAGGTTATGAAATTAACTGATCTTGAATAATCCTCTAAAAAATTTTCAAACTTTCCTTGGACTTATGATAATAAATTAAAAAAATAATAACATTTCAAATACAGTACAATTAATACTTTTTTGGATTATGAATCACAAAGCAGGTTCGAAAGCACTCTAATTTTCTGTAAAAATAAAAGCAATAAAAACCTGCTAAATCAGTCAACTGTAAACTAGTCAATTTAAACAATGATTGAAATATACACGAAAAGATACAATAGATATTTTCCAATACTGAATTGTCAGCATGTCACGTTTTTTCTTTCTTTTTTTCCAATTTGCATAACTTGCTATCCGTCATTAAGAACGATAAATTTTGGCAAATACCTACGTCTTTTCCAAATTGAACCAATCAAACCGGTGAAATTCAGATTTATGAAAATTAGAAAAGAAAAGCAAAAACGTGACATACTGTACATTTCCTAGCCACTTAAAAGTGTCCATTTATGAGCAAAATTTTGAGCACTTAAATCGCGCGCAAAAATTGAGGCAAAAATTGCAAAAACGCAGCCCAAGGAGAGTTTCTTTTAGCATTTACCTTTAATAAAATGTATGTTTTATAGCAATTTTATGAACGGTCTAAGAATCGAAGTTTTTTCCTGAGGGTCCCTAAATCAAGTTATTTCTGGTTTTATGCAATTTTCTGGCGGCGAAGAACTAGAATCTAGTTCTAGAACTAGAATCTAGTTACTTGATAAGATTTATGAAAATCGCATATCAATTGAACCAGTGGATCTATTTCTGATGATTTTTTGGACCCTTTTTAATAGGTTTATTTCGATTATTTCTAAAGCTGTCAAATTTATCAGTATCGTTTCTATTAAACGTGCATGAAACTTTGAAATTGAGTTAAAAACTAGTCATTTGCGCTGTTAGTGTTAAAATTCGACGTCGAAAAAATCTTTAATAATAATAAGTAAATATGACCAATTTAAAAGTGAGTTTTCTCTGTGACCTTTTGACGTAATTGTTGTAGCTTTCCCAGTATTCTCTCTAGCGATTTATTTTTGACAGAAACTCGTTATATCTTCTAACGCTGTTTAGCCCCTCAAATAATAACTGAAACTTGCTAATCTCTTCAATTAAGATATATACCTCAAATGTCGATAAGGTCTTCAAACTAATTAAAGATTTATCAGGCGGAAAAGATAAATTTGAACAAAATTATTCGGTGACTGCTCCTCAAATTAGATCTGACCTTAAGGGGGTGGTGTCGTAATTTTTTGAGCCCCTTATAGAATTAATTTATGATAAATTATGATTCGGTTATGACTAAAGTTGGCCCAGAGGAATCTCGTGGTGGCAATCATTTTTTCAAAACAATCTAGAACAAATCTAGAATTCAAAATTCGAATATTTTTTTGCTTTAACCCGCAATAAACCGGTATTCTACCAATGATAATGAACATTTTTTATCGGTGAATATGACCCACCGAAACGATGCATGACATTAAATTATCGGAATGTCTTAATCGAATTCTAGAAATTTCGGATTATTTTAAGCAAAATGTTCAACCTAATTATCGAATTTGACGCTGATTGGTTAGAAATTTTGATTAGCTGTAAGCCAACTTTTTGATCAGTGAAATCTCAGCTTCAATTTGGTGGTACTTTTGTCCAAATCAGACGAAATTTTTTTTCGGACTTTTCATTTCCGGTTCACTTTCATTTATTTTCTAGAATTCTAGAATTTTATTCAAAAATTTCCTTCTCATCACTTTTACCGCATATATTTATCTACCTTAGTCGAAAAAATGGCTTCATTCTAAACATTCGTCTAAAAGAAGATAGAGTTTGAAGTCGAAAAACTGGCAAAATCGGCGTTCAAGTGAGATTCTAGAAAAAAAAATTCCAAAATCAAAAAATTCCTTCTCATCACTTTTTTGTTCTCATTTATTCGCTACTTTTGTAGATTTTGAGACGCTTTATATGTGGGGTCTAAAAGAAGATAGATTTTAAAAAAACCGTTTAGTGCTCTAGAATAGACTCACCACCTGGTGGTTGTGATGTAACAAGATTGACTTTGAGATGTGTAATCGTTAGAGAGAGAGAGACAAACGAGGTATCCTCAGAATTTTTACAACGTGCCCCTAAGCTTTGTTCATGAGTGCTGTGATGAAAGGTACCAGATTACGACACCTACCCCCTTGACAACGACCTTGGAAAAATTCATTGATAATAAACAACTTGAATTCGCTGATATCTTATTCCCACGAAAACTGTCATGAAATACCGCACCAATATGAATTATTTTATAAATTACTTGCTGGCGGCCTTTAAGTATTTGCTATATATAGATTAGGGGCCCTTGACCGAAAGATCGTGCCTATTTGAAAAATGCTGAATTCGAGCATTTTATTGGTTAATCAATTCAAATTTGATCAATGAAATCGGCTCATTCTGCAATACAGGGTTTTGATTGGATGCTAGTATCCCGTGTTGTTAAAATCCTTCAAATAGTCACGATCTGTCAACCGAAGGCCCTTAATCAATAAAAATTTTTCACATATATATCAACGTACAATATGTATATCAACGTTTATCATCAATGTACGGTGATGATAATTCTAATGTATATCTGATAAATGAGTTCAAACACTTTTTAAGATGGCTTTCATTATATTTTTTAATTTCACACGAAAATATTCGGACTTAGAAAGTCCTCCTGTTCTTGTTTAATTTTATTACAAATATTTCTTTGAATTCAATTTGGAAGATTAATCTAAGATTTTGGAAAGTTATTCTGATCAAATATTCTTTAAGACAAAGAAATTTCGTAGTAATCGCGTTCAAAGCAAAAGCTCAGAAACACTGACATTCTGTACATGTAGTACAATACAAATGAGGGCTATGTTGAATTCACGACATTTTTGGGCGTGGGCGCAGCTATTGTGTTTGGTATACTCGGCCGATGAGTGATGCGAATTGTAAACACACAACTCCGCAAACCCCTTATGCCTTTTGTATCTTCGATAGAAAAAATTATATTATTCATTCCACTGAAATTACACGACGGTTTTTGTGGGAATAACAATAAATCATTTTTTGAGAATAATTTCTGTTAAGATGAAAATAAGAGGTTTGAGTTAGGAATCCTAACTTAGAATCAATGTCCAATTGATCATTTATTAAAGCTTTTATCGAATGAATAATAATTAACCAAAATTTTCGATTGATGAAAATAAACTGATCAAGAATACGTTTGTGGTTGTGTTTTAGCAATATATGAAAAACGGGTGTTTTCAGAAGTTAAAATTTTTGAGAGTGAAAATATAAATTTGCCAATATTTGAGCTTGAAGGTTTGATTTATTAAATATAAAAAATTTGTGATTTCCCTCTTAGAATTTATATTTTATTTTCTAATATTCACCTTTGTTTTGTCTCAAAAGATTTTTTCATTGTTAAATTTAATTCCTTACAGCTGTAAATCAATCAAAATTTTATTTCCGCGATAAACTTTGTAATTGTTTGTCAAATTTTTAACGATGTCAAATAGATCAAACATTACTTTCAAATATAGATTAACCTTCGGAAAATATTTTTGTGCGATTAAAAAGGCCAGATAAGAGTCTTATCGTAAGACAGAAAAACGTGCCGTCATGCTTTCAATTTTGACTGCCTGGATTGCCGATGCCACATGTTTTTTTCTTCGGTGGATGACTAAAACTTTTTTTCTTGGTAAATAAATCGAAACTTGCGAACCGTGACGAAACCGAATTTAGGACGATTGATTAATATTTTCGGTCAATTGGCCTTTCGTATCCGGCATTTAATTCAAAAAATCGAGATGTGTTCACCCGTATAAGCCTAATCTGACTCAAAATCAAGTTTATGTAATCTTGAGTTCATGATATTTTCTATTTCAAAATCTCTCCAAATTAATTTCGAATTGTGTCATTTCAGATAGTTATCTAATTATCTAAATTACCAAAAAAATAATAAAATCCCCATTCTCTCAGGTTTGAGCTAAATTTGATATAAGGTTGCCGGCCAACATTCACACTTTGGTGAATATCCCGGCCCTGATTGAGAAAGGTAGTGTGTTTTTAAGTAGTAGGGCCGGGATATTCACAAAAGTGTGAATAGGGGATATAAACTCCTGTCAAATTCGTCCGCTTTTAGTGGTTTATATAAATGAACTTGTCATCCTCATCTACGCTTTATCTGTTGGCTTTGATGTTCTGAAAAAAGCTAACACGTATTAACCAATCTTAAGTTTGGTCGATTTATTTATGTTTGAGAGGGTTACTGGTCGCTGGAATTGTATTTTCTCGATAAAAATTGGCCAAACAGGGCTTTAGGATATTAGTCAGATTAGCCATTTGTAGATTAGCCTTTAGGCTTGGCGTCAGATATGTGTCAAACTTTTTGCATGAATACACTGCCCAGACACATTAGCGAAACAGGGAGACCTAAGCCAAAACGAAAAAACTATCACCTCCCAGGTTTTATTTTGAAATAATTTGCAAATTTGACGGACCCTATCTAATTAGCAGGTCAAAGTTCTGTAGGGAAAAGTTTTCCATTAAATGCTATATTTTTCCAGAATATGCGATAAACCCCTTTTTTTACATTTGTCGTCAGAAAATCTATCTCCTACTAGGTTATATTTTGGAATCCACCAAAGCGTTTTTGTCAAATTTCGACCCCAAACTCAAAATATAAATTTTTTAAGGTCACGTTTCAGTCTCTGAGAGTTAAATATATGAAATAATTTACTTGAAAAGTTAACGAACAAAATAATTAAACTAGTTCAAAGTGCTAGAACATGCACTAACACATTATTTTGGTTTTGAGAAAAAAATAATTTCTTTCAAATGAATGATATCCCTTTATCACACTTTGCTCAGAATGCGTAGCCAAATAGAAGAATCAAAGGTAGGATCTCGACTGTGAACGTCCATCTTGACTCTTTATAAGTACCACACCTGGGAGAGAGGGGCAGATGTGTAATAGCACTGCGAATCAATACGAGGCTAGTACCTTTAATATATCATTCAATATACTGTATACACAGTATAATTTAATCTTGATTTCCAGGTAGTGTTTGATGAAATATATTGAAAAAATAATCAAAAGAAGAATAACATAAAAAATTGACGTGGCTACGCATTCTAAGCAAAGTGTGATAAAGGGATAAACAAATATACAATAAGTTTATATAAAGAAAAGCTAATTTATTCTCCGAATTAGTATTTCTAATTTATTTTTCAAACAAAATTGGATTAACTACTTAATCGCAAAATAAAAACACGTTTGATGTTTTTAAGAGGGTAATCTCAACACATTGTCTACAGCACTGATCGACCAGGACAAAAAACACTTGAACATCTACGATAAATACCAAAAATGCGCACTTGAGTGGACCTCCTTAAGTTAAATAGGCTCAGGTGGGCTTGTGGAAACCACAGAATGTCACTGTTGTCACTCTCGGTTGTGATTGGTGAGTTGGGCCTAATCACACAATCCACCTCGGACACCCTACTCTACCACCACTTCCAATTACGATGTTCCCATTGAGTCACCACCACCTTAATTGGGTTTAAGTGTTTTTAACAGTCGTTCATATTAGACTGTTTTTGTCCTACATATATGAATCTAGATAACGCAATCAAAAAGTCACCGTAAAAATACAAAAGGAATTTTTTGAAGCATAAAAACTGCTGTTGAGAAATAAAATTGGGATTTAAAATTTTGCATGTGACGCGATTATTATAGTCGGTGTCTAGTGTACCCATTCGGGTACACTCAGCATTCCCGTGCTTTCTGTACCCAAATTGGTCTGAATCCAATTTTTTTATTTATTACACCTAGGCAATGTATACTGAGGACAAAAAACAATTGACCAATTTGGGTATAGTGAGCACAACCCCGATTATTGACGTAAAGCGTTCATTTTCCGAATTTATTCTTGCTCGATTATTCATTTCCCATAATTACTCTTGCATATTCGTGGTGACTTTTCATTTGCATCTTATAAAGTCTATTTAGGTTTCAGATATATTTACTGAATGATTAACTTTGTAGGAAATAAGGCAAAATATTTTGTTGACACAAATCAAACAGGAAAATTTCCAATCTTAAAAAGCATTAGATTTTATCAAATGATCCTACTTAGGATTTACTCCATGGACCGTGAAATTAAAAGATAAATATAACGTCGAGAAATGACGGGTCAAACATCATATTTTTGGATTCGCTGAAATTAAGGGTCTAACTGTTACGATTTTTTGCAATTAAAATTGCATTATTTGAATACAGATTTTAAAATTTATTTTTTCCGGGAAACGTTTCCATTTATTGCCAATACAAAGAGCCTTTAAAATAGTTTATTTTACATTTATGAAAAACTAATATTTTTAATAAAATCCAAATATTAAACAACAGGGCTAATTGCCATTTTTGTAGATATTTGTTCATTTGTTCTCAACCCAATTTTACTGCACGTCGAGAACGAGATAAATCTTGGCTGCGTTGAGTTAAGAGGGTGCGTGTGGTATGAGCTCGCCGCAAAATATTTTTTTGTCTAAATAAACATATAATTTCATACGTGAGTTAAAAAATGCTAATCTTAACTACTATTTATTTAATAAAAAAATCACAAAGAATCATCTTTTATTGAGCGAATAATTTTCAGTATTTTGATTGAAGACTTTAACGAAAGTCACAATCAGCTCTGATAAGCATGCATTATTTATCCATGATGACATCGACTAATATTTCATCTTGTTGTGTAAAATAATCTTCGGATACAGTGGATGCTCAAAACATTTCCACAGTAAGTTGCTGGAGGTTGCTCGGGAGAATGGAGCTTTTTTGTGTCATCGGTCGATTGATGTTTACTTAAAGATTTTTAACAGCGCTCTGACAAATTTTTTCAATCTGCTGAACTTATTTTTGCGAACTGATCTCTTGGTAAATAAAGTTTCAAAATGTCCACAAAAAAAAGTTGAAGTATTTTTTGACTAAAGTTTTAAATTTTTGTGTCGCTCGTTCGACCTCATGCGAACTTAAGGGGGTGGTCAGGGCAAGTCTTTATGAGAACTGTGGAAGACAATGATAAGAAATTTATTTGTCAACTTCAAACCTTTGTCAATATATAAATAAGGCTTTCACACCATGGGCAAACATCGCTTATTTTGTTTATAGACAATTAAAAGGTTTTTATTCACACATGCTATTAACACAAAAGATTATCCAAGGAAAATTTATGAAAATAAAATTAATTTTCTTATCAAAATCTAAAGGTCATAAACATTGAAATTAGATCGTAATTTCACTCTCACTCAAAAACTAAAGTAGATACGAGGTTAAAACTTTCAAAAATGAATTCTTCAGAAAGTAGTTTTGCTTCAGTTTGTAAAATTCAGTTAACTGTCATATAATATTGACGAAGGAGATAGACTTTGAAAAATCGTCGTTTTCTGAAATTTTTTTCTCTCTTCTGCCAGAAGAAAATTACGAAAAATATTTTGACTATTCAATTATTGCGTAAAATGTCTGAGGTTTTCAAACCATCAATTTTTATTTTTTTTGTCATATCTAGTTTTCTCACAATTGACGATCAAAGTCGAAAATGACCAATAAAGCTTACCCTGACCACCCCCTTAAGCTAAGGTTAATCAAGAGCTCTAAAAAATTTATTTTCGATTTTAATCAAACTAATTTAACTGCTATATTTGTAGTATCAATTAAAGGGGTACTGGTCGCTGGCTTTATGGGGCCTTAGGGGCATGATAAATGCTCCAAAATGACCCGGGGTGATAACAAAGTTTACTACCGACCAAATCATCAAAAAAAATACGAAATTTTCGCGTTTTTTCGATTTTTTTTAAGTATTTTTTTCAGAATGAACTAAAAAATGACGTTTGCTTCAATTTAACAACTTAAACGTCAAAATATCATCTTGACGTAAGCCAACTTTCTGATCAGTGTTTCAGTGACTTTCTTGTGAGCCTACTCACAAAAAAATCAAAGCACTTTTTGTTTGCAAAATTTTCTCGTGGGTCCTTAAAAAAATTATATTTTGAGTTTGAGGTCGAACTCTCAAAAAGTGCTCGAGTTTATTGTTCGTATTTGTATGAGCTAGCTTAGAAAAGATGAATTAATTTAAAAAAATTTTCTAGGAGGAGATAGTTTTTCCGACGAATAATTGCCAAAAAACGGTGGGTTTTTCCACATTTTAGAAAAATAAGAGCGAAATTGGAAAAAATGGTCGAGTTTATTTTTGGCCTACTATTTTCACAACTTGTGTCAAAATTTCAGCTAATTTCGATATGAAACCTGGGAGGAGATATTTTTCCATTTTTGCTTAGGTCCTCTTGTGTCGCTTATGTGTGAAAGAGTGTATGCATACAAAAAAATGTTTTTTCTACAAGCTTATTAAGGATAGTTCTACAAAATGGCTAATCTGACTAGTATCCTAAAGCCCTGTTTGGCTAAATTTTTATCGAGAAAATTCAATTCCAGCGACCAGTACCCTCTTAAGTCCTGGGTTAAATTTTGTCACGTGATGATAAAAAATCAATTCTATGGTTCAAAACCATTCGTCTTTTTTTATATAACGAGGGTGCAGTTAATTTGGTTATCCAAAACATTTAAAGTTTTATTGACAATTATTATCAACTGAATATAATTTGACATTTTCGACATTATTTTCCTCTTTTTTCCAGCAAAAAAACAGTTATTTAATATAGTTTTGCTGTCGATAATTTATGAGAGATGGTTGCTAAACTAAAGTGGAAATACCGCGAAAAGGTTACGATAAAGTACTAAAATCAGAAAAACTTTGTTTACTCATCAAAATTGTAATGTTGTAAAAAATCATAGTTATTATCAGACCAATAATTAAGGTATCTGCCCAAATACAGCATTTACGGTTTTAGACAATAAATCAGATTGTGCAAATTTTTATTTGTATTCGAAATGTTCATTATGAGCGTTCGACGCGCGCCGTTCGTGTAATATTAGATCGCACTTCAATTTTTATCGACCAATTTATAGACGTTTATTTGAACTCGCCTATGCATTTTTTTTTATCAAAAGTGCAATTTCAGGGTCTTATCGTCCGAAAGTGCGCAATCATCCAATTTTTGGCGAAAACTTTCAAAAGATTTGAACCAAGCCATATATAGAGATACGGTAATAAATGGCCTCTCAATCTATTTATCGATTTTCACCTATTCCATTTATAGCCTTTGAAATAGTCATGAACTCGTTTAATATGCATGATAGCGATATTCTGACTATTGGCTATTTAAGCATTATAATCTGTATGTCAATTTTTGTCCAAAATTCAATCTTTAAAGAATTTGAAGCATTTTAATACAAAATTACAAGATAATTGGGGTAAGACTCTGAAGGAAAAAAGTCATTTGTACTAAATGCAGTTTATATTCGGTTTCTCCCGAAAACTTAATTATCCATAAATTATCTTATACATCCCAGACATTAAACCAAATATACCCGGTTTATACGATCTGATAAGTTTCGACTTAAATTATCTGTTTTATTATCGAAAAATTGTGTTAAGGGTGGCCAAGGATTTTTCAGGTTGCAAAAGTCAATCTTGCGCATTGGCGATTCTCTTGAAAATGTTTTACAATTGTAATTAAAGCATGAGAACAAAATTTGAAATCTCACAATTTGGTTCGATTTAAATCTTCGACTTTTGCAGCATTCTTAATAAGTCAAAACTTTGAAGAGGTCAAAATTTTTTGTTATTTTAGGTCAAAAATGCTAAAAGTTTGGGAGCTTGGAGATTATTTAACTACGAATTTTTTGCGACAATAATTTTCTTAAATGCTGCAGTTGAAAAGTATACATGTAGGCGTTACATAATGGTTACATAATTTTGAATTGACATTTGTCACACAATTTCAATTAATTTGACAATGTCGCAATTTTACGTACATTATCAGTGTTTAAATCGGTAATTTCCTAAAAATGAGCAACTAAAATTTAGTTACTAAATGTTCAATTTCAGAAATTAATTTTTAATTTCAAAGTTATGTTGAAATTATTTTGTAATGTCAGGATTTTTGAGAAATTAACTCTTAATTTCATATTTTGTAAAAAATTGCAATTAAACTAGTTAAATTGATACCATTGTGCTATACCAACAAATTTTAGAAATTGTGTTCAAAAATCACTTCAAAATTATGTGAAAATGCTTAAATCGAAATTGCATGAATAAATTAGAATTTTAATATTGTGTGTATAATTTTATAATATTTTTCGAAAGTTCGAGCGCCAGTCTGCATCTTGGACATTTTCCCTCATAATTTTCCATAAACAATTTAAATTTTGTGGTAGAGGCTTTAAAATTGGCAGAAATGAACTTCTAAAAATTCTCTCTGTTTTTATGTTACTGTAAATATTAGAAAATGTGACGCTAAGGAGCCAAGAAGACTAAAAAGAATTGTTTCTTTATTTTTTAGAAAAATCTTTCGTCATGCCAATTGTAGTGTACCAGTTTTTAGTAAGCTTGAATTTTGCTTTCATTTATTGAAAACAAGCAATCTTACGTGATTATACATGTACGTGTAGCTATACAGGGGGTGCGGGTATAGTTGGAAACTTTTTTCGCCAAAAAACCCCAACTATACGCGTAATTCCAATATACGCGTAATTTCCAACTATACGCGTACGGCTGGGAAAATGTGCTCTGATTGGTCAATTTAAACAGTATTTAGAGTTTATACATGTAATTGCGTTAAAGGGTGGCCTCAAGCCAAGCCAATCCAAGCCTGTCAAGCCAAGCTAGTGGGTGCCGAGGTCTGGGTCAGAGTAAGAATTTTGGTGATTTCAAAGTTAATTTTTCGTTACAAATCTTCTAGGATGTATAATTAATTTTATCGAAAAAATAAAATAAAGTTTATTTTAAATAAACATGAATTCGAAAAAGATTTATCCGAAAATAGTTAAAATTTCGAGGAAACAATGGAAATTATAAAAAAAACAATTATGCTCACAGTAAATCACTCTCAGAAAACCAGAAAAACTAGATATTTTTATCTGAATAACTATTGGCCCATTTTCAAGCTAGCCGACATTGTCTGCGAGACTTGAAACATGTTTTTAAAACTTCTTGAAATACCGACACTTTATTGGTCAATCTGAACATGTTTTTAAAAAATTGTATTTTTCATTGTCGCGGCGGACAGGAGAATCTTGGTCTGCAAGTCTGGTTAAAAACGCCTATATTTTGCCTAGGAACGTTTGAAAAAAAACCGCCACGCCTCACGCCAGGAACGAATAAATTTATTTTTCAGATGCGTAGGTTTTTGCGTGGGTTCCAACTATACGCGTACAACTATACGCCGCACCCCCTGTAATACATTCACACTATACGTTCCGCCTAACCTCGTTTCCGTGTTTATTAAAACATATAAAGATGTCATGCGTGAGATGGGAATTATCTTATGTTAAAAAAAATTACGTGATCGTTTGCAGCTTGATCAAAATTTTTCATTCGTCCGACATCTTGCTAGGTTTTACATTGGATTTAACAGTATGGATTAAAGGGCCCTTAACTGACAGATTATGACTATTTGAATAATGCGGAATCCGAACATTTGATTGGTTAAGCTTTTCCAAATCTGACCAATGTAATCGGCATATTCTGCAATCCAGGGTTTTGATTAGGTGAAAGTATCCCGCGTTGTTTGTATCATTCAAATAGTCACGATCTATCAACTAAGGGCCCTTAAGAGGGTGGTCAACGCAAAATTGGCCAAAAACGTAGTTTTATAGTCGGTTTCACGCTGAATGTAGAAACAAGAAAGATATGAAATCACCAGAAATAAAATATTTGAGTCAATAGGCGTTGAAAATTTTCTCTTTGAAAAATTAAAAATGTAACTGAGCCCGGAGTTTAAGAAGTATGGACATGATTTATTTTTTATAATGACAGAATTAATAATATCTACAAAACTTAACCCAAAAAAATTTCGAAAAAATTCATAGTGCTTGAAATCTAGAAAAAACGATTATTTTAGCCTTAAAATCATGGGTTTTCAAAACGTAACTATTTTGAAAAAATTTGAAAATTCCTTTTTTCGATTATTATTTCCGCATAGGCTGAACAATCGACGATTGTCAATCGTCCATTAAACTTAACTCAAAGAATTTTGATTAAACGTCTCAGTTGTCTTCCAGAGTGGTCGTAGTCACATGTCAAAATTAAATTTTAGTCGAAAAAAAAATTAAATTTCATTTAAAATTAAATTTTAAGATCCCATCTGACGCAGAATTCATTGCAGTTTCAGAAAATATACTTGATATTTCTGCGATATAAATTAAGCTTCAAAAGTCAAAATCAAACTGCCAACAAAAAAGACTTCTTTCTGGAATAGTACTTTCGAGGGTAGTAAGGACTCTAAAAATATCACTTATCGAATCAAATACAGAATATATAAAGTTTTGAACGTTCTAGGAAAAATAAGCTCCTTAAGGGGATTGTGGGTGCAGTAGTTATTTTCTGGGCAGAGTATCTTCTTCGAACTCACGGATCCAAGCACACCCAATTCGTTGTATTTAATATTTCAATTGCATCTGACCATCCAGCACCTCGGGAATCGTTTGCAATTAAAAAAAACACCAAAATTATTTCTGGATATTTTTTTCTAGAACATTGAAAATCGCTTGCTAACTGAAATGCCCGAATAATGACAGATATGAATCCAAATAACCCATTAGTGATCAATTTTCACGAGATTCAGACCAAAATAAAATATGGAAACTTTTACCAATATTCTAGAAATTCAAAATATGTTTCGGACTTGCATAAAACGGAAAAATAATTCTAGATATGGTATCATTTCAGAATGAAAAAAACAACTCGCAAGAAAAAGTAATTATAAATGAAAGTATTTCATATGATAGTTGTTCGGTTTTTGCGCCTTTTCAATATTTCAATTTTAGCCTAATCAATATAATAATGGCGCGCATTAAATCAGCATGAAATAGTGATTGCGAGAAATAATAAAAAACAATATTAAATTTGCTTGGTTCAAAGTTTAATAAGATAATAGAGAAAATTTATGAAAAAGAGAAAAGAAATCGCATGTGCCGTTCGTGAGGTATACTTTTTTTTGTAAAATAATCTACATTTTGCCTATATATTACATAAGCGAGGATATTTCAAAAATAATTTTCGGCGAATTAAGATGAATTTATAAAATAGTGCTTGCCTTCACCATCGTAGAGAATTTTTTCTGATCAAATAATATCGGCATATGTGATTTTTTGGATACGTGGATATGACGGTATACTATAAATGAAAAAAATACCAGCAATTACGTTTTATGCATTTAAAGTTGATGTGAAGTCAGGGAAGGGCATCCGAGCAGATTTCAAACGATCGGTTCGTTCCGGAAATATCGGAGCCTCACACAACTTTACCAAATCCGGGCATCGATCGCGTTCCGGACCCGACTTTAAGAAAAAAACATGTAGATCCAGGAATCGGTTCGGTTCGGAAAACCCGATTTGAAAAGTCAAGATTCGGATCGCGGATCGGTTCGGTGCCGGACGGATCGGTTTCGGAACCTGCTCGGATCCTCCTTTCATAACTATATCACTGAGATTATTATAATAACTGCATAGAAATGAGTTGAAATTAAAATTCTCCGACGTTGAACTGTAAACGTACAGTGAAGAACACTTGGTGCCATTCCAGTGCTAAAGGAGATATAAATTAAAGAAATTTTGGAATACTTACTATTCTTACATCATGAGACTGAGTTCACTTTTTAACTTATATTCATTATTTATTTAATTTAAATCAACCAGTCCCACCAAACCAACATAAAATGAGAAATTGTGAAAGTTTGTGGCAAAAACACGCCCACAAAGACAGCTACTTCAAGGCTAGGATATGAGCACAAAAAAAATTTAATAATATTTTCCACTGCAAAAATAATAGCGCCTACGAAATATATAATTGCTGAAGGATCGCGTATAAGCAACAATAGTATGCTAAATATTACCTCCAGGAGCGCTAGAACACCGTTTTTTTTTTATTGTAACGGTGCGGCAAAAAGTATCCGATCCGATCACATATCACCGATCAACGCATCGGACATTTCTGATGGATCTCGAGAGTCTCGAACGGTTGGGTACGGATTCATTGCTCCGAATACACTAAATACCTCAAAACCTTTAAGAAAGATCGACGATTCCGGTTCGGTTCGGGCCCGATTTATGAACAACAACAGTGACGCGCATCAAGGATAACCGGTTCGGACACAAAAAAACCCGCATCTGATGCCGTTTGCTGCGACCTGCTCGGTATTTCCGAGCAGATATTTTAGCCTCGGGACGCCCATACAAACTGGATGTGATATATATTTCTAGCAAATGAATCCCCAATTCTAATTGACTTTCTCAGGTAAACGGACTACAATAATACATTGGAATAAATAACCACACTCACGAAACAATCTTCAAACAAAAGATATTTGGACTCTTTAAAAACGCCCTTGATTTTTTCCCCGCATTCACTTGGCAACGCATTTTTGTCCAGATTTGCGTTGACCACCCCCTTAATCCATATTAATGAGAAAAATTGTTATAGAGTGCATGCGACCCAAAAATCACCCTAAGTTTGTAAAAAAGGGTAACTTTTAGCGCTTAGAGGGTGAATAGTGCAAATGTATTAATAAACATAAATGAATAATAAACGTTTCGCTTTATTCTAACATCATCAGAATTATTTAAATAACCAGTTTATAACGTATAATATATGTTACGTATTGCGAGTTTATATACTCGGATCCTGCTCCATTGGCGGGTTTTGTGCAAGTAATTACTGTATTAATATAGACAGTTTTAAAGAAGTTTCATACATCAACAATTTTTGATCGAAAATGATATTTTGAGGAATTGAGGCTCAATTATTGAGCATGAAGAAAACTGTGGGGTATTCTCTAAAAAAGTAACTATTAGCTAACTTTTGGGAAATTAACACAGGGTCGCACTGCATGTAATCTTTAAAAACCTCTAAGAATAATAATCAATAATTATTAATCATATTGAATCCCACAAATTTTCTTCTATCAGTTTTGCGTTGTTAAACTTTTTTTTCTTGTCGTACGCGTATTCTAAAAATGGGTATAAAGGTAATTTTATATGTAAGTTATGTAAAATCTGTATGATTAGGTTGCTTTATAGAATCAATAGTATTCAGTTTCAAACGGTAAATCGCTGTACAATAAAGTCTTTACTTGAACCCGACTTTGAGACGTAATTAAATCTCTGTCACATCTTGAATACTGTCACAGCTTAAATAATTAAAATATTGAATAATTCTTAATGTGGATTCTCACTTATAATTTTCTGTGAACCTTTTTAAATGCCCAAATTTTTTTCAATAAAATGACTGATCGCCAGATAACTTAATACAAATATTTGATATGACACAATTTCTACCCTGTGTTTCACGCTTTAGCGCCTTGAAAGTAAATTCCCCCCCAAGTTTTTATTTCTGAAATTGAGAGCTTAAAAATTTCTGATATCAATTACGGGTTAACTACTAAGTTCGCACGTCCCGCTCTACTCTATATCAACCACACCAGGGGCGCTACAGGTGGGGTAGGGCTAGAGCTGCAAATGATTAAGAAGCCAGTACGTTGTAATATACAATATGCGTTATATACAGTATATTATACTCTTTGTTTTAAAATATATATTATAAGATATTTGTAAAATAATTTGATTAAAGTTTTTAATTTGGAATTTTATTACAAAATTAATTTAACATAAAGAAAGTTCTACAAAAGATGATTCTTCAGGATCAATACAGAAGAAAAAATTGCTTTAAAAAAAAATTCAGGTCATTTTTTGACACTTTTTTAGCCAACATTTGTATATAATTCGGCTTTTTGAAACGACTATTTTATCTGAAACTGCTACAGTTTATTTTTCTGAAAATAATGTCCAATGAAGTAAATTTTTAACAAAAAAAATCCAATTGAGTTCTTAGATAGCTTAAACTGAGCACAAATAGTCTGAATCAGATCATTGTTTCCAACTTTTTTGACCAAAAACTGATAATTAACCAATTTCAGTAATCTCAGAAAAAAATATGAAAAATAGTCTGATTCGGACCAATTTTATTTAATTTTATTATTCACTAGATATTTTTGCTCAGTTTGAGCTATCTAAGAACTTAATCGAATAAGTAGTTTTTAAAAGCCGAATTATATAAAAATGTTGGCTAAAAAGTAGCAAAAAATGACCAAGGGCCCCGCAATCGATCCAATCAGAATCATAAATTTTTACTCGTAGTTAGATGTCGCGTTACATAGTGAGTTTTGAAGAACAATTAGGTGAGAGCTGACATGATAAATAAATAATGGACTTGACATTTTGTTGGTACATTTAAATTTTGAATGAACTTGACTTTTCAACGTAATGAACGCGGCTATACATCTATGTATATCTATGTTAAATCTTTGGGTAATTAAAATATAATATTTCTTCCTTTTTTTATTTTAATGTGTAGGTATTAAAGTTAACCCCTGGAGCTCAAAGGTCTAATTAAATTCGATTCGAGACTTAAATTTATATTTGTTGTAAAATGTCACTTAGCCACCACAGCTGGTCGATTGAGGTTAAATTTTATAAATATGTTAGTTAATTAATTAAGATCACAAAATATTTTTTGGAAATTTTTTGAAATTTATAAAAAATATATGATATACTTAATAAGTATATAATTAATAAGTATTACTTATACCATAAAGGATACTAAAAAAATACTGATACCGTATCTATTTTGGTCACACATACAATTTTTGAAAACATTTTTTGCTAAATTTTGTATGCTGTGATATAAAAAAGAAATACTAGTATATTTTTGACATATTTTCATTTGGCACCATACCATCTCAGACATTTCTGTCAAACCGCCTATATCATTTTATTCTATAATTTTATTCATAATAAGAGACTGATCGTCAGGACATGTCGTTCATTTAAAATTTGTAATCTTTGTGGGCAAAGAGCCACTTGAGTGCACAACAAGAATTAGCAAAACATGGCCTGAAACATTATCCTATAATCAAACTTTTGTAAATATCCCGGGCCGGTGTGACAAAGGGAGATAGTACATATAATATAGTGTATATATTTTATTTTATTGAAAATGGCAACTCGCTGTAAATGAATTTCCGCTAATTCCATCGACAGCAAATTTCCATTACTCAAGAATAAAAAACTGTACATTATCAAACTTCTAGTAGGGAATTTTGCTCATATTGAATCGACGCCTACGCATATTTTTTTATGGCATTTTTTAAAATGGCATTTTCGGTCAAAAATATTGAGATTAAATATTGTGACGATATAAAATTATCTCAACCCTTCAATTAAGTCAAATATAACTTCGTATTGACCAACTTTTTCATGATAGTAAATAGAGTGTTCAAACTGTTTACATTTACACTTTCGGGAACGACTCATCTGATTGATAGCTTATGACCACACATATTAAGAGACAAATTTAACAAAGCAATTTTAGTGTATATTCTTGTCAGTGTTATTATGTAATGCTCCTCGGGCCACAAATAATTAGAAAACGGGAGGATAATGGCGTTTTTGGTAAAAAGTATTTGTTACCATGCCTTTAGGGGGTAGCAGCGATGTGGAAGATTGGTACATTTTTTCGGAGTGATTTATGAAAAGAAAAATGTGAATATTTTATTTTATTTTATTTTTATCTTCAAATAAAGTGTTCATTCTTGCAAACGTTTATATTTTTAATTCCTCAACATACTTAAGTATCTGTAAAAATATCAAAAACCACTTTTCATTATAACTCCATTTTCCAACTAACCCGATGTGAGATTTATTTTTGAAGGCGATATTTATAAACTTCAGGCATTTTCGGGTGTATGCGCTAATTAGTGGGAGAATCATTATCTCAATCAAATTTCCTAAATATGAAAGTTTTTTTCAATGAAAAAAAGAGAAAGCAGCTTTTTAGGAAAAAAATGACCTTCAATTGCGTTTAAAATTAAAAAAACCTCCTGACTTTGAATAAAAAGTAGCTTACAACACCCGAAATTTAATTGAGATTTTTGAAAATCATAAAATTTATATAAATTACGTGCCAAATGGCACAAACCGGTGTCACAAGCAAGTGTTGTAAATTTCATCAGTAGTTCAGAAACGATATTCGATGACCCTTCATCGGTTGAAATACGGAAATCAAATAGATATCAGAAAATAACACAACTGATTCGGCCTGATTTTTAAGAAGAATTCAAAAAAACATCAATAAAAAATTTTGGACTTGATTTGCGAAAAATTTTCATAATATTTCTAAAAAAGGTCGACAAAAATTGACAAATGAACATGTTATGATTTTTTAAACAGCATGCAGAAATATGTAAACATGCATGAAAAAAGTTAAAGTGGCTTTTTTTTCGTTTTTATTCACAAATTTTAGAAAAAAACAAAAAAAATTTTGGGTGAAAAATGCGTGAAATTTTAATAATGTTTTGAATTTTTTTGAAAATTTTACGAATTCAAAAATAAAAGTTCGAACTCAAATCTTTCCTTAAATAGATACAAAAACATTTTAATGAGCTGATATACATTTATTCTGGTTCAGCTAACGATAATAAGCACAAAAAAATAAACCAACTAATTATTTTCGTAAGTTAAATTGACGCCAGTCTGCCACATCGCTGCTACCCCCTTAAGGGGGTATGCCTGGCAGATTTGACATTTTCACGGTGATATATTTAAAAAACTAAAAGCTTATGAGCAAAACCGAAAATGTTAATTGTAGATCATCCTTAATCTTGCATCACAAATTATTTTTGACCATTACACCAATGGTACAGTATCGTAACAAGGTGACATTTTCCAAACTGCAAAATCTATCTCCTCCCAGACGGTATATCAAATTGAGCTCAAATTTTCACAGAATAACGTAACGGTAGTATGTCAAACTTTAATCAAAAGATTTTTTCGATCCGGTGACTGAACAATCTAGAACGCCAAATAACCGACGATTTTTTACAATTTCAGACTTCAAAATCTATCTCTCTCCCAGGATATATTTGCAAAGTGGCTCAAATTTTATCAAAGTAACTCCTCAGAACATATGTATGTAATGATCACAAGATTTTTTGCAATTTCCAGCTAAAACTCGAAATATGATTTATTTGGTCATTTTCCAAAAAATATCCGAAAAAAAAAGTGCTTCGATTTTTTCGAAGGTAGGTTCAAAAGAAAGCCAGTGAAACACTGATGAGAAAGTTGGCTCACGTCAAGGCGATATTTTGAAGTTTTAATGGTCAAATTCGAGCAAAAGTTATTTTTTAACTTCATCTTTTAAAAACTACTTAGAAAAAAATCGAAAAAATGCGAAAATTTCAGAAAAAATTTTTGATGATTGGGTTATTAGTACACTTAATTATCACCCCGTATCAATTTGGAGCATTTTTAATGCCTCTAAGACCTTTATTAAATCAGACATGCACACCCCCTTAAGGGGGTGGTCAACGCAAAATAGGACAAAAACCTAGTTTTCTAGTCTGTTTCATGCTAAATAGAGATATCAGACAGATCTGATCTCACCAGAAATACAATATTCGAGTCAATTGGCGTCGAATCAGGTTCGAAGTTGGTCGCACTCATATCCACTTCCGCCGGAAATGACGTTCAAAAATCTCTTTGAAAAATTGAAAGTCTATCTCCTCCCTGAGTTTTTGAGATATCAACTTATTTTTGTTTGTATAATTACCGTACTGATAATATCTTGAGCTGTTGGCTCAAAGAATTTACGATTTGAATGCATATCGCTTGAAATCTTGAAAAAACGCTTAATTAAGCCTAAAAATCATGGGTTTTCAAAACCTATCTTATCCCTCAATTTTTCGAAAATAATTTTTTTGCTTAGCATATTCACAAAGACCAAACAATTATCTTTCGCTATTTGCTTTAAGAATTTTGATAGAATTGCTAAGTTTTTCTCCAGCGAGATCGGAATCACACGCGAGAATTTAATTTTGGTTCGGAAATTTTTTTTTTAATTTTCGCACAAAATTAAATTTAAATAGTCTTTCTTGCTCAGAATTTAATGTAGGTCCCAAAAATGTAATTTTAAATTTTCCGTGATAAAAACTAAGCTTTAAAACTCCCAATTTAACTGCCAAAAAATACCGCTTATCGATTCAAAATTAAGAAAATTTTAATTTTCGAACGTTCCTAAAAAATAAAGGTCAAAAAATATTCTTTTCCTGATTTGCATTGAGCACCCCCTTAAATGTATTACGGAACCTCCGAAACGAAATCAGCTCATCGTACCGTAAAATTATATATGATATACTTGAAGAATTTATTACGAATCAGGCTTAATTTAAGCTTGGCTTATAAGCCAAAATTTATATTTGTCTATCAGATTTCGAGTCATGATTAAAATAAATTTTCTCATCGAATTCAATGATCTATTTTAAATTTATAGGCCAGTTAAAAAAGTAATAATTTTAATCTGAAAGAACGCGCTGATTTAATCAGGAGCACGCAACAGGATACAGCCAACCATTTCATTTATCTATTAAAACCATAAATAATATGATATAAAGAGTCTTTCAAGCACTTTGCCATATTCTTAACTGGGGAACTTTATTTTTAATTAAAATTCTTTATGCTAAATATTTGAGCTTTAGAATTATTTTATTGGGAATTATCGTATGCAGCGTATAGTACGGTAAGAACTTTCATGCAAGTGTATCAAAATTAACAAAAAAAATCTGATTTGGGAACACTCTCATGCTTTTTATACAATTAAAGTGGACTTAAAATGGCGAAAAACTCATGCTGCTACGACAGGAGGCTTATAACATATTCTAATTTATTTTAAACCTTGCTTAGTATCGTACATATCTTGGTTGATTGATGCTTCATGAAACGTTGCGATAAGTGCTACAAATATGCTAAATATATATATGTTTTCTATGAGCTTTCGCTCCTAACAGAATTTTTCAAGATTATTGCAAATTTGTTGAAATTGATATCAGAATTCGGCGCCATAGAGCAAAAATAAAACGTGAGCTATTTTTCAGTTTTCTGTTTTTTTAACTGCGAAAAAAAATAAAACTATCAAAAATGTGCACAATAAGCGCTATGGAGCAAACACTAGTATTTAATTTAAGGGCCTCGATGCTATTTGACAGATCCGGATATGGGCGCTTGATGAAAAACTTTTTACTGGGTATATGGATTACCGACCCTCAGAGGACAGATCCTGAATAATTGAAAAATGCGGAATCTAAGCAATTGATTGGTTGGTCCCTTTCAAATCTGACTAATGACATCGGCTTATTATGCAATCCAGGGTTTTGATTGGGTGAAAGTATCCCGCGTTGTTTGTATCATTCAAATATTCAGGATCTGTCTTCTGTGGGTCTGTTATCCATATCCCTTTATCACTTTTTGGTTAGAATGCGTAGCCACAACGTTAAAATCACACGTTTAAAAGAGTAGTGGCTACGCATTCTAACCAAAAAGTGATAAAGGGATATTGCATCTTAAGGGTATGGTGGTTCCTAATTTGACATTTTCTCGATAAAATATTAGCCAAACAGGGCCTCAAGGATATAATTCAGATCAGCCAGTTTGTAGAACTACCCTTCATCTTGCGAAAAACATGTTTCAAAACTTTTTTGCATGAATACACTCCCAGACACATCAGCGAAACAGGGAGACCTAAGCCAAAACCAAAATTTATCTCCTCTGATGTTATATTTTGAAATAAACCTAAATTTTAACATAACCAGCATAACTAGTATACAAAACTTCTGTAGAAGCGTTTTTGTTGATAAGTGCTTTAGTTTTTCTAGAATATGCGATAGACCGTCTTTTTTCGACATTTTCATCGGAAATTCTATCTCCTCTGAAGTTATTTCAAAATTCACTCAAATTTTGCAAAAGGAAGCTCGAAACATATAAAACTTCTGTGGAAGCGTTTTTGTCAATTTCGACCCCAAACACAAAATATGTATTTTTCAAGGTCACATGAAAAATTTCCGAAAAAATGTGCTTCGTTTTTCGAAAGTAAACTCAAAAGAAAGCTGAAGAAACACTGAGAGAAAGTTGTTTACGTCAACTCGATATTATGAAGTTTTGTGGTCAAATTGACACACACCGTTATTTTTGAACTTAATTTTGAGAAAAATACTTAGAAAAAAATCGAAAAAACGCAAATTTCGATTTTTTTTTGTTCTTATTTGGGGTGTTTTGTGCTTTTAAACATCAACGACTGCTTTGGTGCATTTTATAGCATAACGCAGAAAAATGTAGGAACCACCATACCCTTAAATTGAGATCTGCAATCTTGATTAAAACCTTCGATGGACTTCGATGGACTAGAAAACGGCTAGCCGCGGCTCGTGTCTCATTCTTATACTTATTGAATTATACTTGGATTCTTTGAATGAAGTTTAAAAATATCGAAATAAATTAATGATGAAAACCAGATCCAAATTGTTGACTCTGATTGCTTTGAAATTTTAATCAATCAGAATCGGACTAGGACTTAAAAACTGGAAGAAATATTATGATTTTGAAAATAATTTAAAATTTTACAGAGGAGTATAAGTTATACTGTACAACACATCCTACTAT
The DNA here is from genome assembly GCA_004367855.1 of Oikopleura vanhoeffeni. Classification (NCBI taxonomy): domain Eukaryota; kingdom Metazoa; phylum Chordata; class Appendicularia; order Copelata; family Oikopleuridae; genus Oikopleura; species Oikopleura vanhoeffeni. Next base: position 154,761 of record SCLH01000489.1, read on the forward strand.
TTTTCAAAAAACCTTTTTCAGAAATGTTTGATGATAGCAGACTTATTTATACAAAAGAAATACGTAAGTAAACGCCTAAAGGTCAATTTACAACATTCTGTCATGTAAAAGGTCGGCATGGCTCTTTCATATTCCATGACAGGATGAGCGACCTCATAACAAGGTCAATAAACATTAAAAATCATCTAAACTACATGTTGACTCGAGGTACTTGATTTAATATGGTCAAGTTTGCACGTTCAGATTGTTGAGGATATTGTCTGTCTTAGCCAAAACTATTTGAATAAAAATTTATAAATATTTTATTAAAATGGTTAATCAAACAGATAAGCTTTCGTCGTGAATAAATAAGTCCAGCGAAAGCTCTCGCGCGACATCGTGCCGTCCTCAATTTTGAATGAAAAAATAATTAAAATATAGCTATAGCAATGAATTGTTGATAAAACTCATGTACAAAAGGATTTTTGGTGAGTTATTGCTGAGCTGCCAAGTCTAATCAATTTAGATATTCTTCGGAATTTTAAAGTTATCACCTATTAACCTAATAATAACGTCACAAAATAGTAGGGCCTTAGGCTTACTTAACGCTTTAAAAATTAAATTATACCTGGATTTCATTGAGCGGCTCAATTTTAGCCTAAGTTTCTAGGGAATTATAAATGACTGCAGATGATTCATAGCCAAAAGGCTAATTCATCTCATAATTTATTTTTGTAAGAGTCATGAAAACGTTTGGTTTGCATTAAAAAGGCAAGCTATAGATTTAGATTTTTGTTACAAATCACACTATTTATGATAATAAATTCTGTTATGTTATTTGTTGTAAAATTTGACGACAATATTTTCAGGTTAAAATATATATTATTTTAATATTTTGTCGGCCCAACTCTGTAGTATAAAACTTCTCGGGTGAATTCTCATAATCATTTACTAGGGTACTAGTTCAGCGCCCTCTAGCGCCGAAACTTGACATGTGATCGCCGCTGGACTACTGTACAGTTATTTTTTTCACGCAAATTACCCTAAACACAAATTATTTTTTTTACGGAAACTACCCCCTTAGAAGTCAGCGAAATTTTGATTTGGTAAAGGTCACCAAATTTCTAGCAAATCTTAAAAATATGCAGAATAATAGTTTTGAATAATTCTTGTCGAAAAAACACTCCTTTTGGAGAAGTCAGCATGTCATCTGTTGTCTATCAATTATGAATGACTTTTATCCAAGTTATATCAATAATTATTAACCTAAGTTATGCCTGAGACAGGATTTTAACAGCGGATTTAGAAGGCGGATTCTAAGCGTAATAAAATGACCGTGAAAGAGAAACGGGAAATATCTCTATCTCTATCGTGAAAGAGGCGAGCGAGACGAGAGTAGAAATTGAAATAATAATTTAACCCTCTAGCGCTGTTCACAATTTTGGGGCTTATTTTCACTTTTCTTGCTCTTTTATTCGAGACCCAAGTAAATCAACTTTTTGCACATTAAAGTACTAGAACAGAGAGCTTTTTGAAGATAAACACTATTTTGAGAGAAGACAGAGAATAATTACCGAATTTTTTCCAAGAAAAAATAACCGAAAATTGAAAGAATTTGAAATCGAAGATTGAAGAAAAAAGGTAACAAAAACTAAAATTTTTGACGTCATAAACCATAAAAAACGGTATATCAGAATTTAAGCCTTTCTGAACTACTATGAAAGCAATAATTGCAGTTTTCTCAAAATTTAATTCAAATAATGCGTAGATTTAAACCTATTTTGCCAAGCATGGTGGTATTGAAACACATAAAAACACTTCAAAAAACGCCAGACTCGTTAAAACAACGCCGTTTTTCAGTGTCAAAAAATAAACCCTTAGGCGGTGGGCCCCGCCAAAGCCTACGTTAACGATGTTTAAATCTCATTTTTGGAACGCGTCGTGAAAAAACTGTTTGGTGATAATACAAAAACGCAGGGGTTATCCTACACCATTGTTTTTATTTTTATCCGTGACAGTTTTAGTCACATTTTTTGCTGGGGCGCCGCGTGTATTGATTCTCAATGCTAAAGTACACTAAAATTCAAATTTGAAGATAGCCCATCAATAATTTTAAGCCATAAAAATCAACTTTAAGATGTCACAATTAAAACATGCCATAATATAAATTCGTTAATTTTCACCTATAATATCATAATTTTTTAAGCCGCTTAATCTGAGCCATGTATAACAGATGCGCCAGGAAATAGTGTCAATGGTCAAAATAGGTCACCCATCGGTTAGTGAGTTAAATCTTCCCGGTCACTGTTCGAAATTAAATCTTAATTCTGATCAATTATTCAAACAAAAAATTATAATCTCAAAATGTCCCATTCATTCGCTTACAAATATTATCAGAGCAAATCGCCACCTGAATAATTCATAAATCATACATTATGTCCGGGTACGTAGGGGTTAACTAGATAAAACTTTTGTCGTTGCCACTGCCCTGAGCGCGTATTGCGCTGTGGAAAAGAGGATCTCTAATAGAGATTCTCTATATATCTTATATATATGTTAAAGGGATATATGGTCTAAATATTTTGGGAGCCGACCCGCATGAACCGTGGGGGTTAAAATGTTTTAACCCCTCGACTCAGACTTTCAAGGTCACCATAAACTCGTTATCGGAGCTTTTGCCGATGATGCGTTTGGTGGGTGATTCTGCGCATTGCGATTTTAACCTATTATTTTTAGTACTCTGTGTATTTTGGGCCGCGCCCTGTGTAGTTAATTACGTTTACAACACATAATATAACTTTTAAAGGTCATTTTAAATTATGCTAAAAAACCCTAAATACATCTAAAAATAGCAATTTTAAAAAAATAACTTTTTGAAGAGCGGTGTCAAGACTGTTTATTTTTACAACAAAAGTTCGAAATAGTAAAGAATTAATGTTCAATTCTCAAATTGAAGTTTCACTAAATAATTTTTATCAGTCACCTGGTTGCTGTCACCAAGATTTGACAAAATATGCTGATTTTAACACAGTGCAGTGGAAATTCGATCTCACAAAAAACGATATACGTAGTATTTTGACGTGTACTCCACGGAGTTAAAAGTATTTAAATATCTTCACTGATGGCTAAATTTACCTTAACACGCGAATGTAAGACAATTTTCTAATTCAGAGTGCTCGGGTTAATATTCTTGCCAGGCTTCCCACATACTAATCTCATAGCTCTTTAACACCCTTATAACAATCTTTTTTCTTTATTTTCAGATCAAACGGTATTTTGCTAAGATAACACAAAGACTGATTATTGGACGGATTATTTCGTTTTACTGCCAATTCTGAAAAGGAATATGACATCATTTATGGCTATACAAACAAATGAGTGAAAGGAAAGGGGTTAATTAATAATAAAAAAATGTTACAAAAAGAAATATTGAAAAGTAATTAATAAGAAGGAGTCTATGAATTCACATGATATTATGGCAAAATATGCCAGGTCAAATCCGGGCTTAAATCAATTCGGGTATTTTCGCCGCTAAAAAACTCATTTTCAATGCTGTCGCAATATACCAGATTTGATTGATTGTCGAAATTTGAACTGGTAGATTTCTACCCCTATCATTTCTTTAATTTTGAAATCGATAGTTTTGTAAATTATGGTTTGATACACTTAATTGGCACATTTTAAATGCCCATCAAATGGTTTAAAACGTTATAAAAAATAAATTTTACAACTGTTATCGCTGACGGAAAACAATAGGACTAAAACCACTTATTGCTAGAAAATCAAGAAATGAATAAGAAAGTCGATTCAAATATCATTTTTCACGTCGAAGATTATACTTTGGTAAGCTTATTCACTCACAAGTCATAACTGTGATGTCAGAAAAGATAATGACCAATCAATTCACACGATTGTCAACTTATTCTAAGAATCGTGTGATTTGATCGGTCACTATCTTTTCTGACATCACAGTTATGACGCGTGAGGGAAAAATCTTACCAAAGGATAATCTTCGATTAACAAGAGAAATTACAATTGATATTCAGATAATAATTTTCGACAAAAGGAGAGTTTCGGCTTTGAAGTTCACCAAAATGTGTTGATTTTTGCGAGTAAATCAGTGTCACTGGAAATAAAGTATAAAAAGTAATATGAAATAACACGACAAGAAGTAAATAAAATCCGGCGTTATTGACAAATTTTGTCATGGTTTTAAGTTATTTATATTATTTTTTAAACTATACAAATAGGTCAAATAGCCCGGCCCCCGTACGGATTAATAATTTAAAGTGGTTTACCACTTTAATTTGGCCATGACCACTAGATTATGCAATTTATGGTTCTAAAATTTTCGCTATTTGTTTTTGGCAGGTGAGTATAAATACATCTGTCAAATAGAAGCGATACGACGCTGGTGTAGTAAGTTCAAAACAGCACGGGAGACTCCCGTCGGGAGTGTAGTATACCACACTTAAGAGGGTACGACTGGCAAATTAGCAAATTTATGAGTACGATTTTGCGGCGAGGTACAGGGGATCCCTATCTTAGATATATTTATGCTTTTCAGAAGTGAGTTGAAATCACGTGAAACTAAGGGTATAAGATTTTTGCCAACGTAATAATTTTGGACTCTTAACTTTTTTGCTGAGAAATAGTTTGACAATTGGTATAAAAAAATTGATTCATAGGATTTGCCTTTGTTTGCTCTTGATTGAGGTAAAATAAATTTTTCCAGATTATTTTCATCGCAAATAGAAACAACAATTTGAACTCAATTTTCAGGTGGACCTGATTCGATTTCCAAGTAACTTTAAAACTGTGAGAAAATCCAACAAATTTTTTGATTCGAATTGATAAATTTCAATATTTGAACTTGTGGTTCATGATTTCCCACAGATCATCTTAGAATAATTCGAGTAGGCTGAAAATAAATTTTATCATGTGAATATCTAGGGAACAAAGTTTTTGCCATTTTTATTTGTAATAGCATAAAAATAACCCCCTAAAGTGACGGGTCATCTACTGGTGATTGGGAATTAGGAAAGCTTATAATTGACCTTGATGCTTCGATCGATGGAAAAGAAGTGAAAATAATGAATCAAAACGGTCAAAAAACCCAGATCCCCAAAGGTGGCGAGGCTGTGAAGCTCGACGAAAAGAAAAAGGTTGAAAAGGACCCGGTCTGGAACCAAAATCAAAACAATAAACACAAGCAAACGCACAAATCCAACAATAATGAGTCCGATTCGGACAAAAAATCCGTAAAGGAGGACAAAAAAAACTCTACCGAAAACAACTCGAGCTCCAACACGGGGGCAAAAAGCGGAGCCCCCGCGCCCGAGAAAAAGGGAATTAAGGTGTGTACAGGAGGCAAAGTCGGTGGCGGGTTAACCCCCTTAACCATCCAATCAAATGGGCAATCTGGCGCCAACCCACGCCTCGCCCCCTCTACCCAATCACACCCGAATACAGCGCAACAACAAAGAGAGACAAAACAAAACATTCAAACGAATCAAAATAATCTACCAAGTGGCCAAAAAACCCTTAAAAAACCGACCAATTCCGTTCAAAGAGACCACAAGGACAAATTGACCAATAAGGACAGCGACAAAGAGAAAATCGCACAAGAAAACGCAGAAAAAACAGAGGGAAAAGCGGCCAAAACGATCAACTTATCTGGAATCCTGGCGAACCCTGAAGATAGGCGACAAGGCCAGGATAAGTCACCACCAAATGTAAGCAAAATAGATTATGGCTGTCATTGATTAATATCAATTTGGGATAGTTTATAGGGAAAATACGCCATCTGGCAAGTTGCAGCTAAGCGAAAAGTGGCAACTAAGCGAAAATGAATCATGTAATAAAAATATTTTGAAATAAAATAATATCATAGTAAAACAATGAGAGAAAAATCACCCTGTATAATGAATCAATATTAAAAAAGCAGCTTTATTTTTACTCAAAACAATTATTATTCAAATAACTTGATTAAAATTGGATTCACAATTTATAGGCTAAATTGAGCACCCTCTTTTGATCATTTTTTGTCAATTCTAATAAAATGATTTATGGCAATACAAACAAATAAGTGAAAAGGGTTAATTAATAATAAAAAATGTTACAAAAAATATTGAATAAGTAATTAATAAGAAGGAGTCAATTCACATGATATTATGGCAAAATATAACACAAAATTAAGATATTAATTAATGATACAAGTATTAAGGCAAAATATATGACAGGTCAATTCCCGGGTTAAATAAATTCGGGTACTATTTCGCCGCTAATCTACTCATTTCGATGCTGCTGCAATATTCCAGATTTTAATAATTGCCGAAATTTAAACTGGTTGATTTCGACCCATATCATTTTTTTTTCAAATTCGGAAATCGATATTTTTGTAAATTATTGTTCGAAACACATAATTGGCAAATTTAATGTATTTCGAACAGTTTGAAATATTCTACAAACAAATTTCACGCTGTATGATTAANTGTCCACCATTAATATCGACTTATAGAAATAATGGGTGGATTGTTCTGAAACTTCTTGGGGGTGAATAATATGAATAATAATAATAATGAACCGAAATTAAAAACAGCTTTATTTTTAATCAAAACGATTCTAATTCAAATAACTTGATCACAATTAGATGCACAATTTATAGGCACATTTGATTATTTTTTCAATTGTAATAGTTGACATAATCAAAATAAACCGTTTTGTTGGAAATGTTAAAAGCTAAATTTTTGAGTCATTATCACACCTAAAAATTACATCAAAGATAATACCTTGCCGGACAAAAAAACTTTTTCTGAGCTTCGGAAACAAGTCACTTTGTCTGGACAGGTAATATCTTCGATATATTATCTTTACCAAATTTATATGCCATCCGAAAAACGTTAATAAACTTTTTCGCTTCGATTTGAGACACAAGCTCCTTTTGTGTTATAATTTTAAGTTTACAGTGCAATTTTCACTTTGACGTCACTTCAAACTCACACGGTATACATTGACACACCAAAATATTTCGGTTATGATTAAAAAATTTAATTTTCAAGAAACTAAATTTAAGCAAAACAAATAAGGCCATGTCTTGTTGGCCCTCGCCGATTAGCCAATGGCTATATCATATCGGTGCCTATATATGGGTTTAAAAATGACTCATCACCGATGAGACCACAACCAAAGAGAAAAGGGGACATACTGTAGATTCTCTTTCTCGCGTGGCTAGATTTGTAAGAGCGTCATTCCTTGTCGTCAGTATTTTTGAGATATGGCGTGAAACTCTTTTAAAATATTGTTTATACCAGCCACTCTACCATTTTATAGATTAAAATTAAACCTATCAAAGGCTATTTTACATCATAAAATGGTCACAGGTTAGTCGTGTACGTTAAATGCCTTCATAATCATGTCGAATTCCTCACGGGTTTATAATTTCAATTTTCGAAGAAAAATAATTGGCTCTATTTGAATCTATATCCTAAAATAATAACCTTTCATGCTGAATTATACCTTATAAATAGCCTATATAAATATTTAATCTTGATATATCGCAATTACGGTAGTCTGTAGAATTTACTCCTGGGTAATACATTTATTTACAGTACACTTGATTTACAACTACTCAAATACCTCATCTATTGAGGTCGTTTGTAATAAGGTCAAAATAGCTCGTATAATATCGATTTAAAAATATCCATTTTGGTAAGTTTATGCTGAAATGTTTGAATAACAGTTTGGTAAAATGCCATGTTTGTTTTTCAGGACTTTATAAATAAATTCGAATTACAGGGTAAAAATGTCATTTTTTGAAGAGAAAATCGTTTGGTTCAATTCAGATATAGATTTTGAGAATTTAAAGGTAACAAACAATTACAATCGGTCTCAGTTGCAAGATTATCAAAAATTGAAATTTCAGGTCCAAAGAGAAATTAAAGGAAGAGGCCGAAAATAATTTGCCAAAAAATTTCGGACCATTTTGACTCTTTTGGAATAAAGGACTCCAATTGATCAATTTTTGCTAAATATCAATTACAGGGCCCACACGAACAAATTAGCCACTTTTTTACCCAAAAGTTTTATATAATTCGGCTTTTGAAAACGAGTCATCCGATTAAGTTATTAGATAGCTCAAACTGAGCAAAATAAAAAATCGGACTATAATCCGAATCGGACCATTTTTTGATTTTTTTCTGAGATTACTGAAATTGTTTAATTATTAGATTTTGTTAAAAATTGAAAACAATGGTCTGATTCGGACCATTTTTCAAAATTATTTTTTTCTAAATATTGGTGCTCAGTTTGAGCTATCTAAGAACTTAATCGGATGAGTCGTTTTCATAAGCCGAATTATATAAAGATTGTGGCTAAAAATCCAATCAAAAATCAGAGCCTATTTCATAACCAATGTAATATCAATCTCTAGTAAAAAGCTGCGGTTTTGAACTTGAGCCCACATTCCTCTCGAATTCAAAATCAAACCTTCTAGACTTTATTTACTTGAGAATCAAGAATAATTTATATTGAGGTCAAAAGCCGTGATTTTTGATGGGGATATTGTGATTTCTTAGGGGTGGGATTTTCGCCTATTTGAAAACACTCAATTGTTGATTAAACTGTTTCTACTCAATCTCCCTCTTTTCAAAATAACAATCACAAAGACAAAAAATGAACCCGGATATTTTTGCGAAAAAAATAGCTAAAATCTTTCGCTAAGTTTTTTTCGACTTCGACAATTTTGAAATTGAAGAATGGCGTTTTTGTGATCAAAAAAAGATTATAAAAATAGAATATCTAAGAGAATATATATAGAGATACGAGAGACCCAACTTTTACGTTTTATGACTAAACTGCCATGACAAAGGTAGGCTAGAGCGATATACTCCACTGAGTGACATGTGTCAAAATATGAACAATTTTTAATCGAATTTTGTCAGATTTTTGGCGTTGACCTTCGACCAACCTTATGGACTTGTTAAGTTCTTTGAATAACTTTTTTAATACGGGGTTTGCTATAAAAGGTGACAACTTAGACCTGGACTTATCGCTAAGAGGCTTTAATCTCCTTGGTAATAAACTGTAATTTCATGGTTCATTGAAACTTAAGAGGTTTTTAAATTATGGACTCAAAATAGTCAAATGATTGTTATTTCAACACGGTATTTCTTAATCTGCAAACAAAAATGGGCAAGAATTTTTTTATTTTAAGGCCAGATATTTAATTTTTCGAGAATTAGCAGAATTTAAGGTTTATTCAACAAACATTCTGTTTATTTTCCAGGAATTAAGAATCTGAAAATAAAGAATTCCGGACAATAAATATTTACCCATTTCTGGTTTGGGATTACAAAATACCGTAATCATAACTTTTTTAACCCTTGGAATCACAGAGCCGACTATAATCGGCTCAAGCCTACCTAAAACCTTCTAAAATGGGCAAAATAAATGTCACAGACTTGTATCTTCAAATGTGAGATTAGCCAGTTTTTAGGAAAAGTGTTTTGTTCATGCAAAACACAGTGTTTTAAACACTTAACAATAAAATATATTCGTATCTTGGGACATATATTTTTTTTTGGAAGTGAAATTTCAAAATTTTCGATTTAAGTATTCCATGAAAAAATAAATTTATTATAAAAATTAATTTAATCAATCAAAAATTGTCCACACTGTCACTTGATTACTATATCAACTTGAAAATAAAATAGAAGTGTATTAATCTGCTTTTATTTTGAAAAAATAGCCATATTTCATAGAAATTTGTGATTTTTTTCATCATTTTTTTTTACTTTTTTAAAAATAACTTTCGATTGATGATATAAAGATCTAATCGGATTAAAGTGTGACGTAAGGCAGATACTTGTGCGTTGGTACCCATAAAAATAAAATTTGTGAAGATACGATGGCACGTATCACATGATATGCTACACCTTGATTTACCAACTATATTTTCTAGAACTAAAAATCAAAAATTCTAGAATTTGAATTGATTGATGCAAAAATATAACTTTCAACTTCCTATTGCAAAAGTAATTGAGCTTCAACTACCTTGAGCTTTCTGTAATCAACGTCTAAAGTAGAGCCGATATATCGGCTCTGGTGCCTTGGCGGAACTTTTTTTTCTGTGATTCCAGGGGTTAAGCAAATTTTTTTTTATGAAAGCTAAAATTGTTATGTAATATAAAAAATAACTTTGAACTTGAAGTGAATATTGTTTTTTGCCACAACTTGATACACAGACGTTAATTATTATACAATTTAAATAATAATAATCTATTATTAACTCGTAGAGTCACTTTTGGCAAAGTCCGATTTCTCTTTATTATTAAGGGTATGGTGGTTCCTAATTTGACATATTCTCGATAAAATATTAGCCAAACAAGGCTTCAAGGATATTATTCAGATTAGTAAGTTTGTANAACTAGCCTTCATCTTGCGTAAAACATGTGTCAAAATTTTGTTGCATGCATACACTCTCAGGCACATAAGCGAGACGGGGAGACCTAAGTCAAAACGGAAAATCTATCTCCTCTCAGGCTTTATTTTTAAATAAACCTTAATTTTAACATAACCTGTATAATTAGTATTTAAAACTTCTGATGAGCGCTTTTGTCGATAAGTGCTATATTATTTCTAGAATATGCGATAAACCGTTTTTTCGACGTTGTTCATCGGAAAATCTATCTCCTCCTAGGTTAAATTTCAAAATTCACTCAGATTTATGCAAACGGTAGCTCGAAACAAATAAAAACTTCTGAGGAGCCGTTTTTTAAAATTTCGACCCCAAACTCAAAATATGAATTTTTCAAGGTCACGTGGAAAAATTTCCGAAAAAAAATGTGCTTCGATTTTTTCGAAAGTAGGCTCAAAAGAAAGCTGGGAAAACACTGAAGAGAAAGTTGGCTTACGTCAAGCCGAAATTTTGAAGTTTTACTGGTCAAATTGAAACAAACGTTATTTTGTACTTAATTTCGAAAAATATACTCAGAAAAACTCGATAAATTTTTGTTCTTATTTGGGTTGTTTTGTGCTTTTAAAACATAAACGATTGATTTGGTGCATTTTTTATGACATAATAACTGCAGAAAATGTAAGAACTACCATACCCTTAAACTTCAAATCTACAAATTATTTATTTAAGGTGACTCTACGAGTTATACCCAATACCCTATAATATTTTTAACGTTTTGATTTTTATTAAATCATCTTCAAAATGATAAATGCAAGTTTTTATACGCAAGATCTTTTATTGCTCATTCTAACGATAATTTAATAAAAACTTAAAAAAGTACAACATTATTGATAAAACCTAAATTAAGAAAGATTTTTCGATTATTTCTTCAAATTAATACTTTTGAAGCTCGTAGTTTTGTTAACGACAAATTTAAAATTAATGGGGAACATACTTTTCGAAAATAAATTAAAATTCAATTTTCAGTAATTTTCTGATATAAATTAAAATGAAATATAAATTAAAATTCGATTTTTAGAAATCGACTTCCGAAGTCGGCACAATCACAGAGCCCGAATGTCTAGCACCGTGCGATACTGGGACAGAAGTTCATCTTTCTGGCATCATTTGGCACGAGTCTGAATCAGGTAAAAAACCAGGTCTCAAAACATTAAAAATTTTATTACCCGTCAACCCTCACCCCCTTAACTAAAAAATAATACAGGAGTTCCCAGAGCTCATAAAGAATTATATTATAGATAGTCAATAGTGCAAGGTCAACAGATACGAGGCCTAGACTTTGAACAGCATGGGAGTTAAGGGCCATTAGCTGACTTTTAACTTCCGTGAATGGTATCGTCTGATCATAGTCTCGTGGGAGTTAAGACACATTTTACCTGTTTAATAATTTATAAATTTTTGCTGTCTCCTGAAACATTCAGACAGGGTTTGTTAATATTCAAATACTATGATTAGTTGATATTTACCGCTCTATCTTTTTTAACCCTCAACCGCCCCTTGGGACAAGCGCAGGACATTGGACTTCCAATCTCCAGATTTTTTATTTATATACTTTCCTCTTTCCAAAATGAATATTTAATTCGAGGCGAAATTAATTGAATCTGTGATACCAGGCTTGAAGAAATAGGGAATTTGCCTCTGCAGAATTTAACTTGGCAACTTTTGACTGAAAAATATAAAATTTTCCCATTTTATTCTTTAATCTGGTATCATTTCTTTCATTTATATCTAAAATCAACGCTTCGAGGACACTGATGTCATTATAAGACAAAAAAACTTTAAATGACTTTATGTCTTCGGACTGCTGATTATATCGAAAAAGCTTGTCCATAGCTTGTTATTTAATCAATATATTTTGCTCCCTAAAAACGATGGAAAAATGCTCAAAAATACATATTTTGGACTATTTTTATTCCATTAACAACCCGGTTACCATGCAAAAATAAAAAAATATACTCGAAAAATAAGGGGATCTCTTGATCCAGCGTTGCACTTTCCCGTTTGACCCTGATTTTCGGAGCCCTTATTTGTCAACAGCTTTATTTCCAGTGTTCTCATTGGTCAAACGCGCAACGCCGGGCCTCGAGATCTCCTTATTTTTTATACTACTTTTTAATAATTTCTTAAAAAAGATACACTAGGCGTGTCGGGATCTTCTTTGATGTTAAAGTTTTATCATTTTCCCCTTATGTATCTCGTTAACACTTTTTTTAAAGGAATGCTCGTGGTGAATGTGACTTGGAGGAATAGAAGTTACGTCGGCACACTACTAGATGCTTCCAGGCATGATTGGGCACCGCCAAGGTAAATATTTGATTTTAACTCCTCTCAAATTGATAAAACCGTTTCATGTACAAATATGTTCGTGACAAATCTTATTTTATTATTTTCAGACTAGTTGGCGATGAATCCGATAGCAGTAACCGAAAACGTGGCAGAACCCAGCCCGTTGAACCTGGGCGGAAAACAAGGAATCCTAGAACCACTGTTGGCAAACGAAAAACTCGGGTAAATATCATTACAAATTCAATTATTTATTTTGTGGATAATGACATGGAGCAGTTTTTTGACAAGAAATACTTTATATCCCTTTTCCAACCAAATGAATCTTAAAAATGATGGTGATCTCTATAGCGTGTGTTTGAATCCCACGCCGACTTTTTGGCCGGGAGTTTATCGGCTGACATAATCGAACTCGCGCTTTAGAGATCACCATCATTTTCAAAATTCACTATGGTTGGAAAAGGATATGATTTGTGTTTCATTATTTTTTCGGTTATCAAATTCCCACGATTTTTTTTAAATTGATTTTAAGCCACTCAAAAATAATTTTCATTACTGCGATCAATCTGATAAATAACACGATATGTTATTAAAGACTGATTGAACCACAGGGGCCGCCTGTGTTTTGAAACACAGTGACCAAGAATATTACGGGAAATTGTTAGTCAAGCGGAACATCAGAACATATTAAAGTTTCTCTTAACATGTATTCTAATTTTTATGCATTTTTGCCGTATTCTGTAAATTTATCAGACCGAAAATGCATAATTGTAATTCAATTTAATGGCATTAACTATTTGCCAGGGAAATCTACAGCTTAAAATACCCGTAGAAATCTTAAGCATAAATGAAAAGAACACTATCAAAAAATATCTCGTTCATGAAATGTTCCATGTTAAGAGGGTAGCAGCGATGTGGCAGACTGGCGCGCCAGCCATGGCGTCAATTTAATTTACGAAAATAATTAGTTGGTTTATTTTTTGTGCTTATTATCGTTAGCTGAACCAAAATAAATGTGTATCAGCTCATTAAAATAATTTTTTATCTATTTAAGGAACGATTTGAGTTCAAACTTTAATTTTATAATTCGTAAAATTTCGAAAAAATTCAAAGCATTATGAAAATTTTTTAAGCATTTTCACATTTTTTTTCTTTCATTAATTACTCCGAAAAAATGTAGCAATCTGCCACATCGCTGCTACCCCCTTAAATTACTTTTGTGATTTGGGTCACTTTTAAAAAATTGATATAATGGACATACTCTGTTGACCTGAGTCATTAGAATGATCTCTTGGAAATCGTAGATAACGCAGACGTTATTTTTGACACCTCACATAAAATATTGTCTGTCTTTCATCAAATAGCAAAAAATTATTATTCTCTAATTATATATGAAGTTCAAGGACATAAAAAAAAACGCCGTATTAGGGCCTTTTGCCGCGAAGCTTTGACTTTCGCAGAATATCCAGGGACACATATTCTATCTTTTTGTTATTACCTAGGATAGTAAAAAAGATAGGCTAAAAGCCAAGTTTTACCAAGAACAATCATTATTTATGTTTCTAAATTTCTATTCTTAATAAACATGAAATTAAATCGTTAATTTTCAGGACATTCCCGAGAATAATTCCGACGTCGAAACCAAATCCGCCCCGAAAAAACCACGAACTAACGGCCGGGCATCTACTCCTCAAAATGATTCCTCAACCAATAACTCTGGTGCCAGCACAGCAGCTGAAACCAGTAATTCCGACACGCCCACGCCTATTGCTGGGTTTTATAATTGTAGCCAAACAAACTGCCAAAAGAAATTTAAGTAAGTACCAATTAAATTTTACTTTTTGATGCATATAAACTATATGATATAATAATCGTAAAATAACAGAATTTACTGGGATAAATTTAAATTTATTTTTTGCTAAGATTTTTAAAAAAAGGGGGAGATCTAGTTCTAGATTTTGAACTGGATATTTATTATGTCAATAAAAATGGTGATTTCTTTAATTTTCGGACATTTATTACTTTAGTAAGTTATTTCTTGGAGTAAGAAACAAAAAAAATAAGTTGAAAATAGTTTATTGCTATTCAAACCAGCTTTTATGCATTTTTTTATTTATCACTGCTAGAAAATGACTGATTTAGATAATTCGTCAAAATTATAAAACTAAAATACACAAAAAACACAACGTTAATTTATGCTCCAGCAGCTTTGTTTCACAGAAAAAAAATACCTTTTGGCGAAAGAATAAAAAAATGACGAAAAAATGTTTCCCCTTAAAATTTATCGGTTGTTTTTCTATTTTTTTAGAAATTCGGATTTTAGCGATAGCGGCTAGGCTGCCCGATTGGTTTGAAATTAAAGTAAGATTTCTATTTTTTAAGTCCGAAAATATGAATTGATTTAATTCGTTCACAAAATTTCGTCATTTTCAGTGATATTTGTCACCATAAATTCCTAAAGATCAAATATTAGATCGCCTGTTTAATATATTAACCTGTCATTAGCAGTGAAAAGATATTGAACTTGAGTTAAAAAAAATTATTAATGGATGCCAAAACTTCTGACGAAAATAAATCGATAATCCCCTCCTAAAACCATCTTTTGATTTTATTGACGATAAGCTGGGTAAATACAGGCCTCCTCTAATTTAAGTGCGTTCATCGCTGCGATCCCTTTTTCCATAATTGCAGGGTTACCATCAAAGAAAAACTACTGAATCTCTAAATTTGGATTTTCATAATACTGTGTAATACGCTCGTGTATAGAAAAATACTGTTGGTAATAAGTGAACCATGAGTCATGGTCCATGACTGATATTATTAGCCTGTTTTAGTCCTTACCAACAGTATTTTAAATACAGTATGAGCATATTACACAAAAATTTGAGAATGGTCTGCAAAGAAATACTACTGAAATCTCATAATTTTCATTCTCATAATTCTGTGTAATACGCTTATACAGTCTGCGTCATACCATATGAATTAAGAACCCTCAGTTGGCAGATCGTGACTATTTGAATGATACAAAAAACGCGGGATACTAGCACCAAATCAAAATCCTAGGTTTCAGAATAGGTCGATTTAATTGGGCTGAGCAACCAATGAAATGCTCAGATACCGCATTTTTCAAAAAGTCATGATCTGTCGGTCCATATATACAAAAATAATGTTTACAATGACTTAATGGGCTGATAAGATCACGAAATGAACACTATGTTTGTATATATGAGCTTATTACACGAAATTATGAGAATCCAAATTTAGAGATTCAGTATTTTCTCTTTGATATTTACCCTTGCCATGATGGAAAAGGGTAACTAGGAGAAGTGATTATTAAGGTTAATTGAAGGGTTAATTAAAAGTGATTATTACGGGTTATTGTACACATAATAACATGGCTATTACAGAATACAACCTTTTTTCATTTTTCATTATCAAAAAAGGGAATTTTCAATTTATTTTAATCTTTTATGAACCACTAGTAATAAAACGATTGATTTTAATCTTTTATAAACTACTTGTAATAAAAACTTATTCTAACTGGTGATAAAATTGAATTTTTTGACCGTTAACGATCAAATAGCAAATAAATATAACAAATTTAGTTTCAAAAAATAATAGTCAGACAGTTATGAATTTGAACACCGAATCAAAAATAATCAAATTCATTTTTTTGTGATAACCCTTAACACCTTTTTGTTAATCTAGGATGTGCGGGCTGCAAAGCGGCCTCATGAGTGGCCAGGAGGGGTCTTAGGAGTGTTAGGATTGGCTCCCTCAGCCCGCACATCCTAGATCAACAAAAAGGTGTTAAAGGGATATATCATATCTAAGATTATACTCACGTGTCCCGTATAACTTTTACGCCATAGACCTAAATAATTGCGTGATTTGATTGGTCAATACACAAGAGTCAATGCGTATTGACCAATCACATCACATGATTCTTTAGGTCTCTGACGTCAAAGTTATACGGGACCTACGCAAGGACGCATGTGATCGCTATATAGATATTAGTCGTCATTGTGTAGGTATGAGATTAAGATGGATTATAGGTTGATTTAGGATATTTTCAACCGTATATCTAGTAGATATTATTTACAGTTACAATTATGGAAGAGTGGTCTTCAGTTAATTAAGGGTAAGGTGGTTCCTACATTTTCTGCAGTTGTTTCGTGCATAAAAATGCACCAAATCAATTGTTTATGTTTTGCACGCATAAAAAACCCAAATGACAAAAAAAATTTTTGCGTTTTTTGGATTTTTTTCTAAGTATTTTTCTCAAATTAGTTCAAAAATAACGTTTGTGTCAATTTGACCACAAAAACTTCAAAATATTGGGTTGACGTAAGCCAACTTCTCTTCAGTGTTTTCCCAGCTTTCTTTGAGCCTACTTTCGAAAAAATCGGAAGCACAATTTTTTTTCGTAAATTTTTTCACTTGACCGTGAAAATTCACATTTGAGTTTGGGGTCGAAATTGCAAAAAAAAGCCACTTTAAAGTTTTTATTGTTTTGAACTAGCTTTTTGCAAATTTTGGCTAATTTGCAATTTAACCTGGGAGGAGATAGATTTTTCGAGGCGTAAATGTCCAAAAAACGGTGGTTTTTTGCATGTTATAACAAAAATATAGCACTTATCAACAAAAACGGCACTGTAAAGTTTTGAATAATAATTATACATGTTGTATTCAAATTTAAGTTTTTTTCATAATAAATCCTGGGAAGAGATAGATTCCGTTTTGCGTTATGTCTTCTTGTTTTGCTTATGTGTCACGGAGTCTAAGCATACAAAAAAGTTTTGGCACATTTCTGACGCAAGCTCGAGGCCCTGTTTGGCTAATATTTTATCGAGAAAATGTCAAATTAGGAACCACCATACCCTTTAAGCTACAATTTTGCACAGATTCATTAAAAAACACTCTTTCGTAATTATTGGTATACTGTACCAGTAATAATAAAAATGGCAAAATTAACAATAAGTATTTTTTCATATCGTTGTCTCTCATAAAAACTAGCTCGTAATTTTTTTGTCTGTTTTTTTTATTATCGTTTTTATTAACAAAAAACGGAAGTAGCGGAAGGAAAATGATCACTATTAAAATATCACTAGCGTGTCAGACCTTCAAATCGTCACGTTTTTTAACAAGAAGCTCCCAAAAGTAATTCACCTTGTCGCAATATCAAGGTCATTACCGCGGAAGTACTCAGAGTTACCATAATTGAAGCCAAGAGGAAGCCTCTTAAGGGGGGTCGGTTTTTCATGAAAAGGGCTGCGGTTTTTTTATATGGATTACATATTTGTACTGTTTGCCCTCGAATAAAGCTGTCGCTATCCTGGTAGAAAAAGGGCTATTTACCAGTGGCACACAATCGCTCTGTGTATTTAATTTAATTTCCAATATTAATTCGATAATAAAACGTCAAAAATCAAATGGACAGGTTACGACTAGATATAAACTTGACTACAGATCACCACTTGTTTGTACAACCGTATCTAAAATAAATAATGGCATGGGAAGGTTTTGTGGTTTACGCGGACCACAGCGGTTATCCCTCTTAAAACTCTGATATTTATGAGGAAATGATCAATCATAAATTTGTATATATATATTGTTAATATTCTCACCCTGCACAAAAACAAATCGTTAAATAAAAGTGTTTTAAAATCCGCTCAGGGTGGTCACGCTCGAGGTGATAGTAATTATCGGCATATTAAAATGTTAGCGTTCGTACTTTTGCGCATATAAAGAGATTAAAACGTGGATTTATAAGTTTTTGTACTCACTTGATTTTCTGATGAACTTGAGTTTGACAAAATCGTGACCGGGTCCAGCCTACAGTGCATAAAAGCTACTCGATGCATAAAGGTAGAGAAAGGATGTATCGTGATTCAACCCATAATCCATCTCAATCTCAAACCTACGCAATGACGCATAATGTTGATATATAACATGGCGTAGGTGTGAGATTGAAAAGGATTATGGATTGAATTATGATGTATATGATGCGAATGAAACGCCACCGCAAGATACAAGCGTTATTATGAGTCATGATTTCGCACCTTTATGATCTTTATCACGCCCACACTCAAATCTGCGATAAAAAGTTCCATCGAGATGGTGTGTACCCCTTTTTAGCTTAATGATCATTTGGAAAAAAGTTTACTTGCATTTTCGCACTGATTTTTTTGCATGTTCTTTATCCAGCCCAGGCTTGTAAAAGGGAACTATTTTGTGTGGGTTTTGTTCCCCCTTTTCCCCTATTTTTTGCTCAAACCTACGCAAGAAAAGGGAACGAAAATGACTCATATTTACAAGCCTGATCCAGCCGAACTCAATCAAGATCTCATGTGTCGTCAAAACTGATCCAGAACACTAGTCTCTCAAATTTAGACCATTTTTTTAAGTTCTAAAAAGCATTCGAGATACTGAAAGCTCTTGAACTATATTAAGTAACGGGACAAGTAGTCTCAAGAGCTTATTCAGTGTGTAAAGACCAGTTGAATTATTCACGTGGCAATTTACTTTTAACAATAAAGTAAAGCGCTCTGTACAAAAGATGCTTTATAGTAATCAACTTGAAACTTTATTCTAGGAAATCTTGAGAAGTTAAATTGAGACAGTTAATAAGTGATGGTTTTCAGAAAAATCGTGATTGAAAATTTTAACTAACATCCGTAGTTTTTTCCTACAAAAACGTTATTTTTGTCCTTTTCGTCTTTTTTGGCAGTGTGCAATGTATGACATGCTCATGCAAATACATGTCGAAAAAGGTGGAGGTATTTTTATGAATTAAAAAAAAACATTATTAATACTGAAACGTGTAGAATATCCCTTTTCAAACTGAAGTGAATCTTCAAAATGAGGGTGATCTCTATAGCGCGTGTTCGAATCCAACTAGTGTTGTTTTAGTGAGTCCAGGGGTTTGATCGCACCAATCAACTTTGACGCCAAAATCAAGCACTCTTGCCAATTATTATACCCAAGACAATCACTAAGACGACACTAGTGGGATTCGAACACGTGCTATAGGGATCACCCTCTTTTTCGCGATTCACTTTGGTTGGAAAAAGGATATGTTTCACAATTTTGTTTTTGGTGAAGGTTTGGTTATCATGGATTTTTTTGTATTTATTTATCGCCGCTTTCTTTTTATGTATCTGAAGATAAAATTTATGCAGCCAATTAGAACGCTCCATTTTTATCTAAAATTAATCTAGAATTTGATCCCTATTTTTCTAACATACAATTTTCAGGGATCCTACCGCTCTTGCTTACCACGTGGAAGCTCACCGAAAGAAAAAAACGGACGAGGAAATGGAAGTAGAAACCGAGTCAAGTAAGACAAAATTCGAAAAATCCAATGCTGGAAAAAAGGTCAATGAGGCCAAGGGCGACAAGGTGCCTGAAAAAGTGGGTGATGCGGATGCAAAAACTGCCATGTCCGTGGCCCAGTCTCTGCTCGACCTCAAAAACGATTCAAAATTAGACTCAAAAGAGTCGGGCGCAACCGGTCCACCCTGCTTGAAATTGCCTCCCAGAATTGAAAAGACTGAAAAAGTCGAAAAAACGCCCCCACAGTCTATGCCCACCCTTATCCCATATCCAAAACAGTCTCCCGTAGGCGCCTCAGCCCTCCCGCCAATGCCCGTTTTGACGCCCAAACCGGGATTAATGAAGTCTGTCCCGTCCCCGGGATCCAAACGGGGAATGGGTGGGAATAGTCTGTCCCCGGTCCCCGATTCACAAACCGGGAAGGAAAGTCCAAATAGTCTAAACACAAGTTCACAAAATATAGCTGATAATCAAACATCACCAGGCGGCACCTCAGCAGGAGAGCAACCGCCGAAATTGGAGCGGAGACCAACCAGTCCTTTTCAACCGGTAAAACCAGAACCAGGCAGCCCAAACGAAGCGCTGAATAACGCAAGGTATTTCCTATTTCTTTTAAGGAATGGGTGAATTTAGCTCGCTCAGTGGTCCAAAAAACAATTTTCAATGAATTTTCAAATGAAAACTCAAAAATAAAAGTTTCATAATGCTATTTCGGAATGAAAATTAAAGAATACTATCGAAAATAATGCCTGTAGTACAGGCCCTGTACATGTGAAAATACTTTATTATTTTGGGACATTCGATTTAAAACATGAAATGCGTCATAATTACCTTAAAAGTGAAATTACAACCTACACACATTACTCATGTGTGTTTCAAAGCATTAGGCGACCAAATTATGTACATTTTAAGTTGACCTACAGCTGTTTTGAGTGGTGAACGTTCTCTCATTTTTTGTATTAAGGGGGTAGCGGTCGCATAAATGTACTTTTGTGCTCCAATTTACCAGAATACAAAACTGCTGAAACTTTTGAGAATAGCCATATGGTAGATCTATCCTTGATCTACAAAAATAATTTATCAGAATAATTTTTGGTCGGCCCTGGTGACCACCATGCGGCGAGTTCTAGAGCACCTTAACGAATTTTCAAATTACTACTCCTCCTAGAGCTTGCATACGATCTCAATAATAACCACGGAAACACTTATGGTTGTTATTTGATGAAGCGGATTTTTGAATTTTCAACTAGTTTTTTCTAGAAATGCAAAAATTTTCGCTCTTCAAAGTACTACTCCTCATAGCCTGATTCATAGGTTACATTTCAGAATGCAGTATTAATTTGGGTAAAGATGGAGGAATATGTTTTGGTTATTTTGATGAAGCCAAATTTTGAAATGTTATGTTGAATTCTAGAAAATCGCATTTTAGTAAGCCGGAAGTGAAATGTTGGAAAATGAAAGTCGTCGTATTAAGTCGAAAGTACCACCAAATTAAAGCTAGGGTGATGCAAATCTGCTTACAGCTTTTCGATGTTTTTGAGTTTTTCTGGTCGAAAATTGGTTCAATGTTTTCCAAAAAAAATTACTCAGAAAAATTCTCAAAAAATGAAAATTTCGACCTTTTTTTTCGATTTTTTTTGTTTTCTTCAATAAGTTTATGCTTTCTGAGTGTTCCCTAGCAATGTCGTGCTATTTTAACACCTCAAAGTACCCTAAAAAGAGTCGCTACCCCCTTAAATAACTTTAACCTACTCACCGCTCAAAACAGCTTCCACGATGAGTATAGTATGTGTATGTTGTAATTTTACTTTTGAAGTAATTATGACACATTTCATGTTTCGAAGCGAATCTTTCAAAAAAAGAAAAAAATCTTGTGACGAGTATCATTTCCGTACTAAATTTTCAAAGAAAATTTGTTCACATTTTTTTTAAAATCGAATATAAGTAAAAAATATTTTTAAGGGTATCCCCTGCTTATTCTGACATTTCGGATGCTGGTGATGAAATAATTACAAAAGATAAGGATGGAAAGGATCCAAAAAAGGAAGAGCTTCAATCAAGTTTAAATTTTTATAGAAATCAATATGGTTACGATCATCCTACTCACGAAGTGATTCCTAATTTCCCGCTTATTTCTCGGTAATTATTTATCAAATATCAAAAACTTGAAATCTTGCAAGAAAACTTTAGAACTTTGATAATGATAATACAACGAAATATTAGATACAAATTTCCTAGAATACTAATCGTGGAAGTGGTTCCGAGCGATGCGTAGGTTGGAGCACTTAACATGGCGCTCTTATGAAAGATGTTATTAGATTCTCCAACCTACGCATCGCTCGGAACCACTTCCCATATTAGTATTGTATGATACTAAAACATAGAGTCCGAGCTTAGGAAAAAATTTCCCAATTACTAATTTTTGAGAAAATCATAACCTGTTGAAGACGTAAAATTCAAAAATAAATTCAATTTTTTTCAAATTACTAAAAAACTCAAAAGTACATAAATTTGATTTTGACCATTTTGTTGCCAAAATAAAGAAACACTATAATCCCAAATTTTTTGTCTTGCAAATTTCTAAACTCTTGACTGTAATTTCGAAAAAATCAGTTTGGACACCGTACTAACAAAAAGCTTTAACTTTGAATTTCATCGCATGTTATTTACGCTGTTTCCGAACTATAATAATATTTATTTTTAGTGATGAAAAAAAGGAAAGCTCTGATGGACGGAAAGAAGATGTTAAAAGCGAGCTAAAATCAGAGGTAAATTTAGACCATCTTTGATTTAGGTCAAAATCGACGAAAGTAACTTCTATAATTAATGGATACTTATGTAATTAATACATCATGAATTTTATAATTTTTCAATATAATGAAATTCTGGGGGGCGAATAAATATCATTATATTGAAAAATTATAAATCATCTATGTATTAATTACATAAGTTCATTATATATTAACAGCCTACCAGTGTACACAGTATCATACATATTTTTTGAAAAAAAAACACATAATGAAAATTATTGATCATTTTTTTGATTTGAAAATGGCTAAATTTAATTTTTGAAAAAAAACACATAATGAAAATTATTGATCATTTTTGTGTATGAATAATTATCAGAGTATGCGGAAATTGAAAATTTTGAACATAATGAAAATTATTGATCATTTTTTTTATGAATAATTATCAGAGTATGCGGAAATTGAAATTTTAAACATATACCACATTATGTATTTATACATAAGCAAAATTAAGTATTTCAAACATTCCACACATTATGTGTTAATATATAATGTCATTAATTAACTTGATGGCCAATTAATGATGGGTTTTTCTAAATCATTATAAACTTGGATGCCATTTTTTGAAAATTTCAAAAATAAGTACAGCATGTACTTTATTTTTTTGCGAAATTGCAAATCGCTCTGAGTGAAATTCGCGCAAATCAAACTGGTAAGTTATATTTTCAAAATCATTATTTCTAATACGCCTAGTTACCATGTTTATCGTCGGCAAATTCATTCAAAGCAAGTTGCCATTTTGCAAGAAATCAAAGTACATGCGGAAGACTCTTAGAAAAATAAGAGACATTTTAAAAATGCTCCTATTAGCTCAAATATTCTAAATAAATATATGTATTTTCTTTCCCGTCATCCTATAGCTTTTCGAATACCTATATGATATATCCCTTTATTGCCCTTTGTTAAAGATTTGGTCCACTATGTTACTTTACCACTACGTAATAACATATCGTAATAATATATAGGCTAAATATTATTCTGCAATAAATTTTAACTATCTCATAGCTAGATTAATGACCAAATAAAAGTGCTTGAAATCTACCACAACGTTAATAAATTTCATTAGTTTAAACCAATTGAAAAACCTGATCCCCCTGCAACTGCCCGGGTATCTACGATCACTTCCGCTAACCAAACCAGACCTAAGCCACACCAAGGCACTGCGACCGAATCGAACAAGCCAACGGCTACGATTCAACCCGAGCCAAGAAAATCTGAACCAAAAACGCCACAATCCTTAAAGCAACCGCTTCCGTCAAAAAAGGAACACCATAATCCTGCTTCAACACCACCTGCACCGGTATGTCAAACTTATTTTATAGATAAATTATCAACAGTTTTTTGTAGAAAAAAAAACTGTATTTTTAAATCTACTCACTTTTTCTCTCTGGAATTGACTTTTTATTTTCAGAAAATTCAAAACTCGCCACAGAGTAGTAATCTGGTAGGCGTACAAGGTGGTATGTATCCATCATACCACGGTTCCATTGACCCGGTTCATTACAGACATGGAGGGATAAACTTTCAAACACCATTGGCAGCCTATCCAACAGGTAAACAAAACAGTTTTTTGGGGTAAGATTGTAAATTGGCTATATTTTCANCGATGACCAAAAAAATTATTTCCGGGCATTATTTTTTGTACCATAAATTGAATGATTAAATATCACATAAGGAATTTTGCCAAGTTTTAAGTATGTAACATACCGTATGTTCCCGATTGAAAAAAAAATATAAATTTTTTAAACAAGTTTTCATGCAAAAATACGTTAAATTGTATTTCCGATCGATTCCCGCTAATTCTGTCTCCAAAAATGTATACACGACAAGCAAAGTTTATATTACAGAAATATAGACAATTTACTATCTTACCATTTTTTGAGTATCAGGGTTCGAACCCTGGTCCCTATTTGAATACTCTCTGTTTCGAAATTGGTGTTAATTGTTATTTTCAGTGCCATATCCTTCACTTCACCAGGTTCAAGTACCACCTTATCCATTAAACATTCCAACTTCAAGTCATTATGCCCCACAAATGACTTCGCCAGGAGGAGGTCAAAAGAACCACTCTTCACAGCAAAGGTAAACAAGAATTTTCTGAAAAAAATTTGGCCATTTTATAGAATAAAGTATTCATTTTAAACCAAAAATTATTTTGCTCATTGAATCCGATCTCTGCTCTAGAGTTTCAAAACTGATTGTCTTATATTTTCTCGAAATTACCCTCAAGAAGTTGAGAAATTTTCTACAGCTAAGTCAGACAAAAAATGTATTAGTTTTTCTTCATTTTGGCCACAAAGCTGCAAAAAATAAAAGTTACGCAGTTTCTGCTATTTATCGTCAAATATTTCGAAAAAATTAAACCGACGTCTTTTTTTAATTTTACGTATTTTAAAGTTTTTTATTTTCTCAAAAATTGGCTATTACGATTTTTTTTTCCTGATTTTGGAAACCTTATTACCCCCACCGGCTTACGATGTTCCATTACTTAGTGGCGCATCAGTGCTCTGAAAAATAATTTAAAAGATACAAGACCCTATTTTTTTCGTTTTTTTTAAATTATTACTAATTTTTTATTTCAAGGTTACAAATTGATGGTAAAAATGGTGGCCATCGCGATAATCGGTCTGTTAGCCCTTCGATGCATCAAAATATTCAAAATTTGCATTCAAAACATCCTCTTCATTCAATTCAACATTCTCAAATTCCTGGTTACCCATCATATGGTCATGCGGGTTTTAATTATGGTCTAAGTGGTAAGTCCCCCAAAAAATAATTATTGTGCGTCTCGTCAAGATTTTAGGAAAAATCAATTTTTTACTTATTATAAAATAGAAAGTGGAGGTTCTTTTAATTTTATGATTTAATCGAAATGAAGGGTAAATTTTTAAGACCGCCCTAATCTAATGGCATTTCGTTCTTGCCTGAGAGTATGGTATTTCATGATAATCCAGACTATAAAATGTAACTAAACATCTCGTTAGCTCGCAGTAAATTAGGAATTAGCCAAAAATATATTTTGGGGAAGTGTTATACTTAACGTTGAGTTGAGATACACAGACATTTGTCAACATAAGAGATCAACTCCTCCGTAACGTTGTCAACTTTGACCTTCAATCGATTAAAGTGCATCGTCCTGACCCCGATGCGCACTAAAACTTCTAAACTTTTTTATCAGTGAGGGTTAATGCCGCTCATTTTGATTTGGAAAATATTTAGTTACAGTCACGCACCTAATCTATCTTTTTTTCTATCGAAAATTTAGCAAAAAATAAACGGATTAAATGTGTCGGAATTGTCTTTCATATCAAATTTTCAAGGCAACTGGTAAACATTTGATCCCGACACGCCTAATTTATCTCTTCTATTATATCTTAAATAGAGACAAAGATAGATTAGATGCATTGAAATCTTTGCCGACATACAATATGTCACATTTTTGCTCCCAATCTTGATTTTTAGCTAAAACCTGATCGATTACTTTGATTGGTCCATGAGCTTTTAAATTTGTTAAACACCTCCGTCGTTTGGAATTCAAACGTTTTGATTGGCAGAGGTTAGTGTTGGCAAAACACTTAGATCGGGAGCAAAAATGTGACATGATGTACAATTCAGGTTTTTCTAAGAAGTTGACACATTGACAAGTTGTAACGTCAGTACAAAAATTCTACTTACAACTTTTGAATTTTTACTTCAGAAATTCTGTTCGACAACTTTTTCCCCCATTTTCTTCATTTCAAGCCAGAGAATTTTTTGACGAAAATTATTATGATAAAACCAGAGTTTTTAATTTCTTAGTGACCATTAAAAAATTTTAAATAAAAATCTTTCAAAATTGTTTCATTAATCAAAAATTTTTTGAATGAAGTGGCGTTAACCCTTGTGATAACCCCCTGAAATGAATGAATTATTATTTGATTGATTTAGCACATCCGGGATGGCTTGGCACTGATGTACACGAAAGCATTCAAAAACTGGACCGGAATTTCCGTATGTTTTAATCGATTAAATGTTATGTTGTATACCACTAGAATTATAATATAATTGGACGTTCTAGATTGTCTAAATTGTCGGTTTTAAGGGCACCTACAGTATATTATAATATCTAATTATAAGTGGTATTTCTTCATTCAACCTAAAATGTTATTTCCAATGAAAAATCATTTCAATCGCATGTTATAGTAGACACAGTGACGATATCCTTAAACGGTCGAAAATATCAACAAAAAAAATTGGATGTAAATTCGGGAGTATACATTTTTAGTCGACAAAATTTTCAGTCGATTATTTTCAAACGCCTATTTTTTGCTAATAAGAGTGCGTAAGCGAAAATCAGCATTACAATTCAAAAACAATTTTATTTTTATCCAAAAACGAAGCATGCGTTTTTCTTCAAATTGACAGACTTTT
Source organism: Oikopleura vanhoeffeni (assembly GCA_004367855.1). Taxonomy (NCBI): domain Eukaryota; kingdom Metazoa; phylum Chordata; class Appendicularia; order Copelata; family Oikopleuridae; genus Oikopleura; species Oikopleura vanhoeffeni. The sequence goes on from SCLH01000489.1 coordinate 182,052, forward strand.
CGCGCCTGCACATTTTTATAGCAAAAGCTAGGAGAAAAAAGTTGACAGAAAATTATGTCGACTAAAAATGAATACTGCAAAATTCGAACTCGAGATCAGAAAGATAAACCCCGCTTTTTAAGGATAGTCCAATCTGGATTAAATAAATATACTAATTTTATAACCACTAGGTTGAAACATAATACTAAATCATCTGCTTAAAACAGTTCACTAAAAGTTTTTTGATATGCCAAAAAATATTTGTCGCTTTTTTCCTGTCAAA
>SCLH01000489.1:202182-217629 GCA_004367855.1 Oikopleura vanhoeffeni
CTTAAGGGGGTTGTGGGTGTAGAATGTTGGAATTGCTGGGGAAAATAGCCCTCTCCTCCAGCTGGACTGGAAGGGTTGATAACGGGCAGATAAGAATAAATGAGAAAAAAAATACGGGAGACTAAAACCTTCTCTATCACCTGCAAGTAACTTTTTATGATTCTGGTGAAGGATGGCTCACCGGTACCGCAGTGAAAAACTGGTAAAAATATGTTCTCAATTCACACAAAAATCGGAATAAGTCGGTCAATTTTGTTTCAAATTGAATAAAACATAAACTTTATGAAACCTACGACATATTGTTATATTTTTGTCCGTTATTTCGTTGAAAAAATTATTCTCTGTTGTTTTAAGACGGTACAAATTAAATTCAGAAGTTCTCTTTAAAATCGGAATAAGTCGGTCAATTTTGTTTGAAATTGAATAAAACATAAAATTTATGAAACCTACGAAATATTGTTATATTTTTGTCCGTTATTTCGTTGAAAAAATTATTCTGTTTGTTTTTATACGTAAAATAAGTTCATTTGGTTTAATTTCCCAGCGTTTTATTTCCCAAGGTTGTTGTTGTCTGGCGCGCCTACGCTGTAAAAAAACCATGTGTGGGCGACGCTGGAACCAATCATATTGCGTTTATTTTTGCAATTTAATGCCACGCGTCAAAAACATGACATTTCATCACTTTTGAAGAATAAATTATTGTTATTGACGAATACTAGAAAAAAATATAAACTATTTTGTTCCAATCATGCATTCTTTACACCCACAACCCCCTTAAAGCTAACGATAAAATGTATAACAATGTATTATTTATCGAAAGTCGACTAAGCGACAATCTTAAACTCATAGATCAAATAAGAAATTTATATGACTTGGATGATACTATTAATCTCCAAGGTAAAAACTATTCGGTTGTGAGTATGTTATTGGTTTCGGGTACCTTATTACCTACATTAATTTTTCTAATTTTAATTGTATATCGCTACCGAGTTGTCTTAACAAAATTTTACCAAAATACTTTATATAAACTTTGGTCCACTAAAAGAGCTCAAGTCGAAAAGGTAATTAAACTAACTGATCAAAGGGATGAAAATGAAATTAAAAATGAAATCGATACAATTATAGTTAATCATGCTGAAGAGACCATATATCCCAAATTATAACTCGAAATTTTTTTTTTTTGAAATTTGACCCGAATTTTTTCTTGAAATTTGACCCGAAAATTTTTTAGAAACTTGACCCGAATTTTTTTTTTGAAATTTTACCCGAATTTTTTTTAAATTCGACCCGAAATTTTTTTGTTGAAATTTGACCTGAATTTTTTTTTTGAAATTTGACCCGAACATTTTTTTAGAAATTTGACCTGAAATTTTTTTAGAAATTTGACCCGAATTTTTTTTTTGAAATTTGACCCTAATTTTTTTTAAATTTGACCCGAAATTTTTTTTAAATTTGACCCGAAATTTTTTTTGAAATTTGATCCGAAAATTTTTTAGAAAATTTGACCCGAATTTTTTTTTGTAACATGAACCGAAATTTTTAAAAACATGACTCAAAATACTTTTTTTGAAATATGAACCGAATTTTTTTTGTTTAAAAACATGAACCGAAATATTTTTAAATATGACTCGAATTTTTTTTCAAAATATGAACCTAATTTTTTTGAATTATGACTGAAAATTGTTGTGTAACATGAACCGAAATTTTTAAAACATGACTCGAAAATTTTTTTTTTTGAAATATGAACCGAAATTTTTTTTTTGAAACATGAACCGAAATTTTTTAAATATGACCCGAGATTTGACCAAAAATTTCATTCGAGTTTCATAATACAATTTATTTGATCTGAGCCGTAAAATATAAAGAAAATTTGAACTTAAATGAAAACTTGAACTCAAATCAGTGATTTACCTTCAATAAAAAAAATAAATACAATAAAAATAATTTTTCTCATTCTGTTTATACCAAAAAATACTCTATACTGTAAGTGTCAGATTAAGCATTAAGCGTGAGTCTGTGCGGACAAAGCCGTACGTTCTTAATAAGCGGCCGCCTACTGATGGTTCTTACAGCATGAGTAATACATCTGTAACGACGGTATTTCTGCCTCAAGATCGACCCTCAAAATTTTAATTTAATAAGGGTATGTCCTTGAGGCGATTTTAATCAGTATTTTTTTCGGTTGAACCACAAGGCTCAACCTAAGAACTGATAAAATATTGAAACCCGCCGGGAGCAAAAGGTTGTTATCCTTTATCATACTCCTTTATATTCTCTTCATAAAAATAACCACTCACCCCCACTGTTACCTTTTACCAATACCATTTCGCCTATTTATGCCCACATTCAAACCAACTATTGAACCTGAAATATTTGAATTTTAAAAATTAAAAAAAAAAAGATAAATAAAAACTTAAAAAAAAANAAAAAAAAATTTTAAAAAAAATTAAATAAAAATTTCGAAAAACTTTTCGAAAATTTTGAATCAAAACGTTCAGAAAATTTTTTTAAATTTGAAATAAAAATTTCGAAAAAACTTTTCGAAAAATTTTTTTCGAAACCAAACATGCAAAAACTTTTGTAAATTTAAAATAAAAATATCGAAAAACTTTTCGAAAATTTTTTTTCGAAATCAAGGTGAGTTTCTTGGGAAGTCCTTAGAAGTTTTTATGAGCGTTCCACCTTAAAATTAAAAACTTCCAGTGACCCCTTGATAACACATTAAAAACAAAATATTTTTTCGAACTTGTTCGACATTGAACTTTTTAGAATTTTTTTTTGAACTTTTAACGAAATTTTAACTTTTTAAAAACTAAACTTATCACAAAATTTGAACTTCTTACGAAATTTCTATCTATTTCGAAATTTTTTTTGAACCTCACTGAATCTCAAATTTCTGTCTTTATTTTAAGGGATATTTAAGTTTCATTTTCTAAAAATAAGCTTACCTGTTAAACTTAAAAGGGGCAAGGCTCTGATAATAATTATTTAAATATCTGAAATGCATGAAAAATGCAAATTTGTTCCTTAACTAATCAAACTTAAATGAATACTTTTATATCCCCACACCTTTTTATTAAAAATCTTAGTTGAAATATTCTGCTCTTTCTTCCGAAATCTCTTTGAAAACAAAAAAAACTATTTTATTTGACATTCTTACAAAATTTGCCAGAAATTTCTTACTTAATTTTTAACTGTTTTTTTTGTTAATTATGAATAATTATGCAAAAGTTAAATTCAAATTACGCCATCTATAAAATTACGCTCCTATAAAAGCTCTTTTTTTTGAGTCAATACTTTATCAGATGTTCAATTTGATAATTTTAATTTTTACCGTTATTTACTTAATTTCTTTATTACCGCAATCTGATTGCAATCAACCTAAATCACAAAAATCGTAAATTTTACCGCGCCATTCATGCGTATTACTAATTGGACCAGGTGCCCCTGCGCACACCCTAAAACTAAATTTCAAATTTAGTACCTAACAGCTGCACCTGTCCATACTACTTATCAACTTCCAAGTTGAACTTCCGGATTAAAGTTTTAAAGTAATTAGGGGAAATTATGTATTGATTATCCCTTAAACTTTAATCCGAAAGTTTAAAAAGCGCGCCTTTTAGTGGCCGCGCTACTCACCCATGACTTAATTTTAAAGTCTCACTCTATCGGAGATTTATTTCTCACTCATTTTTGGTGTTCTGTATAAATCACCCAAATAAATAAATAGCCACTTTATTGGCAAAAAAAAATTATGTATTATTTATTGCACCTGCTAATGGCAATAAATAAGCATAAATTTGAAACTGTTAATATAACAAGGTTTTATTTGTAATAAAAATCAGAATGATTCTCAGTGAAAATGTTTTCACTGAGGTACAGATTTTGTAACGCGCTGGTAATTTTCAGCGGCGGAAAAGTGCTTTAAAAGGTTCAGCTGAGAGCACAGCTGATTGATGAACAATTNTATTACCGCAATCTGATTGCAATCAGCCTAAATCACAAAATCGTAAAAATTTATTTTACCGCGCCATTCATGCGTACTACTGATTTGATCAGGTGCACCTGCGCGCACCCTAAAACTAAATTTCAAAATTTAGTACCAAACAGCTGCACCTGTCCATACTACTCAAATCAATAATCTAATTTGAACTTCCGGATTTAAGTTTTAAATTAATTAGGGGAAATTATGTATTGATAATCCCCTAAAACTTAAATCCAAAAGTTTTTAAAAGCGCGCCTTTTAGCGGCCGCGCTTCTCATCCGTGACTCAAAACGGAAATATTACTTTATCCGAGATTTATTACTCACTCGTTTTTGGTGTTCTGTATAAAATCACCCGAATAAATAAATAGCCACTTTATCGGCAAAAATACATTTACGTTTTATTACTGTGTTATAAATAGAAGCATTTATTTACACAATCCCTTTTACAACCTTGATTTGAGCACACTTCAAACAATTGGTAATATTGGCAGAAAAAGCTTGCTTCCAATAGGTGGGCTTCTCCAGAGTTTTCTTGCAGTTGCTGGAAGTTATGCATTCCATGAAAAAGTATGGCAAACTGTACATTTTGATGAATTCTTGGTGCTCAAAAGATTAAAACGACGAGGTTTAATGGATAGGGAACTGGTAAGCAAATTGCTGGAGATTTGGGTGAAATCAGCGTCTTCAAAACTCGAATATATTTTATGAACATTTTTTGAGCGCAATAATTAAATTAATCATGCTAAAAAGTAGCGACGAGGCACAAGAGAGCACAGTAGAGACCGAAGTAGCGCGCAACTCTGATTATTTAAGTTTCAAATAGGTTGAATATGCCGAGAAAGTAAGTATATACAGGGGAGTGCGGCGTATAGTTATACGGGTAGTTAGATTCCACGAAAAAACCTACGTAAGCCTCCGCAAAAACCTACGCATTCGAAAAATAAATATATTCGTTCCTGGCGTGCGGCGTATAGTTATAGGCAAAACATAGGGCTTTTTTCAAACGTTCCCAGGCAAAAGATATGCGTTTTAAACCAGATTTTCAGACCAAGATTCTTCGGTCGGTATTTCAAGGAGTTTAAAAACATGTTTTCAAGTCTCGCAGACAATGTCAGCTAGCTTGAAAATGGGTCAATAGTTATTCAGATAAAAATATTTAGTTTTTCTGGTTTTCTGAGAGTGATTTACTGTGAGCATATTTTTTTCATAATTTTCATTGTTTCCTTGACATTTTAACGATTTTCGGATAAATCTTTTTCGAATTCATGTTGGTTTAAAATTAACTTTATTTCATTTTTTTTCAATAAAATTAAATTTATGCATCATAGAAGATTTGTAACGAAAAATTAACTTTAAAATCACCAAAAATTCTTACTCTGACCATATTTTAACGCAATTTTAAACTCTAGATATTGTCCAAATTGACCAATCAGAGCACATTTTCCCAAAAGTACGCGTATAGTTAGAAAGTACGCGTATAGTTAGAATTACGCGTATAGTTAGGGTTTTTTGGCGACAAACTTTCTAACTATACGCCGCACCCTCTGTAATATAAATACAAAAGTTTAATTTATTTGACCGTAGCTCCGCGGAGCTATCCTGGTTCAAATTAAAAAGTACCTATGCTTGACTAAACGAACCCTCCGCACAAGAGCTTCTGAACACCGAACTCCCTCACGTGCAAAACTAACTTACTATCATATAAATCAACGTCCAACTTACATGAGCAAATGGCAGGAGACCAATTTCAACAAAAAGATGAGAAACATGTTTTTCATGGACCACTTCAGAATATTACAAAAAAAATTTCTAAACTTTTTCGAACGACGAAATGCAGGAGCCTTCTTCATAAGAATCCTTAAACCAACTCTTAATGATTAATGCACGCACCGTCACTTTTCACTATTCTGACAGTGGGCATTAAAATTTGACTTTTGACAAAATGCGAAAACGTTTAAACAATAAATTGGATATTATTGTCACAACTATTGTGTATCCAACTATTTTGGATATACATTGTATATTTTCATACTTATTTTTGCACACTATAAAATAAAATCGAGATATTTTTCTGGGCTTGAATCTCCCTATTGTGCTTGACAGAAAATTTGTTTAACTTTTTGTCTATTTTTTTTTTGGATTGATTTACATTTATTTTATATGACTTTTGTTACATTAACTCTCACAATAGCAAACTACTTCTGGACTCACAATGTTTTCATGGTCACGCTTGACCATGGTGTTTAAATCAATCGTATAACCTTAGATTCATTTTCAACATATATTTTTCACTTGTTAATATGGTAATTCAAATAATTTTCTACAATTGTATGAAAACTAACTGTAAAAAAAATAATCTAAGGGCATCAAATGGTGATAAGAAAATATAAAAATTTGACATTTTTAAATTTGTACATATAGTATTAAGAGGGTTCTGGGTGCTGAATGCATACACAAAAATTATCTTTCTATATGTTTGATAAATTAGAGCAAATATTTTTACAACTGTTAATCATGGTAATTCAAAACATAATTTTCTAACAATCGTATGAAAACATAAATGTAAAAAAAATAAATGTTAAAGAGCATATCAAAAGGTGAATACAGAAGAAATATAAAAATTTGACATTAAAATTAAAATTTTTTACATGTAGTAATTAAGAACGGCGTTCCTAGGTGCTGAATTGCAATGCAAAAAATTATCTTTCATTTGTTTTGATAAAAATCTAAGCAAATACATAACAATTTCCTGGGTCAATTCGGTCTTGAGAAATCAATTTATTGGCGAAATTTTTTTTTGTAATTCGAACTTTGAAAGCTTTTATGGAGAGTTTTAACCAAAAGAAGCATATCAACATATAAAATATGGCAGATACAAAAAAAGTGTTATTAAATGATAAGAGGAAATTTGAATTTCTGCATCAAAAATGACTAAGGAAAGTATTTTTTTTAAAAAAGTTCAACACTAATACTAAATGAAATCAAGGCCTTTAATGTTTTGTTATTAGAATCATTGAACAATACTGCTATTTATGTTAATAGCGTGGCGCACTCATGATGTAAGATCAAGAGAGATTACCCCAAACAGCAGATCAAAAATGATAAAAATAAAAATCCGAACGTTTTATGTATTTTTTTGTGCTCAATATTTTCTGTTCTAACAAAAAAAGAATCTTAATAATATAAAACAGAAATATCTCATTTTACGAAAGTCACTTTGTTCATTATTACGAATAACCCAAAGGTAATCTGTTCTAAAAAATCCAAACGTTTTGTGGTCAACGATGTTTCTGATTAATTTTGCAATTTTGAATCAACTCGAAAATAAACTCCGCGAGAAATATCCTGCTGGAGACAAATAAAAGCTAGAGAAAAAGCGTTCTCGTAAAGTGTTTTACGAGCTTATTACGATTTAAAATATAAATTGACATATTTCAAAATCATCACCAGTGTTCACGGAACAATATTTTTCTTTTATTTTTACTTTCCAACATTCCAAACCAAATGTATAAGGCTTCAAAAAGTAGTCAAAAACTCCCCAGCAATTGCTGTGTTAGGACCCAGAATCCCCTTAAACAGTCGCCAATTTAGGTGCTGAAACTGCAAAAAAAATTGCATGTTTTTATAATAATTTTCACAAAATCAGCTCCTTAAAAATAAAAAAGAACTATTTTTAATGACAAGGTTCAAGGCAAATTTCAAGTTCATCGAAGAAGCTTGTGAGTACCCTCAAAAGAATCGGAGAGATCAACTTTCTGATGAAAATATTAGCAACTATGAATGAATTATGTACTGAACGGTTTCTAGAGAGCAAAAAATAGTCAAAATTTTGATATTTCACAAGGAGACACACCAAAGTCCGAATAAAATCACGTGACGAAATAATTCAAAAATAAGGTTTGGAATATCTCATAAATGAATTACGGCCCGAAAATTTGTGGCTAATAAAACACCTATTAAGAATTTTGGACATAATGGTATCTTCCAAAAAAACGTCACGTGATCTTATTTATGCAAGAATAAGGATTCATTTATGGATATTCCAAACCTTATTTTGAATTATTTCGTCACGTGATTTTTATTCGGACTTTGGTGTGTCTCCTTGTGAAATATCAAAATTTTGACTTTTTTTGCTCTCTAGAAACCGTTCATACATTATTCATTCATAGTTGCTAATATTTTCATCAGAAAGTTGATCTCTCCGGATTCTTTTGAGGGTACTCATCAAGCTTCTTCGATTGAACTTGAAATTTTGCCTTGAAACCTTGTCATTTAAAAAATGTTTCTTTTTTATTTTTAAGAGCTTATTTTGTTGGAACAATTATTATAAAAACATGGAATTTTTTTTGCAGTTTCAGCACCTTAAATTGGCGGACGTTAAGGGGATTTCTGGGTGCTAACACAGCAATTTGCTGCGGGAGTTTTTGACTTACTTTTGAAGCCTATATACATTTGGTTTTGGGATGTTTGGAAAGTAAAAATAAAAGAAACATATTTCGTGAACACTTGGTGATGGATTTTTGAAATATGTCATTTATATTCTTAAATCGTAATAAGATACTCGTAAACACTTTTTACGAAACGCCTTTTTCTTCTAGCTTTCTATAGTTGCTCTTCCAGCAGGATATTTCTGCGGAGTTTATTTTTCGAGTTGATTCAAAATTGCCAAAATTAATCAGAACATCGTTGACCACCAAAAACGTTTGGATTTTAGAACAGATTACCTTTGGGTTATTTCGTAATAATGAACAAAGTGACTTTCGTTAAAATGGGATATTTCTGTTTTATATTATTAGATTCTTTTTTGGTTAGACCAGAAATATGGCACAAAAAATACAAAACGTTCGGATTATTTTTATCATTTTGAGGCTAATCTCTCTTTTGATCATTACATCAAGTGCGCCACGCTATTAACATAAAAGCAGCATGTTCAATGATTCATAAAACCCAAACAATTAAAGGCCTTGATTTCAGTTAGTATTTAGTGTTGAACTTTTTTAAAAAATACTTTCCTAGCTCAGTTTTTGATGCAGAAATTCCAAATTTCGCTTATCAAATAACATTTTTTTGTACATATTTTATGTGATTATGCTTTCTTTTGGTAAAAAACTCTTCAAAAAGGGTTTCAAAGTCGAATTACAAAAAAAAATTTCGCCAAAAATTGATTTCTTCAAGACCGAATTGACCCAGGAAATTGTTATGTATTTGCTTAAATTTATCAAAACAAAGAAAGATATTTTTGCATGCAATCAGCACCCAGAACCCTTCTTAATACTACATGTAAAAAATTTTTAAAAATGTCAAATTTTTATATTTCTTATCACCATTTTGATTGCCTTATAACATTATTTTTTTTACATTTTTGTTTCATACGATTGCTTAGAAAATTATTTGAATTACCATTTAACAATCGTTGAAAAATATTTGCTTAATTTATCCAAACAAAGGAAAGATAATTTTTTTGCATTGCATTTCAGCACCCAGAACCCTCTTATACTATATTGTACCAAATTTAAAAATGTCAAATTTTATATTTTCTTATTCCATTTTGATGCCCTTAGATTATTTTTTTTACAGTTGTTTTCATTACTGATTGTTAGGAAATTATTTTGAATTACCATATTAACAATGTGAAAAATATTATGTTGAAATGGATTCTAAGGGTATACGATTGATTTAAACACCATGGTCAGCGTGACATGAAAACATTGTGAGTCCAGAAAGTAGTTGCTCTTGTGATGAGTTAATGTAACAAAAGTCATATAAAAAAATGTGTAATCAATCCAAAAAAAATAGACAAAATGTTAAAAAAAATTCTGTCAAGCACAATAGGGAGATTCAAGCCCAGAAAAATATCTCTATTTTATTTTATAGTGTGCAAAATAAGTATGAAAACTATACAATGTCTATCCAAATAGTTGGATACACAATAGTCTGTGACAATAATATCAATTTATTGTTTAAACGTTTTTCGGCATTTTGTCCACAAGTCAAAATTTTAATGCCCACTGTTCAGAATAGTTGAATAGTGACGGTGTGCTGTGCCTAATCATTTAAGAGTTGGTTTAAGGATTCTTATGAAGATAGGCTCCTGCTTTCGGTTTCGTTCGAAAAGTTTAGAATTTTTTTTTGTAATTACTTCTGAAGTGGTCATGAAAAACTTAGTTTTCTTCATCTTTTTGTTTGAAATTGGTCTCTGCCATTTGCTCATGTAAGTTTGGACGTGATTTATATGATAGTAAGTTAGTTTTGCACGTGAGGAGTTCGGTGTTCAGAAGCTCTTGTGCGGGGGTTCGTTTAGTCAAAGCATAGGTACTTTTTTATTTGAACCAGATAGCTCCGCGGAGCTACGGTCAAATAAATTTAACTTTGTGTATTTATATTACAGAGGGTGCGGCGGTATAGTTAGGAAAGTTTGTTCGCAAAAACCCTTAACTATACCGCGTAATTCTAACTATACGCGCTACTTTTCTTACTATACGCGTACTTTTGGGAAAATGTGCTTCTGATTGGATCAATTTGGACAATATCTAGAGTTTTAAAATTGCGGTTAAATATGGTCAGCAGTAAGAATTTTTGGTGATTTAAAGTTAATTTTTCGTTACCAAATCTTCTATGATGCATAAATTTATTTTTATTGAAAAAAATGAAATAAGTTATATTTTAACCAACATGAAATCGAAAAGATTTATTCGAAAATCTGTTATAGAATGTCAAGGAAACAATGAAAATTTATGAAAAAATATGCTCACAGTAAATCACTCTCAAGAAACCAAGAAAACTAAATATTTTTATCTGAATAACTATTGGTCCCATTTTCAAGCTAGCTGACATTTTGTCTGCGGACTTGAACTGTTTTCAAATCCTTGGAAATACCGACCGGAGAATCTTGTGTCTGAAATCTGGTTTAAACCATATCTTTTGCTGGGAACGTTTTGAAAAGCCCTATGTTTTGCGTATAACTATATCGGCGCACGCCAGGAACGAATATATTATATTTTTTCGACATGCGTAGGTTTTTGCGGAGCTTTACGTTTAGGTTTTTTCGTGGAATCTTAACTACCCGTATAACTATACGCCGCACTCCCCTGTATATACTTACTTTCTCGGCCATCTTTCAACCTATTTGAAACTTAAAATTAATCAGAGTTGCGCGCTACTTCCGGTCTCTACTGTTGCTCTCTTGCGCCTCGTCGCTACATTTTTTTAGCATGATTAAATTTAATTATTGCGCTCAAAAAATTGTCTTCATAAAATATTATTCGAGTTTTGAAGACGCTGATTTCACCCCCCAAAATTCTCCCAGCAATTTGCTTACCAGTTCCCTATCCATTTAAACCTTCGTCGTTTTTAATCTTTTTGAGCCACCCAAGAATTCATCAAATGTACAGTTTTGCCATACTTTTCTGGAATGATAAACTTCCAGCAACTGCAAGAAAACTCATGGAGCAAGCCCACTATTTGGAAGCAAGGCTTTTTTCTGCCAATTAATTAACCAATTGTTTGAAGTTGATGCTCAAATCAAGGTGTTAAAAGGGATTGTTTGTAAATAAATGCTTTTCTATTTATAACACAGTAATTAAAAACGTAATTATGTTTTTGCGATTTAATAAAGTGGCTATTTATTTATTCGGGTGATTTTTATACAGAACACAAAACGAGTAGTAATTAACTCGCGATTTTAAAGTAATTATTTTTCCGTTTTGAGTTCCACGGATGAGAAGCGCGGCCGCTAAAAAGGCGCGCTTTTTTTAAAACTTTTGGGATTTTAAGGTTTTTTAGGGGATTATTCAATTACATTTTAATTTCCCCATAATTTAATTTCAAAACTTAAATTCCGGAAGTTCAAATTAGATTATTGATTTGAGTAGTATTGGACAGGTTGCAGCTGTATTGGTTACTAAATTTTTGAAATTTAGTTTTTAGGGTGCGCGGCAGGTGCACCTGATCAAATACAGTTAGTAACGCATTGAATGGCCGCGTGAAATAAATTTTTTACGATTTTGTGATTTAGGTGATTTTGCAATCCAGATTTTTGCGGTAATTAAAAGGGATTAACGTAAAATTTAAACGGTTTTTTAAAAAATAAAATTTTTCAGATTGAACCATGCTTGATAAAATGTTTTACTCAAAAAATAAAAAGAGGGCAATTATAGAGGGCGTACATTTTGTTATAAAGGGTTTGGCGTTTTAAATTTTGGAATTTTTAACTTTTTTTCATTTTTTAAATATATTAAATTTAATTTAAAAAACAAAAAAAAAAAACAGTTTTAAAAAAAAAATTTTTAAAGGAAAGAAATTTTTTCTGGGGGCAAAAAAAAAATTTTTTTTTGTTTTTTTAAAAAAAAAAAAAAAATTTGGGTCAAAAAAAATTAAAAAAATAGTTTTTTTTTTATTTTTTCAAAGATTTCGGGAAGNATACCATTATGTCCAAAATTCTTAAATTAGGTGTTTATTAGCCCACAAATTTTTTCGGCGTAATTTGAGTTCTATTTGTGTACTTGAACCAAAACCTTATTTCTTAATTTGAAGGTCACGTGATTGTTTATGGACTTCGGTGTAATGGAAAAAAGGCTTAAAAACTTCTAAAAAACCTATTCACTTCTTTTAAAAATTGATTTAATTTTTGAAAAAAAACAGTACTATTTTTGCCAACCTTATTCCTTGAATATACGGTCAAATGATCATTTTCGAGCTATGGTGTAATGAAAAAAAAGTCTTAGAATTTTTTTCTGATCCCACTCATAGGCTTTTTTGATGATTCAAATTTTTTTGCAAAAAATAAGTACTGTAATACAGTAAACATTTCCAAAAAAAAACGCACAAACGTCAATTATCTATGATTAAGGGTCCTAAATTGCGATTAAAGGGGTTATGGTCACGCGTGACCATGAAAACATTGTGGGAGTTTAAAATATAACCGAGATTTAATTATTTTATTAAACTAAACGCAAGAAAACAAGACCATATTTTAAACGTGAATGTTATCATTATTTTTTTAAAATTGCATCTTCTACCATTTTAGCTCCAAGAGCTAAGTTTTCTGGATTGTTCGTGGTTTCAAGGCTGGATCCAAAAAGAACTTCTAGAAACATTCATATTGGTAAAATTATTTTGTGGTACAAAATATTATCGACTAAAAATCGTTTTCTGTTAATCCTTAAAGGCTCCGGACTAAAAACATCCCTGGGGTCCCAAAAATTTAATACCTGAATTTCTCGCAGAGTATTCTTTTGATCGTCATGTTCACTTGATTAACGGTATTCCACCGCAACTTACGATCAGAGCGATTTACTTGTGACAACTAGATTTTAATGATCCACTGGAAAATGAATAAGATAAGACAATTTTTTAGAAATTAGTTTTTCAAAGAAATCGAGAAAAAAATCAAATCAAATTACTTTCGAACGATTCGTGAAAAAACGTTTTCATTGATATTTTTGAATCCTCCTTGCTAACTATGTGAAAATTTCATAAAAAAGTTTATATACAATTGTAGTATTGTTCTCGATGAATTTTCATAGCTTGACATTTTTGGCGCGCATTATTCGGCTTGGAGCCTCCAAGGACTATCTGGTTATTTCTACATCTTACCTTGGTGATCAATATGATAAAACCCATTTTCCATTACTGGTTTTTCCATTGCGCATAGCTGTAAAGACTCAATTTTCTGAACTCCAAAGTCTAAATCCTTGACTGCCTCGAAATATTGAATGACCGGCTTTTGAAATTTATTTTGCCTCTGTGGCTTATAAATTGTCAAGTGAGGATGAAACGGTTTTGTATCAAAATTGGTTGGAAATTCAGTTTTAAACGACTCTCGACAAATTTCCGCAATTTCATCCAGCGCCGAATTTTTTTCAATTTCTGCAAATACGACTTTTTTATCGAAATTTCCTATTCCTTTCACACGTAATGGCTTTGGTTTCTCCTAAAAACTACTGTGAAAAAACAAACACAGTCACTTATATTTAAAGGTGAACAAAAAGTATGCATTTTTATTAAGGGGGAATTGTAGACTTTCCAGCGGCTTATCGTTCATTTTCAATTTTTTAAACGTTTTTGTAATTTTTGACTAAATTTCTACAACATTGATTTTGTTTTGTTTTATATAAGAAAGTAATTATTTTTCTCCACAAAGTTTGTGTCGTGAAGTTGGGTAAGCCACACAAAACTTATCCGTCGTGGATTTTGCTCAGGTTTGACTATCAGAATATTGTAAGATAAATAAAATATTTGACGTAAGCAACCTTCTATAGATATGTTTTGTGCAAATCAGGCCTTAAATGGTGTATAAAGTTTTGCTACTTTAGAAACTGTTAGCAACTTTCCTTTATTTTTTCAGCACAATCGGAAAGTATTTTCTTCGCTTTTTCAATATCTGACTCGTCCAAGTAAAAAACTGCCAAAGTTATATGAGATTTTAACCAGGCGGTAATTCCCTTCGAAGTTTTTGGGTGATTCACTGAATAAATATCACCAACTGCTTTGATAGCTCCCAGATTATTGGGTGCGTAACCACTGTAAACACAGTACGTTATTTTAATCAACAAGCAAATGTTTCGAAAAAAATGGTTTTCATGAAAAGAAAAATATAATGTAGGTTTGCTCAAAATTCAAGTCAGTGTTGAAAAGTCGGTTATGTAACATAACTTATGTTAGTACTCATTTTCTGGCGACAAAACGACCAAAAAAATGTTTTTCGGAATCATTGTTTCCGGTGACGATATTGTCGCCGCGATAGCCCCAGAACATTTTTTTTAAGATAAATCCCTCAATTAAGGGGTGGTCAACGCATAATTGACTAAAAACGTAGTTTTGTAGTCGGTTTCACGCTGAATGTAGACACAAAAAAAGATATGAAACCTCCAGATTTGAAATATTTAACTCAATAGGCGTCGAGTCAGGGCAAAGTTGATCGCACTGATACTCACTTCCGCCAAAAATTTCCAACAAAAATTACTATTTTCTAGAATAGTACTTTCTAGAGTAGTAAGAACTCTAAAAATACCACTGATCGATTTGAATTCCATTGAATGTTAACTTCAATTTTCCAGAAAAAATAATCTCATTGCACATTTTTGTCTTGATTTGCGTTGACCACCCCTTTACATTAAGCAAAATTTAAGACAGCTTTTTTGATGTGAACGCTTTATCGATCCATGATCATGACAAAATATTATAAAACAATTCTTGGTAATAATTTATGTCTAAATTCTTTGGTGAAGTCTTTCAATGGTTAGGCACTCCATATAAACGGATCTCGAATTTGAATCGAAATGAAATAATTAACTCTCGACATCTGAATAATAAAATTTCAAGAGTTTTTGTCATTTTTTTAACAAAAATAAATCTCAATTATAAAAGCGCTTTCAGCGGAAAAATAAATTGACAGTTAAATATTAACAGTTGAATTATATCCGATTCCCAACCAAATTGGCTCTCTAAAAAATGGGGTAG
>SCLH01000489.1:217755-230674 GCA_004367855.1 Oikopleura vanhoeffeni
GATTCCCAACCAAATTGGCTCTCTAAAAAATTAGACCAGTTTTCCATTTTTTTCATAAAACATTAAAATTAAATTATAAGTATCTGAAAAAAACGTTTAAAAATGGTACGATTTGGACCAATTCTCTTTAGTTTTTTCTGAATATGTGCGTCAATTTCAGCTTTCTTAGATAGCAAATCTAAGAACTCAATCGAATGAGTCGTTTCCAAGCCAGAATGTTGACGGTTTGGACAGCCTATTTACTAACAGAGGCATTTTTGTTCGAAGAATTAATCATATGAATTTATGCACAGTTCAAACAAATATCATATTATTTATTTTTTACAATCAGAAATTCAGAAATAACTCAGTAAGCTCTACAGTATTTCCCGATCCACTTTAATTTTTCTTAACTCGTACTGACTCATTTCTACCTGTTCGTGTAAATAAATATTAAAAATTGAAATTCTGAGCATACCACTGTATTACACCTTGTAGTTTACAATTTGTACAGTATGTATCTGCAAAAAGTATAATTGAGATTAAGGGGGTGGTTGAACCGACCTTTTTAAGGCATTTACAAATAACAAATCGAAAATTAACTAAGTCGACACCGAGAAATGTAATGGTCTTAACTCGTAGACTTTAGACATGAATCTGTACCCAGACTCGATTTCCGGCAACTAGTAACCTTATTCTTATAAATCGAGCCATATAAGCNAAATGGGGTAGACCCAACTCCGGCGGCTATTTTTTGAGACGACAGCATTTTACACTACGCGCGGCAAAGCGCTTTTGAAAGCGCCGCGACCATTGTGACAAACAAATTATTGTGACAAACAGAATATTTAATAATATAAATAGAATATTTAAGTGTTTATTAGCCCACAAATTTTATCGGCGTAATTTGAGTACTATTTGTGTACTTGAACCAAAATCTTATTTCTTAATTTGAAGGTCACGTGATCGTTTTTGAACTTTGGTGTAATGAAGAAAAAGTCTTAAAAACTCTTAACGAACATTTTCGCTTATTTCAAAAGTGATTTAAGCATTTTTTGAAAAAAAACAGTACTATTTTGACCGACTTTATTTCATAAATATACGGTTACGTGATCATTTTTGGGCTTTGGTGTAATGAAAAAAAGTCTTATAATTTTTTTCTGATTACGATGAAAGGTTTTATTTGGTGATTCGAAATTATTTTTGCAGAAAATAAGTACTGTAATACAGTAAAAAATTTCAAAAAAAAAACGCACAAACGTCATTTTGTCTTAAAGTTAATCGATAACTTTATAACTGATCTTGTCCTTAATGTTTAAGCGTCGTAAAATGCGATTAAATGGTGAATGGTCACTACTTGCCGGAAATCGAGTCTACGAGTTAACTAGAAATCCGTATCTGCGGCGTATTTTTAAGTAGAATAAAAATCTATTTGAAAAACGAATTCAAAATCATTCATTAAAAAAAAAGTCATTTAAAAGCTCGTTTTATATTTCGAACCAGATTTTCAGTCTTGTATCTAGGGCCTAGATTCTAGGCAAAATGTCTGAGAATAAAATCTTAAAAAAAATTGATTAAGGGAGTGGGCGTCGATAATTGGCCTTTTTTTTGCACATTTTCAAGTGAAGTTTCTGAGAAACCTGGTTTCAGAAATAATTAATTTTTTCCAAATACGTTGTACAACTCTTAAGAAAGTTGCCAGTACTATTCCGAGCATCTGATACTTTAACCTACGCTCAAAAAAATGAATTTCAGTAGGTGTCTCTAAAAGCACTAAAAAGCCTACTCCTCATTCATTCCTCATCACTATTTTTTGTTATTTGCGATTCAACTTCCAAATTATTTTTTTTCAAATTTTTTTTATTAATGGTATCTTTTTATTAAAATTAAAATGGGGATTAATATTTTATAGCTAGCATTTTATAGTAGCATTTTATAAATAGGTGTAAAATTATCTACAAAATAGGTGTATCCAAAAGTATTATACGTGAAGCTGACATATCCCTTAAAAACAGATAATCGTTTAAGATAATCGTTAAGGATTTTGGTAAGACAAAATTTTAAAATTTAAAAAGATAGATTTGCATCTAATCTGTCATTTAACCAATCTTTAGGTTATAATCCCACACATGACCCAAAATATTTTTATTAACTCGTAGACTTAAGAAGTGAGTCTGTACTCAGACTTGATTCCGGCCATCTAGCTACCATTCTAAAAATCGAGCCATATCCATTATGATAGCCCGAGTAACATAAATATCTTATTTGCCTGTTAAAAGAATAGGGAATAAGATATTTATGTTACTCGGGCATCATAATCCATATAAGCAAAGTTTCATTATTAACATATATTTTTTATTATCTTTAAATAAAATTGAGCCAATTTGCTATACAATTGAAATTACAATTTTTTTTAAACGCATAAGAAGGCATTTAATGGGGATAAGAAAATAAAAAGTTGCGAAAATTACCTCCAGTTACACACAAAAGTGCTATCATAATATGAATTTAAACGTTCATTTATATTTTAAACTACGTCATACTAAACTTCGAATGATTCGCTATCCCTCTGTTTAAAAATAATAATATGTTTTTTTACAAAATTCTCTAGTAAAATGACTCTTTAATTGTTGTGAAATATTTTATTTCTCGTTCAAGGTCAAGGTAAATTTCAAGTTCATTGTATAAACTTGAAAGTACCACCAAAATAATCGGAAGGGTCGACTGTCTCATGAAAATATTAGCAACTATGGGTCAATTATGTACTCAAAAGTCACTAGAGAGCAAAAATGGTCAGATTTCACCGGGGGATTTTTGCTCTCTGGCGCCCTTTCAGTACATAGTTGACCCATAGTTGCTAATATTTTCATCAAAAAGTCGACCCTTCCGATTCTTTTGAGGGTACTTACAAGTCTCTAAGATGAAATTGACGATAATTTGATATACGATACACCATATACGGTAATTTGAAAAAGTACTCAAATTACGTCAAAAACATTTGTTGATAAACTTCAAACGTTTTTAAGATTTTTTTCTCATTACACCAAAGTCCTAATAAAATCACGTGACGAAATAATCCAAAAATAAGGTTTGAAATATGTCATATATTAATTCTTATTTCTTGAAAAATAAGATCACGTGAACTTTTTGGAAAATATCATTATGCTCAAAACTCTTAAATTAAGTGTTTATTTGCCCACAAATTTTTTCGGCGTAATTTGAGTACCATTTGTTTACTTGAACNCAGAAGAATATAGGGATCGATATAACTTATTATTAAATATCTTAAAGATATAACTTATTTCTCTTAAAATGTATTCCGTAAATGATTCCGTAAAATGATTCCGTAGATGAAATATTTTTAAGAATAATAACAAAGTAAAAATAGGAATTACATGTTGCATCTAATCTATATAATTTATTTTTTGGCCAGTGAAAATTAAGCGTTTTTCGGTTTGCCGTTTTTTTGATTGAGGGTCGACGACCAATATTTGACTTCCAATGACCGGTCAAAGTTCAAGGTCAATCTCAAGTTCATCGTATAGACTTGAAAGTACCTCCAAAAGAATCGGAAGGGTGACTTTCTGATAGGCGTATCAGAAACTATAGGTCAATTATATACCGTTAGGTCGCTAGAGAGGCAAAACTGGACTTAAGTTTGCCTCTCTAGCGACCTTACGGTATATAATTGACCCATAGTTTCTGATACGCTTATCAGAAAGTCGACCCTTCCGATTCTTATGGGGTTACTTTCACGCGAGTTCAAAAGCTTACTGTTTGAGTCAAGCAATTATATTTTTGTTCATATATCACATGAATCATGTTTATCATCATGTGACATGATACTAATCAAGACGATTTGAATAGAAATTTCAAAACTCAAAAAATGGGTATCGATGTTTTTAACCTATCTTGTAGAGATTTTTTTGGTCATTTTAAGACCCAGGATTTTTTTTTTATGAAAATTTTCAAAAAAAATACGCTTTTAAGGTCAATTTTTTTCGTGCTTTTACGTAAATGGATCAGTTCTAGCAAGCCGTATGAAGTCTAGAAGGCTGATTTTTTGGCCAGTGAAATAAAAGCGTTTTTCGGCTACCCGTTTTTTTAATTGAGGGTCGGCGACAATATTAGACCTCTAATGACTGGTCAAAGTTAAGGTCATCTCCAAGTTCTGTATAAATTGTAAGTACCCCAAAAGATGGAGGTCGCTTTCTGATGAACGTATTAGGAACTAGGGGTCAATTGTATTGAAAGGTCGTGCAGCAGAACAAAAAAGTTTTTGCTCTCTAGCGACTCCAGTAATATTGACCCTATAGTTCTTAATACGTTCATTAGAAAAGTCGACCTTCCGATTCTTTTGGGGGTACTAAAAGTTATACGATGAACTTGAGGTTGACTTGGGTGTACAGTTTTTGCTCTCTAAGCGACTCTCAGTACATTTTGACCCATAGTTCTAATACGTTCATATAGAAGTCGAGTTGAGTTTTGAAATTTCTTATTTCAATCGTCAAAACTTCTGGTGGACTTCATACTGTTGCCCGATTTGATATACAACCCTAATAAGGGAAACCAGTTCTTGCGTAAGTTATCCTTTAAGGGAGTGGTTGTCGAGATTAAGCTGTTTTTTCAAGTTTTTATAACAGGTTTTTTGATAAACTGGTAGTCTACTACTACTCTAAGAGTGATATTAAAAAAACATTCTGAACGTGATTAAACAAGTCTCGAAGATAATTTAAACACTAATTGTGATATGATGCAATTCAACTTACGCCCCGCACTAAATCTGAATAAACTTCCAAAAAAACACTAAAAAGCTTACTCCTCCTACCAATTTACATCATTTTTCTAATTTTTCAAGTCAAGTTTTGGAGAAGCAATATCAACAATAATCTAGAGTCCTTTTTTCGAAATTTTCCTTTTGACAGACAATTTTTTATTTGACAAATTTCGTTGAATTTTTTTTCTGTCTTTTCGCATTTTTGTCTGTTAAAAGCAAAATTTTGTAAAGGGCTTCAGATTATTGTTGATATTGCTTTCCTGGAACTTGACTCAAAATAAAAAATAATATTAAATTGTAGGAGTAGTAAGTTCAAATATTAAAAAAATTATAGTACCTTCATATGCTTCGGAACAAATTCTGATCAAAATTTCGAAAAAAACGCTCTGGATTATTGTTAAACTAGTTTTGAGCTTTCAAAGAAAGTATAAACCAAAAATTTAATCTCGNAAGCAAAATTTCGAAAAAAGGACTCTAGATTATTGTTGATATTGCTTCTCCAGAACTTGACTTGAAAAATTAGGAAAAATTGATGTAAATTGTAGGAGGAGTAAGCTTTTTAGTGTTTTTTTGGGAAGTTTATTCAGATTTAGTGCGTGGGCGTAGGTTGAATTGTATCATATCACAATTAGTGTTTAAATTATCTTCGAGACTTGTTCATCACGTTCAGAATGTTTTTTTAATATCACCTCTTAGAGTAGTAGTAGACTACCAGTTTATCAAAAAACCCTGTATAAAAACTTGAAAAAACAGCTTAATCTGCGACAACCACTCCCTTAAAGGATAACTTACGCAAGAACTGGTTTCCCTTATTAGGGTTGTATATCAAATCGGGCAACAGTATGAAGTCCACCAGAAGTTTGTGATTAGTATCATGTCACATGATGATAACATGATTCATGTGATATATTGAACAAAAATATAATTGCTGGACTCAAACATGTAACTTTTGAACTCGGTTATGCAAAAATATTCAGAACTCAGACTTGCTGAAGCCTTGGAAGGGCTTCCTTTTTAAATTCGCTCAAAATTTGGCAGGTTAAAAGATTCTGAGGCATTTGGGGAACTTTTTCTTACTGACAAGGGATTTACCTGAAAATACAAAGACAAAACATCGTACACTCAAATTGGTACTAGATTGAATTTCGAAAAGCATTACAGTTTAAAATTGCTGAAAATCGAAAATAACACATGAAAATGTTTGGATAAATCGGCTCATCAAATTTTGAAGTATTTGAAAAAAATGATTTTTGATAAAACATAAATTTATGCGCACACTTTTTTTTGCAAACAATGAAAATTGAAAATTCGTCATCAGCTTTAATTTGCCTTTCTTCAATATCCTGAATGAAATGAAGGTATTTTAAAAGTGTCGATAGGATTTGACTCACTTACGCATGCGGCCTAGGCCTATATGCTATGCGTGAGTTGATATTCTAGATATTGCTTAATCGGCTCACAGTCGACTCAACTCCTCCTCAAGTCCTATCGACACCTTTATAAGACCCTTTTTCATTCGAAATATGCTATAATGTCAAGAATAATTGAAAGAATAAAATTTATTCAAATGCATGAAAAATAATATGTACAAAGTTTTTACTACAAACGGAAAAGTTAATGAACAGTTAAAATTTTTACAAACTCATGTAGTCTTATTTTTAGTTAGACTTTCGGATCTATTGCTGAGTGAACCATTGGTGATTTCTAACTTCATCTAAAGTTGGCCGATCTTCAGATTTATGGCTCATTAGCTTCATTAGGAGATTTTGTGCGTTGAAGGATAAAAGTTTTTCCATATTCTAAAATGAAACGTTATTTCAGAATTCTTATAATCTTGTAAAAATTATATTTTCAGAATAGACTATTCTGACAAGTAAAAAAGGTGATTATTTAGACAAATAATGCACAAATTTTTTTAAATTCTTTGAAATTTCAAAAATCTTGGTGAGAATTTCTAATTACTAGTTGATAAATTTTCTTTGGTAAGAGTTCAAAATCTCGATTCCAAAAAAATCCTACCAAGATAAATATTTGTTTATCATAAAAAATGCAGTTTCTTACCGTATGCTGTCTTTTTACAAGGATTATATTGTCAGTATTTTCAAAAGGGATATCACCGAGTAGTAAAACATGAAGTAGAGTTCCGAGAGTCCACACTTCTGATGATTCCGCTTGATATTTTCCGTGAGTGAAAAATTCAGGCGCAAAAAATTCTGGAGTTCCACATAGATCAGTAAAGATCTCAGTCGAAAATTCGGTAGCACAGCCAAAGTCAATTATTTTTATTTCGAGCGTTTCTTTATTTATCAGAATATTTTCATCCTTCAGGTCCCTGTGAAGGACCCCGAGGTTTTGCATTGTTTTACATGTTTCGACAATTTGACGAAAAATAATTTTTGCTGGGTTTTCGTGAATAGCACCATAGGTTTTTGAGAGTTCAAAAATGTCTACGGAATGATTAGGTCTTTCCATTACAATTACAAAACTTGATTTTCGCTCGTAAAAATCGTAAATGTTCACAACCCCTGGAGCTTCTTGTGCTTGTAAATGCATTTTTAGTTCTTTCGGTAGAACTCTTCCGTTTAATTTTGACCAAACAGTTATTCTCGTTTTTGGAATTTGTTTGATACAAACCGGTTTTAAGTCAGATTTTCGGTGACCTGTGTAAATAACTCCATTTGCCGAATTATTTAAGAGTTTTTCGACAAAAAATTTTTCTTTGAATTCTTTTGCTTCTCTGTTGATGACTCTCAATTCTTCTCGTGTAAATGCACGAGTTGGCGATGAGAGATCGGATTCATAACCTTCATCAGATTTTCCTGAAACTTTTCTTTCCATAGTCATTTAGTTTTGCTTGTAAGTTTCGATATGAAATTATTTACGCCTTGATTTAAAAACCGAAAAGTTACTCTCTGGCGCCATATGCAATTGTGCGCGATCTCAAACACTCTTTGATGCCCCAGAAAACTTTCAATATCACGATGAAATAGCTTGTTTATTTGTGACGAATCTGGGTTTATATTTTAAACGTCAATACGGTTTACTAAAGTTGATGTATATATGCGCATATCAAATAATAATTCATAATTATCATTTTGAAGAAGAAGTGCCCATTAAACTTATTCAAAATTTTAGTTTTAGTTTTTATAAAAATTCTGAACTTAACTCGCATATATTGCAGCCAAAAAAACTTACGAAAATAAGAAGTTAAATACATTTTGTATACTTATTATCGTCAGCGAAGTTCATATTAATAACTTCCAGTTCATTAACCCTTGTACTCATCAATGATGAGTCATCATTTCAAAACAACACTGGACTCAGAAGTGTGTCAATCGGCACACCTTGATTTCAAAAAACCATATTCAATTCCTTCTACCTGACACGAAGTTATGATTTGATTCATTTTAAAGCCCAAACAATAGTTGTAAGATTGAATTACTACTGAAGGCTGATTTAATTTATAAATTCAAATTTTTTATCTGAAGTAGCTGTAAATATTATATTTTTTAAGATAAATTCGACATGTGAAAAAAATATCTCTTTGTAATAATTTTTGATTGGACCATCAAAGTTTTTTCATCGCTTTTATGTAGAAATAACAATATAATACGCTTTTGAGAAAGAACTCAAAAATTTCGAAAAAAAATATTTTTCAAGTTAACAATCTTATTTTTTTTGCGACAGACAATTGTGAAAAAATCGACACAGTTTTAAGTACACGGATTAAAACCAATTTTGATATATTTTTGGAAAAACTATAGTTCAGCTTTCAATTTTCGTATTTGAAAAATTTGAGTCCAAAACACCAAGAATGACCACTTCAATTTTTCATAAGTGGATTCAATTAACTGAAATTTCCATTTTGTCACCAGTCTGGCTAAACCTGTCACACATATATTTGTTGTTAGAAAAAATTATGTTGTCTATACACAAATTGGTCGACTTCCAATCCGTAAAAGAATGTCTTCATAGACTAGAAGAGCTTGTTTTCTCACCACTGTCAAAAAGACACATAATTCGACCTCTAGTTAATAATGAGCTTAAATATTTACAAACTGATTTATGGTGGTTTACCTATTCTATAATCTTCTCAAGTCCAACAAAAAAATTGGCTTCAAACCTCGAATTTATTTTTTAAAAGAATTTCAGATTATTTATATTTCAATATTTTGATTTTTGTTGAAAGATTTTTCAACAGTTAAAAATTTAAAATGTTTACTTTATGCTATTGGGTGGTTGACTTCTAAGAATAATCAAAAAATAATCGGAACTCGCAAAGCTGGAACTCGATCAAGATTCCGAGAATTACTGAGATAGAACTAAAAAGGCTTATTTTTGAAAAATTTTATCGCAAATAGAAGATAAACCAACAGAACCAGAAAATTTTGTCGCATTTTCCGTTTGTTTTAGAAGTGCTTGTTTGATATACACATTTTTATTCACAAGGTCCGCCTTTTTTGCAAAATTCCAAACAATGTTAACTAATTGGAATGCGGTTGAAATAACTAGTATTTTCACACATTCGGAAATGATTTCGAGGAAAATTTCCAACAATTTAAAAATATTCACACAATTCAATTTTGAATTATTTTTATTATTTGAAATTTAATAAAAATTTTAAATCATAAATTTGCGGACGGCCAGTTTTTGTAGTAAAATTTCATGAGTCGGTGTCTATTGTACTCATTTGGGTACGCTAAGCACACACCGTGCTTTCCGTACCCAAATTGGTCTGAATAAAAAAAAATATCTAGGCCAATTTGGGTACGGAAAGCAAGGGGTGCTTAGCGTACTCAAATTGGTCAAAATGAAAATTATTTTCGATTTCACCAATTAAACTTTGATAAAGATGAGATAATTTGCTAACGTCATAAGGCGTTAATGCGAGTCGGTGTCTAGTGTACCCATTTGGATACGCTAAGCACGCCCGTGCTTTCCGTACCCAAATTGGTCTGCATTATTTTATTCCGACCAATTTGGGTACGGAAAGCACGGGCGTGCTTAGCGTANAAATCAACCATTGATATTACACAGCGACAAAAATTCGAAAATATTATACGGAAAATTAACAAACATTTATCCACGTTTTTTTAAAAAGCTTAATTTTAATTGATTGGGAAATTCTTTCGAAATTTTTATTATTTTTCACGAAAATTTTTTTTTACCATAATTTTCAAAATTTTTCATTCATAAATTTGTGAGGCCAACAAAAAACTTTTCTTTATCCTTTCTCTTGATTGTTAACTCCCACGGTACAAGCTTATGTAACCTTTAAAAAAAATTTGGTAGTTTGTTTCAGAATATTGGTTAGAATAATTTTTTATCTTCATTCATTTATTTTTTACCTTCTACCTGAATATTTTTTGTAGGGATTATATAGGCTTTAGCATCTTTAATAAGCTTCCGATATAGCTTTTTTCTTTGTAAGCTAAATTCATAATCTCCTGATTTAATCACATGATAACCTCAAAAATAGATTTTATTTTTCCGGTGCCAGTTCTAAGTAAAGTAAACAAATTTTGAAAAGTTAGAAGTTATATCACGTGAGTTTCAAGTGGTGTCGAGTCGAGTAGTGCACCGCAAAGGTGCTCATCGTGTTTTTAAACAAATCTTATTTGATGTGGAAATGTTTGACTCAGCGGCTTTAAATTTTGCCAATTAGCGCATTAATAAACACAAGGGGGGCATTTTTAAGGAGGTGGTCGTCGCTAATTGAGGATCAATAAAAAAATGTCCCTAATTTTATTTTAATGGTTTTTTTCAAAATATGCACAATAAAAAGCATTTGGGCACTCCTTTTATTTTGATTCATGACCAGGAAATCACTTTTCGATGGTTCCAAAAATATTTTGTATGAAATAAGTTGAAATTTTTTGATTTTTGGAAAATTAAGGGGGTGGGCGTCGTAATCTGGTACATTTCAATCCCGTCTCATAATAATTTTAGGGCAGTTGTGAGAAATCTGAGGATACTCGTTTATAGGTCTAGCCTTCGCCTAACGATTCCATATCCCTTTATAACACTTTGCTTAGAATGCGTAGCCACTACTTCTTTTAACGTGGGATTTTAACGTTGTGGCTACGCATTCTAAACAAAGGGTAATAAAGGGATATCTCAAACTTAACATTGTTACATTACACCGCCAGATGGTGAGTCTATTCTAGAACACTAAACAGTTTTTTTAAAAATCTATCTTCTTTTAGACCCACATACAAAGCGTCTCAAAATTTACACAAAGTAGCGGATAAATGAGAACAAAAATCTGACGAGAAGGAATTTTCCAAATTTTGACCTTTTTTATTCTAGAATCTCACTTGAACGCCGATTTTTTCAGTTTTTCGATTTCAAACTCTATCTTCTTTTAAACGAATGTTTAGAATAAAGTCGTTTTTCGACTAATGTAGATAAATATAATGCCGTCAATCTGATGAGGCTGAATTTTAGATTTTCANAAAATGTTTTGTTTTGTTAAAAAATGTTTTTTTTGTTATTAAATGGGTTTTTTGTTAATAAATGGTTTTTTTGTTAAAAAATGCATTTTTTTTTGTTAAAAAACCCCCTGCTCAAAAGTACCACCAAATTGAAGCTGAGATTTCACTGATCAAAAGTTGGCTTACAACTAATCAAAATTTTCAACCAATCAGCGTCAAATTTGATAATTAGGTTTAACATTTTGGCTTAAAAATAATTGAAATTTCTACAATTCGATAAAGACATTTCCGATAATTTTAATGTCATGCATCGTTTTCGGTGGGTCATATTCACCAATAAAAAATCTTCATATCATGGTGGAATACCGGTTTTATGCGGGTTAAAGCAAAAAGATATTCGAATTTTGAAAATTCTAAATTTTCTTCTAGATTGTTTTGAAAGAAATAATTGCCACCATGAGATTCCTTGGGTCAACTAAAGTCATAACCGATATTTATGGATCATAAATTAATTCTATAAAGGGCTCAAAAAAAATCGACACCTACCCCCTTAAGTCAATTTTTGAGCATTTTTTGTGAGCATCAATCAGAATCCTACAGGGTGTGAGATTTTTCCCTTCTTTTTTCCAAATTAGAGAGCGATGAGAACGCTAATGACGATTTGAAATAAGAAATTTCAAAATTCAAAAATGGGTATCGATGTTTTCAACCTATCTTGTAGAGAATTTTTTTCTGGTCATTTTAAGACCTAAGATTTTTTTTTTTTATGAAAAATTTTCAAAAAAAAATCGATTTTAAGGTAAATTTTTCGTGATTTTACAGGTAAATGTGATCCAGTTCTAGCGAAGCCGTATGAAGTGCTAGAAGGCTGATTATTTGGCCAGTGAAAATTAAGCGTTTTTCGGCTACCCGTTTTTTTAATTGAGGGTCGGCGACCAATATTAGACCTCTAATGACCGGTCAAAGTTCAGGGTCAATCTCAAGTTCATCGTATGGACTTGTAAGTACCCCCAAAAGAATCGGAAGGGTCGACTTTCTAATGAACGTATTAGGAACTATGGGTCAATAATGTACTGAGAGGTCGCTAGAGAGCAAAAACTGGTCAACACCCAAGGTCAACCTCAAGTTCATCGTATAGACTTGTAAGTACCCCCAAAAGAATCGGAAGGGTCGACTTTCTAATGAACGTATTAGNCGTCCTATTTAGGAAATGTTTCAAAATTTGACATTAACTGCGAAATTCAAAGCCGGAAAAAATTGTTTTCCAGTTTTTTTAATTTTCTTACTAAAAAGGTATCAAAATTGGCGAAAAGGACTGTTTTTGCTATTTTGGGCACGGAAAGTTGTATTTTTTTTTCATGGCAAACTATTTTTCCGTGCACTATAGCGAATTAAGATGAATTTATAAAAATATGCTTTGTTTGCAATTGTAGATAATTTTTTTTCTGACCAATTAATATCGGCATTATGTGATTTTTTTGGATAGTGGGATATGACGTATACTTTTAATGGAAAGAAGATACCAGCAATTAGGTTTTATTGCATTTTAAAGGTTGAATGTGAATAATATTTTCTCTAAAAAATGAATCAATTTTTGACTTCCCTTCAAGGTTTACGGACTACAATCGTTTAAATAAATATTCTTTAAAAAAAAAAAGGGTTTCAACAATTTTTTTTTTCTGTGAAAATTTAATTTCCCCCTCCTCCTTTTTTTTCTTTTTGTTTTGTT
>SCLH01000489.1:230983-252314 GCA_004367855.1 Oikopleura vanhoeffeni
AAATTACACACTCTCCCTCACCTACACTAGTCTACGATGCTCACATGTGGCAACAAATTTATATAAAATATTGCGCCAATTTACTCCAAATTATAAATTGAAGATACTGTTTTCAACTGTTCAACTTAATAATGTTATCCATCCACGTTTAAAACCCCAAAAAAATATTTTCATAATTGTAACCTATGTTATAAACATATTTGTGAATGTGAAGCAACGTATATCGGTGAAACTCAAACATTACTTCATACGAGAGTGAAATCTCACAGAACCACAGAAAGTTCAGTTCTTCATCAGCATATTCAAACATGCTCTACCTACCAACAAACTTTTTTTAATGTACTAGGAGTTGATCAGGACAACAGTACACAAAAAGAACAACTTGAAATTTTTGAAAGTTACTTTACTACAATAGAAAATAATTTAGCCCACAAAAACACCAGAAAATTTTTCGAGGGTATGTTGATCTGTCTTGAAAAACCTACTCTGAACAAACAAAAAAAGCACAAAATCTTAAAGTTCATGTGCACCTGGTTTTTGGGTAGATCACTTAAGGGGATTGTGGGTGCTTCCAGCAATTTGCTCGGGGAAAATAAGCCCTTTTTAAAACTCAAATATCTTTTGTGAGAATTGAGTGAATGTTTATTTTTCCAATTGTATATTGTAGTCCGTAACCTTGAGAAGTCAAAAATTGATTTATTTTTAGAGAAAATTATTACATTAACCTTAAAATGCATAAAACCTAATTGCTGGTATTTCTTTCCATTAAAGTATACCGTCATATCCACGTATCCAAAAATCACATTAAAAAATTATCTACAATTGCAACCAAGCATATTTTATAAATTCATCTTAATTCGCCGAAAATTATTTTTGAAAATTCCTTGCTAGTTAATATAGGCAAAATGTAGATTATTTTTAAAAAAACATTATACCTCACGAACGGTACATGCGATTTCTTTTCTCTTTTTCATAAATCCTTTTCTATTACCTTATAAAACTTTTGAACCAAGGAAATTTTGATATTTTTTTTTATATGTCTCGCGATCACTTTTTCATGCTGATTTAATGCGCGCCATTATCACATTGATTAGGCTAACAATTGAAAAATTGAAAAGGCGCAAAAATCTAAACAACTATCATATTGAAATACTTTCATTTAGAATAACTTTTTCTGGCGATTTGATTTTGTTGTATTCTGAAATGATACCATATCCAGAATTATTTTCCGTTTTTATGCAAGTCCGAAACAATATTTTTTTTGGAAATTTTCTAGAATATTGGTCAAAAGTTTCCAATTTTATTTTGGTCTAAATCTCCGTGAAAATTGATCACTAATGGGTTATTTTGTTTTTGATCATCCGTCATTATTCAGGCATTTCAGTTAGCAAGCGATTCCAATGTTCTAGAAAAATATCCAGAAATAATTTGGCGTTTTTTTAATTGCAAACGATTCCCGAGGTGCTGGATGGTCGGGTGCAATTGAAAAAATACCGAATTTGCAACCGTGGTCAGAAATAACTACTGCAACCACAATCCCCTTAATACTGCCATAAAATAAAACACTTTGTTTTCGCGAATAGGGCATTAATTGTGCGCACCTGAGGCCCGATTCTCATACTGAACCAAAATGTGTTTAATTTCTTCGCTTATTAACACAATCTGCTCGAAACAAAAATTATTCTCTCTATATTTTATTCAAAACTCCTTCACTTTAGGATTATGGAACAACCGAAACGTCAAATAATTACATTTTTTGAAATGAACCTATAATTAACTAACCACTTAGTTAACCGGGGTTAAAAACGAGTTCCTCAGTTTTTTATTTAAAACAAGGATGCTAGAGCTTACATCGAACAGTTATGAGATTTGGTGAGAATCCGGGAAATTATCTGAATTTTAGTGAATAGGAGCTGTTTGTTGGATTTTTGCCTCATGGGTCAGCAATATGATTGAATATGCCGAAAATTGTGGTTTTTCGACGTTTTGATATAAGGCTTTTTCTGTGGATATGCCAGAAACGTAATTTTAAGAATGTGACAAGCTCAAGAGGTGATTCACATCAAATAAAAAGTACTTTTTTGAATTTCTCCCTGATTGGCTGTAAATCGACAAAAAAATGCGCGAAAATGACAATTTTGAAAAAAATGCTAATTAGAAAATTTAAATTCCCCCAAAAGATTCCTTTGGTAACATATGCTGTTAACGATAACAGCAACTATAGTCTGATTTAAAGCACAGCGGATTCTAGAAAAAATCTAAAATTTTACATCAAAATTTTGTTATCATCTCTGGCACCGCGGATAAAAGTAATTATGGTCTGATTTAGAACACATACGGTGCACGGTATGTGTTCGAAATAAGACCACAGTTACTTATATCGTTTGCAGAAAATCATACCCAACGAATCTTTGGGTGACATTTTAATTTTCTTATTATCACTTTTTTTTTAAATTGTCATTTTCGCGCATTTTTTTGTCGATTTACAGCCAATCAAAGCGAAATTCAAAAGTACTTGCTATTCGATGTTTACCACCTCTTGGGCTTGTCACATTTCAAAAATGACGTTTCTGGCATATGTACAGAAAACGCCTTATAACAAAACATCGAAAAAACATCCTTCTTTGGCACATTCCACCATATTGCTCACCCCTGAGGGAAAAATCGAAAAAACAGCTCCTATTCAGACAAATTCAGACAATTTCCCGAATTCTCACCAAATCTCAAAACTTTTCGATGTAAGGTGTAGGATCCCTTTTTATTTCAAAAGGCTGAGAAACTCCTGATAAAGCGCGGTTAACCAAGTGCTTAGTGTTAGCCAAAAACATAGTTTTATAATTGATTTGCGCGTTAACTTAAAAAAAGGCAAAGCTTAATTCTTTGATAATTAAGAAGAATAAAGGAAAAGTTCGTTTAAGTTAAACCAATAATTTCAAAAATATTGAGATCCGTCAAAAACGGAGCTGGAAATTTAAGAATCTGAAAATTGCAATAGCTATCTTTTTTCTGAGTTTTTTAGGTCTTAACTTTATTTTTTTCTCAAAATAATAACATCGGTAGCTGTATGATCGGATACTTTACATACGAATGCGTATTTTAAATAATAAAGGAAAATAGATTTTTTTATCCTGAAAGGGATTGTGGGTACTTTCAGCAATGTGCTGAGGAAAAAAACTTCTTTTTAAACTCAAATATCCTTCCGTATTTTTAAATTGTTTCGTAGTTTGTAACCTTGAAAAGTCGAAAATTGATTAATTTCTAGAGAATATTTTAACATTAACCATTAAATGCATAAAACCTTTTTGCTGCTTTTTCTCTACGGTGATGTATCTCCTCATCCACGTTTCCGAAGATTAGGAAAAATAAATAATATTTTTTTTTAAATTCATTTTAATTCGCCAAAAATTTTTTCGAAAATTCTTGGCTATAGTTAGATATACGAAGAATGTACAATTTTTTAAAACCCTTAGTATTACTCACGAACGGTACATGCGTTTTTTTTCTTTTTTTCAGATATTATTTTCTTAGTAAAATTTTGATCTGCTCTGAGTATGAATAATGTCTGTCAGAATTCTTGCAATCACTCTTTTATGCAGATCTACTGCGTGCCATTATAACATTGATTAGGCTTAAAAAAAATATTGAAAAAGGAGCAAAAATCTTTACAATTATAATATTGAAATACTTTCATTTAGGGTTATTTTTTGCTGTGATTATTATTCTGCGTAATTTGAGACAATCTTATGTGTCGAATTTTAAATAAATAAATTATTTTTGCTAACAAATTCGATATTTTAGAACTAGTTATTCGATAGTAATAAACTTTTTGCTTGCAATCAATTTTTCATCTGCTGGATGGTCAGATAGAGAAAAAATAATACCGAATTGGAGACCTTGGTCAAAAATAACTGCTGCACCCAAAATTCCCTTAAATTAGTACACTTTCAAAAACTTTCTTTT
The DNA here is from genome assembly GCA_004367855.1 of Oikopleura vanhoeffeni. Taxonomy (NCBI): domain Eukaryota; kingdom Metazoa; phylum Chordata; class Appendicularia; order Copelata; family Oikopleuridae; genus Oikopleura; species Oikopleura vanhoeffeni. Next base: position 234,944 of record SCLH01000489.1, read on the forward strand.
CTCTGAATTTTAGAGATAAGGTATTACAATCCAAACATATATAATCATCCAACACTTATTGTAGGGTGTGTGATCTGATATGTTTTGATATTTTTTTGCAGTTTCTCGGAAGTGGCCCGTGTAAAATGTGACGATTAAAATATTGCTCAAAACAAAACAAATTTTCAACTCTTAATTTCACAAATAAATCAATAATGATCTGATTTCCAACTCAGATCTTTACAAGAAATTTAAAAATGTTAATTTGGCTTCTCAAGAATTCAGGGAAGTTTAAATTCTTGTCAACTATCAAGAAATATGAGAGTGCGCTGTTATTCCCGTTATTCCAGTTAATCAATTAGAAATGCGGGAGCATGGCAAAACGACCGGCACTTAGCAGCTCGCGAGCTGGGCCGCGGGCGGTGCCGAGAAAGTCAATAAACTTGCGCGGTGGGTAATAATTGGCAATAATTGAATTATTTATGGAAATAAATAATCTCAAACAAATTATTAATACAATGTTATACGCGATAATATTTTAATAAATTAACACGCCGTGTTTATTTTTAGTAATGAAATTTAATTGTTTTTTCATTTAAAGCACTTATAGGACTAAAGTAAAAGCTCATCTGAATTTGTTGATTTTAATCCGAAATATGATGTTCTTGATCAATTTGCGGCTGAAAGTTAAATTCTTCTGTCACAAGATGCAAAATGTAAAACCGGCATTTTGACAGCTCGCAAGATGGGTGCCGTGAAAAGTAAATTACGTTGCGCGGTGGGTAATACGTACGTGGGTGAAATAAAACTTGAACAGGCGGTAACAGTCCAAAGTTTTTACTTTCAATTGATACTTTAATGAAACACCGGATTACCTTATTAATAGGACAGTGAGTCGTTTGGTTCAAATTAGTTATTACAGATGTCGAAACTCATTTAAGACTTATTATATTAATTTTTTACTTATTCTCACAAATTTAAGTTATTATAATTATTAACTTGATTTACTTAAAAGTAATCTTATTCATTTCGGAAATTAATTAATTTAATTTATCTTTTAAATTAATAGCGATATCGCACCAAATAATTTTAAACTAATTTTCCAAAATATAAGTTATGCGAGAAATGAATTATCATCGAAACAAGGCGCAATAGATTCAGAATCGTCAAAATATTTGATCAGAGTGATGTTGATATAATAAGTTGTTGAATGGCTTAAGGGGGTTGTGGGTGTAGAATATTGGAATTGCTGGGGAAAATAGCCCTCTCCTCCAGCTGGACTGGAAGGGTTGATAACGAGCAGATACGAATAAATGAGAGAAAATTACGGGAGACTAAAACCTTTTCTATCACCTGCAAGTAACTTTTTATGATTCTGGTGAAGGATGGCACACCGGTACCGCAGTGAAAAACTGGTAAAAAAATGTTCTCAATTCACACAAAAATCGGAATAAGTCGGTTAATTTTGTTTCAAATTGAATAAAACATAAAATTTATGAAACCTACGAAATATTGTCATATTTTTGTCCGTTATTTCGTTGAAAAAATTATTCTTTGTTTGTTTTAAGACGGTAAAAAATTAAATTCAGAAATTCTCTTTAAAATCGGAATAAGTCGGTCAATTTTGTTTTAAATTGAATAACACATAAAATTTATGAAACCTACGAAATATTGTCATATTTTTGTTCGTTATGTCGTTGAAAAAATTATTCTTTGTTTGTTTAGCGTGAAAATAGATTCATTGTTAATGATTAATTTGCGCATAGAGTATGATGAGATGAGAATCAAACGCCCACGCAAAAAGCCTCTCACCAATCAAAACACTTTATTTACATACTTCATTTTAATTCTCAAATAAAAAAAAACAATTTTATGGATCTAGAAAATGAATACAGAGAAACGAAGAGAATGAAAACTGCAACGAATTCTGCACCCACAACCCCCTTATGAAGGTCGGTGCATTTGGCAGATTTGAATTTTTTCTATTTTTTTTGTCTTCATTGGAAACTTTTTGCCACCTCATAATTTTCGAATAAAAAGTATTTCAAACGGAAGTTGCCACTTTTGAGCTCACTTTGTTAAATCTGTTTTTTTCAGATCAATTATTTTTACTTTATAAATCGTCTTTAAAATAAACACTCTAAAAATGTGCGTTTGGTACTTAAGGACCCTACAGTTTAGGTGTCTTGATTACATTAAAAATTTTTTTACCGTCGAAAATTTATATAATTTAATTTCATATGATTTCTACGTCAAAATCGAAAATTAAAATTCCCTTAAAAAAGCGAAAAAAACCGAAATTTTAGCACACCGAAAGAAATATTAATTTTCATGAGTTTAATTAATTAAATTTAACGCGGTGGATGGGTCGGCTTACTAATTAAGCAAATCTCGGTAAAATTTTTCTCTAATTTTTGATAAAAGAGGGCTAAAGTACATTTCGCGCAAACCGTTTTTAAATTCAAAAAAATAAGATTCAAAGTATAAACAAGAGCGAAGAAACAANAGCTTTCTCCAATCTAGAAAATGAATACAGAGAAACAAAGAGAATGAAAACTGCAAACGAATTCTGCACCCACAACCCCCTTATAAGGTCGGTGCATTGGCAATTTTGAATTTTTTCTATTTTTTTTGTCTATTGGAAACTTTTTGCCACTATAATTTTTCGAATAAAAGTATTTCAAACGGAAGTTGCCACTTTTGAGCTCACTTTGTTAAATCTGTTTTTTCAGATCGACTATTTTTACTTTATAAATCGTCTTTTAAATTAACACTCTAAAACGGTGCGTTTGGTACTTAAAGGACCCTGACACAGATTTAGGTGTCTTTATTACATTAAAAGAAATTTTCACCGTCGAAAATTTATATAATTTAATTTCATATGATTTCTACGTCAAAATCGAAAAATTAAAATGTTCCCTAAAAAAGGCGACAAAAAACCGAAATTTTAGCAAACTCGAAAGAAATATTAATTTCATGAGTTTAATTTATTAATTTAACGCGGTGGATGGGTCGGCTTACAATTAAGCAAGATTTCGGGTTGAAATTTTTTCTCTAAATTTGGAATAAAAGAGGGCTTTAAAGTTTGAACCAAAAAAAAAATTTGTCTCGCCCAAAAAGACCGTTTTTAAATTCAAAAAAATTGATTCAATATAAACAAGAGCGAAGAACAAACGAGAATATTGATTAGAGATTAAGTAGCCATTCTCAATATTTTCAGCTGATGATTTCAGAAAATTAGTTGTAAAATTTTTGAACCAAAATGAGGGAAAATTTTGCAATATATGTTAATAATATTCCAAATAGTTGTTCGACCGCAAAATCCAAAAAAATGTCATATATTTTTCAATACATAAAAAAAATATGTGGTCACCTACCGCGAAAAGTTAAAGTGCCATTTTGAAAGAGTTTTTTTGTGAATTGAACAGTAATACAAAATATTTAACACAAAATAAGCTTGTTTGTGATAATGTTCGGAATTTTTTTCAAAAATTTCTCATAATTCTGGTCGAATTCGGAAAAGTTTAATTCGAACTCAAAAATTTTTTAAAAGCAAGTAATTCGAAAATTCTGTATTACAAAAGTTGCCTGGATGTGAAACATTATTTGTGGTATATTGAGAAAAATATATAAACCCAGTAAAAGTAGTTATCATCAAGAGCCCATACCGCGAAGATTGGTTCATTATTGTTTTAGAGCGATATATCATATATGAAATAAAAAATGTAAAATATTATTTTTTAATTGTAATCTTCGATAAAGTATGTTTATTCTTGCCGACGTTATATTTAATTCTTAACCCCCTCACACTCAAACGCAATTCGGGACCCGAGGAATTTGTAAATCCCAAAACGAGATGAAATAATTAATCCACAGACTTTTCATCAAAGAGTCAATAGAGTTTGCAATTCTTCCTTTCTATAAATGTTTTAAGAAATTGATACGACTAGCAGTTAAAAGATATTTTTTCCCTACTTATTATTATCATTTCGCCCAATTTTCGTAAAAAAATCCTAGCGTAAATACGACACAATAAATTAAAAATCTGAGGAGACCTCAGATCTTAGGAAATTTTGCTGACGGCTACTCCGTATTATTATTTTTCCTGGTTGCTTATTGAGATGTTTAGTTTTTTCTCAAGTGATTTCTGCTAAAATAAGTTTAATTTTTGATAGAATTACAATATGACTCTCTTAGATTTTAGGAAATTTTCTGAGGCTACTCGCGGTAATTATTATTTTTCTCTGGTCTTATTGAGAGTTTTAATTTTTACTCAAGTGATTTCTCCTACAAATAAGTTTAATTTTTTGATAGAATCAGATAAAGACTCTCTAGTTACGTTCCAACGAATTTAACATTTTAATCAATTGCCTTCCCACCCTTCACATTTCGTCAATGTCATCTTCAGAATCACTAAGATCCTCAGTCTGTGTAAATCATATCTAAGTAGTCAACAAAAATCTCCGTAGATCTTGTTCATATAATAAGGCATGTAAAAATTCAATTCAATGGTTTTTTAAAAAATTGATTTCCGTCGACGTGAATAATTGAGATTTATAAAAATTGTATTGTAACCCATCAGACAAAATACGACGATCAACAGATCTTGTTCACTGGCTGCAAAATCTAGCTGAAGCGTTGCATTTGTTGTTATCCCGCCGAGTAATCAAGCCTAGAACAGCAGGCCGAAAACTGAGTTGTCCCGTCTTTTAGTGCTTGACATCTGTGATCAAGGATCACATGTTGATTTGTATCCTCAAATACATTAATGTTTTATCCGTCAAAATCAGTTTTTTACACAATTTTTGCAATGTACTTTTGCGGTACAGAAAAAATAGAAATATATCATGTGTAAATGCTAAATAAATAGAGATATTTCACGCAGAGAAAAGATTCAGAAGCCAAGGTTTGAACATTATATGTATAAATTTCCATATCACCTGGAATAAATTTGTTGTCAAAGAAACTAATACTCATTTTTCGGCCTTATATTGACCAATGATAATTAAATTTTGATAAAAATTTATTTAAAAAATTTAAGTCTGTTCTCAATAATTTTTAACATAACCTTTGTACTTTCCCCTCACATTTTCAAAATTCAGACGTAAATAACTTCAGAGTTCGAGTCGAAAAACTATTTCATAACGTTTTTTTTCTGATTTTTGTGCCGTGAATTTTGGCACTAAGGATACAAAATTTTCTGTTTCACGATTGCAACGATAAGACTTTTTAAACACTCAGAGACTACATTTCGAGCTAGTCCAGTGTTTCTAATTAATGCTTCTTGTTATATCAACTGTGATTTTGAAAATGTAGGTTTCGATGTGCGTACCCGGAACTAAAAACCTCTATTTTGTCTGCATTTTATCGAGCACACAAAAATAAAATTAAAAAACAAATTTTAAAGTCCTCCACATTTTAAGTCTATCCTGATCTTGTGTATTAAAAATAATGAAATTGTACGCATTATTGATCTCGCGAATATACCGCCCAACAGTGGCGTCCCGAAGGCGTTGGGTATGAGGGGAATTTCAATGGTTTTGGTTGTGAGGGGGTTAACAATAACTAATATTTGTGAAAATAAAAAAGCCCTCTTCCACTGGTACATCCATTTCCAAGCTTATACCCGAACGAAAGTTTTCTTTTGAAAAACGATATTATAACATTTTAAACATGCGGGTGTAATGCGCGTAAAAGCGTCTGTTTCTATGTGCGTATGAAAAAAAATGTCCTGATATATAAAGTCGAATATACCATGAAAAATTGCCAGAAAGTTGCAGAAAAGCTAAAAGAACCCTAAAAGCATGGAAGCTTATCTCATTTTTCTTGTTTTTGCGTGGGAGTTAAAATTTACTGCATTTCAAACGTTCGAAACATATTCCGGCCTTAAAATTGCCAAGCTGGAAACTGTGTGATTCACGAGCTACTACTTTTACAAGATTTACCGAATTCGCAACGGGATTTGGCATTGATGGATATCGAGTTGAAAATTTTGTACTCGTGGGACATGTCCTTTTACACAAACTTGAGGAATGTTCTCATTTACGATTCAGGACCAAAAATCTTAAAATTTGACATTTCTGAGTGTTTTTTGGTATGTGTAGCCATTCGGTGTTATGACCATAGAAACCCAAAAATTTTAAGCTGAACAAGCTGTCTAAGAATGAGGGATGCATGAATTAAATCCTTTATCGAAACCTTGATGTCGCCAATTTTTGAAAAGCCTCTAAAAATGTAAAAATCTTATTTGATCTCCATTTCTGAGATAATATGAAGAAATTAAAATTAAATTTTAGAAAGAAAACGGTCCAACACCTTGTCCAAACCTTTCTTAATTTGAAAACATCATGCTCATAATTTATCAACTTCCTTAACACAAGCTGAGTTTTTGATAGGAAAAACATTTGTTAATATGGATCAAAATGAGTTATTAAATATAAGCCTAACGAACTTTGGCAAGGAAACGTTTTGATTTTATCGTTACTTCCAGAAAATAGATTTATAATTATTTCAAGAGCAAATTTTGTTTACAGTCTCAGAAAAGCTAGTCCTAGAAGGCTTCAGATGAAATTTTTGGTTCAATACCAGAATTTTTTCAACAATTCTAATTAACTGCACTGTCACTGGGTCTTTTCAAAATCATATTTTTTCTATGTATCCCCTTTCACACTTTGGTTAAGATTCCAGCCCTGTGTGGTAACGTAGTGCAAACTGGCATGTAAGTGAGCTAATTCGGCCAGCTAGTTATCACAGCATCTAGTTATCAGGGCCGGGATCTTAACCAAAGTGTGAAAGTGGGATAAACTTGGAGTAATATTACAAAAATTTGTTGTAATGGTGTTCAAAATAATGATTTGGACCAATCATCTGATTTTAAAGTCCAATTTCCTAAAATTAATTATTTTTCTGGCATTTTTCAGATTCGCTCAAATTTATACATGTATTATAAAATGGGCCAAGAAAATTTTGAATTTCTGCGCAAGAGCCAAACTTAAAAAAGTGGAAATCCGTTTTACCGCCACGTCTGGTCAAAACTAATCCATGATTTATGATATCGTCTTCATAAAATAAATGATTTGGTATGTCGTTTTTCTTAATCATACAAATAATTTTTACTTGTTTTCATATTCTGAACGTAAATCGTGACACAGTAGTTGATCTCAAATAGTTTCCCTGCATTTTCAAAAAACAGTAACTATTTGATGTATTTTTCAAGATTTACTTACGAGTAAAGGTTTTGAAATCCTGAATTTTGGGTAACTTTTTGAGTGAATCGAAATGAGTTTCTCTGAAAAGGGTGACTATATTAGTATATACGGGATACTCGGTAACTATTTGATAATAACTACAGTAGTTAATCCACTGCAGTGAAAAATGTATGGAACAAATTATTCATTAAAAAAATGTGAAATTTTTGATATTTAGGTCAGAAACATATACTTATCCCTACTTAAAATAATCAAATAAGTCGGATTACTAATCCCGACGATAAAATTGTAATCTCATTCTGTAAAATTTCTTGTTTATTAAGCAGATTAGCCGATACGGTAAGAGTGGTTAAGTTTATCATGTAATTCGGGCACTGTTTAGAATGTGCGGTTCACATTCCGGCACTTTATGTTCCATAAAGTAAAATAGGGTTAATTAAGAAAGTTACGGAAAGTTTTGGACAAATGACTACATCGAATATTGTGAATTGGAGAAATACAACATTTAAGTCAGAAGGAAATCTAAAGCCGATTGATATTTTGAAAACTGCAGCTTCTTAAATTATTTCCATTTGAACACCTATAAATTATAGGCTCTAAATTATATGAATTATAGCATATGAATTATACTACACTTTCTGCGCACATCGGCACATTCGATCTTTTTTTCATTCATAAATTCAAAGACAAAAGTGTCCACAAAAACTAAATCTTTGAAAATTTTTTCTAGGAATTATTAGTACGGGAATAAATACACATCAAATTTAATTTGTCAAAACTAAATAAATTTGATTTGTAATTATTTCGAAAAATGTCTTCAGAGATCGGAATTTCAGTGCTCTCTGGTGCCAAAATTGTACAACAAATCATGGACCAATCGTATTTTAACTAAATAATTCTTGAATTTTTTGCTACTTTTTTTCTTTTTGATAAAATTCTTGTAAAAATCCAGAAATGAAACACTTTTTATACAATCGAAAGTTTCTTCAAATTATGATCTCATTTCGAACAAATTTGAAAAGGTTTTCTATCGTATAAAAAGTTTTATAATAGGTTCAAAAGTTGTAAAATACCACAATGTGTTGAATTACAGTATGTGCTTTTTTTACTTGCGAAGTGAAAATTGTCCTTTAGGTAATTACGGCCATTAAAAAATAGAAACTAGGTGGATTTAATTTTCAAACCCTTGACATCCGCTATAGCTTGGCGTTCAAAATAAAATCCACCTAGTTACCATTTTTAATTGGCCGTAATTAGCTAAAGGACAATTTTTACTTCGCAAGTAAAAAAGTACATACTGTACGTACTCCACCAATCGCAATCAAATAAAGACTCAAGAATAAAGTTTTTGGAAATTTTAGTCTTGAAATATGACGTCATTCATGACGCACTCAAAGTAATTTGTAATAAAAAAGCTTAGAAGCCCACGCACTTTTAGTGATATTGGCTCTTTTGGCGATCTTGGCACTGGCATTAATTTCGCTTAAAATCCTATAATGACGAAGGTTCTTTTTCGCGATATCAGGCCGGCGATATGGGGCATCTCCCTGTAACTTATTCTTTGCTTATATTATTTTCAATAAGTTATTTTGAATAACCCTGGGCCGGAAATGGGTGACCGCATTTAAGTGTTCAAAAAGGTTTAATTATCATTTGACATTTTAAAATCATTGGGGACGTTTCTTTGATCTTTGAACACAGTGGTTAAAATCTATTTTCTAAATATTCAAATAATTTTCAACTCTCTAGATTAGAACCGCTTTGTGGATACGAGACATCTAAATGCCCATATCATTTTGTAATAATTTATACTTCAAGAAATTAAAAGCCGCTTTACAGCTTAAAGGGTTAAACCTCGGTTGAAAAAGATTTCGAAGACTTGTTTTCTAATTTTTGATGTGAAAAACAGTTGAATTCAACATGATAAGTTAAATGAAACAGGGAAAAAGTTAAAAAAATGATTTAAAATTCAAATTGAATTATCTTAACTTATCGATGAATAATTTGGTCGAAATTTTTAACCATTAACTTAAATTTTTAAACCAAACAGTGTACAACAATGTTTTACGAAATTCGAATTTCGGGACGCAGATTTTATTCAAATGGCCTTAAGGGGGTCGGTGCATTTTGACAGATTTGCACGTTTTCAATTTATTTTCTCTTGATGGGAAACTTTTTGCCACTTTAAAATTTTCGAATAAAAACTTTTTCGAACAAAAGTTGCTACTTTTGAGCTCACTTTGTATAATCTGATTTTTTTCAGATCGATTATTTTTACTTTATAAATTGTCTTTTAAAAAAACACTCAAAAAACGCGCGTTTGCTATCAAAGGTGTCTAAATAACATTAAAATTTATTTTTTCGTTTTTATTAATTAGAAGCTTTAGAAAACGGTCTCGACCACCAGCGAAAATTTATGTAATTTAATTTTATATGATTTCTACGTAAAAATCGAAAAATTTTGAAAAAAGACGAAAAAAACCGACATTTTAGCACATCGGAAAAAATACTTATTTTCATGAGTTTAATTTATAAAATTTTACGTGGTGAATGGGCCGGCTTACCAATTTGGCAAGTTTCGGTGTGATAAATTTTTTTTAATTCTGGATAAAAAGGGCTTTGATAGGAATTCTGCCAAAACCGGTAGCTCTTCATTGTAAAAATATGAGATTCAGAGTAATAAACAAGAGCAAAGAAACAAAAACGAAGACATTTTAAAATATAGTGAAAGTAGTGCATCTCTTAAATATTTTCAGCTAAAGAATTCGCAGAAAAATTAGTTTGTAATTTTTTGAACCAATAAGATGGGAAAATTTTTCAATATATTTCAATAATTTCCCCAAATAGTGTTCGACCGACGAAAATCCAAAAAAATGTCACATATGATTTTCTTCAATAGCATATAAAAATATGTGGTCCACCTACGGCGAAAAGTTTAAAGTGGCCATTTTGAAGATTTTTTTGTTGATTAAAACAATACTGGTAAGATAATTTGAAGGTAAAAATGGCATTTTTTCAATAATGTTCGAGATCTTTTTTGCCACCAAAAATTATCATAATTTTGTCGAAATTCGAAAAGTTTTAATTACGAACTGCAAAAATTTTCTTAAAAAGCAGTACATTCGAAAATTCCTGTAGTACACAAAACGTTGCCCGGGAGTTGAAACATTAAACTTTGTGGTAATGCTTGAGAAGAAATATATAAACGCCAGTATAAAGTTGTTTCCAACCAAAGCCCATATCCTGTATCTGTCAAAATGCACCGACCTCTAACAAAAAAATATCATGAGGAACCTTTACCTGACCCCATTGGGAATTTTTTATTAAGGTCCGCAAGTTTATTTTGAAAAAATCGTATCTGAAAAACTTATATCGACTTAACGTTGAAAAGTTATTTCAACTTTTTTATTTTGAAAAATTTTTGCCAAACTTACGTGAAGTCTGTATTATAGAGCTGTCAATTGTATGTATCAAGAAATCTGGAGAAAGAAATTTCTGAAAAATAAAATAAAGTAACGATCTGAAATTTGAGGTTTCAATTTGAAACCCCCAAAACTACCAAAAAACATTTTAGAGCCAGTTTTCCAAATTTTCTTCTGACGTACCTAGAACACGGGTCAGCACTAGTGGATCGGAAACGGATCGATCAGATCTATTTTTTGTAAGCCTTATGCGATTTTTTACGAAAAATTAATCCGATCCTGATCCAATTTTTTGAGAATCGACCGAACCGATTCAATTTTTTTGAGAGCCTACTGACCCGATCCCGAGCCGATCCAATTTTATTGAGAGTCAATGCGATCCAGGCCCGATCAATTTTTTTCCGAGCTTACTGATCCGATCTAAACAATTTTCCAAATGTGCCGATTCGTGCCTAGAAGGTTTCCACAATTTTTTTTTCTTTAATTCAGCCGATCTAGGAATTTATTTGAGAACCACAGTCGTTTAATTGTATTTTTACCAACTTTGATAGTCGAATTTGATATCCACTATTCCCTAATAGCATTTTTCTGTATCACAAATCGAACCTAAATTTTCAAGAGATTAGAAATTCCAATATAAGCATGATTGACACCCGAATTAATTAATTATTTTAGTAGAGATCGGTACACGTTCGCTGCCTGGATATTATCATATTTTATGTTATTTTAAGAATTAAATCGTTTTAATCTAACAAAAATTGATCATGGAAGTCAAGGGTTAAATAAAATTACAAAATTAAGCAAATATTAGGTTTTTATTAAATTATTGAAATAACAGTGTAACGAGGAAAGTTGATCCTGTAACGGTTCCTAAACGATGGTCCCTCCTAATTACCCTTCATTCACATTTCGTTCATTAAAGTACCACGTGAATTTCAAGAAGCGTCGAGACCAAAAGTCATTCTTTGTTCTAACGATTGAAGAGTCTGACATATAATTGCAGACGAGATCCAATGATGCTATTTTTTAATATCGGATTAATAATTATATATTCTAGCTTGTTATTTTCAACGATTCACTTTTGGCCTCGACGCCACTTGGAAGTCAACGTGGTAACTCTGTATTTTTCCATCTAATTTACTCTGTTGACTGTTTTTTTTTCGAATCCATCATTTTCAAATTTGTTCTTCTGGTTTCTTGAGACGGTATTGTAAATTATTGGTAAATTTCTACCACAAGCGGGGTAAAAATTCAAAATTTTGTGTTGGTAAATCTTCAAAGCTTCCATACATTTAACATGTTCACCTGAGGGATTGACCTTGAAAAATCCGATCCCTGACATAAGCTTGAAATGCCAGTGACGTCATTTAAAAAATAATTATTCATATGAATAAGGTCAGTTGAAATCTCGGGGTTTGAATTTTTTGCAAAATCAGGAATATTCTTGTTAACTTTTTTCCTCGTCAAATTGCGACAACCACGGTCTTGATAAGGCGTTTTCCAATCAAAATTTGAAGTTGAAAATTTGGTTTAGAAGCAACATCGGTTTCCCCAGTTACAAACCAGTCATTATAAACTCTCATATCTTCCTAAAGTTACCATGTGCTCTTGACTTATCAATTCTTTAAAGAAAAATATGCCGCAAACAACGTTCTGTAGTATACGTAATTTTTATAATTTACTAAAATTTTGACTACGTTGTTGATTGCAGGCTTCCAAAAAGGAATAGACCTATCCCCCTATGGGGGGTAGAACGGGGGATAGGGATGGGATAGAGAATCCAGGAATAGCTTTATCCCCAAGAAATAGTTTTATCCCATTCATCTCTTTTTATCCCCTTTTCTATCCCGTTGTTGAAAAAAATACGCAACATTGAGAAAGTTTTTTGGCAGAAAGAAAACACATTATAAGAAGTGGACTCAACTAAATACAACGGGGAAAATTATATACCCAATGTCTTATAGCTTTTGGGGTGTTCCCCGAGGAGATTCACGCTTAACCTCAAAAGCTAAAACACATTCGGTATACGGGCTAACTTTAGGGGGTGGTCAGGAAGGCCGAGGATTTTTTAAGGTAGCTGTAACTCGGCCGAAATAATAGCAATTTTCTTTAAAATTTGACAAATTACTAATTAGATCACGAGAAAAAGATTAAAAATCTTAAAATTTGGTGCTCTTTCAATCTTCGAGCTCGTATAATTAAATTTGGCTTTTATCTTCGAATTCAGCCCGTATTATGAAATTTTCCTCGCATCTACGAATTCTAACATTTTCTACGATTTTAGTCATTTTTTTCAATTAATTCATATCCACAAATTTATTTTATATAAGGGATAGAAGGGAATGGGATGCATTCCTATCCCCCTCATCACATCCCCTTTTATCTCCTTTTATCATCTTTTCGGGGGATAAAAAGGGATAGGGATAGAAAATCGGAGGGGGAAGCATCCCTTTCGGAAGCCTGGTTGATTGGTAGATGCTATTTTTGGGCATTCTCGGCTTTTCTAGCAAATTTATGTAGTACCGAATTTTGAAATAAGTAGTGTTCTAACGTATTTATTTTTAGTCAGGTTTCCGAGGGTCAATTTCCGATTTCAGAGTTTTTTGCATATTCCGAATTCAAGTCCTAAATGTTCAAAGAATGCGTATGACTCAAAAAATTATAAGTTTAACATCAATTATTACAGGATAACGCTTTATTTGACATTCTCAAAAATTTTGGACTCGTTGAAGACTTTTCTCCGTTTGTCTTTTTGCATCAATTTTTATTTAGACCACAATTTCGAGTTTCAGATTCAATAACAATATTTTGTTTCATTAAAACAATTCGTCATTCTTTTGCAGGAAGAAATTTTGATGAACATTTTTTTGCTAATCTTCAGACTTTTAATTTTCTGTTAACAGAAAGGTAGATTCAGGCATAGCCACGATTCTTTCATTTTTCTCCATAGAATGTCAAAAATAACAAATAAAGTTTTGAATTTTGATGATCAAAAAATCATAAATTATGAAAAGTGAGACAAAACTTATTATTAGATATTCAGGCAGAGCGCCTCACTGCAATATCCCTTAAAGGCAAGGTAATCCACTCACCAAGGAGTCTTGTATATTCTCGCTCATTCATCGCTTAAACGGTCTGACTCTTTTTCGACAAATGAGAGCCTCGGATATGACGGCGTTGACCAATAAGGGCTTTGAAAATAAGGGTTTAACGTCAACGCGTCACACCGGGCCTAGAGTTTCTCTTCTTCTACATGATCCTTTTCCTTATACTATGTATGAGTACATGTATGAGTACATGTATGAGACGTTCTTGAATCAATAAATCCAAGGTCTAATTCATCATAAAAATTTGCCACGTTTTCCAAGAGAATTTAAGATTTGTTAGGGATAATGCATAAATTATGCAGCATGATATAATTTATTTAATAAAAAAAAAAATTTCATAATTTAAATCAAGGAAATATTTGATTGATTTAGGAGAGAAGATTAATTTTAGCGACACAGAAATTTCACGGGAGATCAAGATTGGACAAACGGGACATTTTTCTGAGTTTTTGATTTTCTTGGCACGAATAACTTCGAATAATTTGTTCCAATTAATGTTAAAACGGGAACTCATGAAATTTCAAGAATGGCTCCTTAGTTTGAAATTAACATGTTCAATAATTAGGGCCAAGCTTATTAAGGGGGTGGTCAGGGTAAGCTTTTTTGGTCATTTTCCGACTTTTGATCGTCAATTGTGAGCAAAACTAGATAGACAAAAAATAAAAATGATGGTTTTGAAACTCAGACAATTTTACGCAAATAATTATATAGTCAAAAAATATTTTCGTAAATGTTGTCTTCGGCAGAAGAGACAAAAAATATCAGAAAACGACGAAAATTTTTCAAAGTCTATCTCCTCCGTCAATTATTAATATGACAGTTAACTGAATTTTAAAAACTGAAGCAAAACTACTTTCTGAAGAAAAAATGGTGTAAGTTTTCTGAAATATTTCCCTAGAATGCTCTTGAGCGCCAAAAATATTGAATTTTACTAGTTTTTTCAAAATGTATCTCCTCCGTGAATTTTCGACAGAATTTTTTTTGACACGATTTGTATGTTCCTTGAACACTTAAGAAAAAAAATGGTGCACACATTTTTTTATATCCATCTGGTTACGTAACAGGTGCAGTTTTACGAACTTGTAAAATTTATTTTTGCTCCAAAATATTTAAAAATCAGAATTTATATAATCGACCTCTGCGAATTCATTTTGAAGTTTTAAACCTCGTATCTACTTTATGTTTTTGGTGAGAGTAAAATTACGATTAATTTCAATGTTTATGACTTTAGTATTTTGATAAGAAATTAATTTTATTTTCATAATTTCTTGGATATTTTGTTGTAATAGCATGTGTGATAAAAACCTTTTAATTGTCTATAAACAAAATAAGCGATTGTTGCGCATGTGTGAAAGCTTTATTTAATATTGCAAAGGTTTGAAGTGACAAATAAATTGTCCGAATCAAAAATGACAATTTCTCAGAAACAAAGTTTTTAATAATTTTTCAATGAGAAACAGTTCCGAGACCGCATTTTGACTAGTAAAAAATATTTTTAGCGCTGTAAAATATACAGCCCATGAATGCATAATCAGCACAAATAGTTAAATTGACCGTGACGATAAACGACAAACTAGTGTACGTAGCGATTTTAGTTTTTGACATGTTTTGTTTAATTACTGAATTATAATTCATATTTATCAATCTTATCTTGTTCTTCCAAGTTCTCCATAAGACTCGCCCTGGACCACCCCCTTAACAACAATATCAACTTTCTTATATCGTATTATCTGAATTTATTTTTAAATGAATGAAAATATTACTCAAAGACATGTGTAATTATCGACCTTATCAAAAGTTTACTGTTAACTGCAGCATGCAGTTTTATTCATTTGAAAGGAGTTTTTAGCTGCAAGCGTTCTCATACAAGCATTGGGGAATATGAAACCTGTCGAAAAATAAGAATGAAGTTGAGTCTTAAATCTCTAGAACGTCACGTTTGAGCGCTATGGCGGCAAGCATAGTCAATTATTAAACTACAAAAATAAACATCAGATCAGCTTCATCAAAAATTATACATAAAACTATCGTCGATAACCCTCCAAATAGAAATTGAGGCTATTTTGCGCACGGCATGGTATTGCTCAGCATGCTTTAACTTTTCTCTGTTAATTTCTACGTCTCAATGAATATTTATATCTGATGAAAATTATCTAGTTTGGGACTTATTTTAATTTTAGAAACACGGTTTCGGAACACTAAAAACACTAGATTGTTTAGTATACAGTATAGCTGAAAACTGGATATCAACAGCAGCAAACTGATTTTAGTCAAACGTCTATATCTCCAAAAGAAATAAATCAAAAATAATTCTAAATGACTGTATACAGTATACTGTATACAGTCATTTAAAATTATTTTTGTTTTATTTTTTTTGGAGATATAGACATTTGACTAAAATCAGTTTGCTGCTGTTGATATCCAGTTTTCAGCAGTCTTTTGGAAATCATGATTAATTGTTTGGTCCATAAAATGGAGTTTTCGCACCAGACACCAAAAGTCCCCAATATTTCTGGACCGTCGAAATTCTACATCAAACAAGGATTTCCGTATTATTTGAACTAATTCTTGAATAATTTAGTCAAAGATGAACTCGAGATAAGAAAATCCTGCGAAAGTCCTTTCGATATAATAAATTTACTTTTTTCCTAATTTTTCTTATTGAGCTGTACTTGTCTGAATGACGTGTCGGAAATACGCTCTCAAAAACCAGACTAAAAATTCGTATAAACAGAGATTAACAAAGTTGAAAACTCGGCTTTAAAGAGCCCTAGTCATCGATTATATATCCGAGACAAACTTGAAATTTGGTCTTTTTTTTGAAGATGTTCAAAAATATTTTGAGAGCAATTTCTAAAAGTTCTGAAGGTTGCGTCAGAATTTATGGATAATGATGGTTTTATGGCGATTGAATCGAAGTGTTTTCATAGTTGAAAATCACACAAATGATTTAACATATTCGAAAAGACTTTGATCAGGTATGACTCATACCGTATGAGTAATACTGTATTACGCATGGTTAGATGAATTATGTAGAAATTTTTATAAAATATGATTTTTTAACATATATTATGTTATTTTCTATAGAAATTACTACTTTGTAAATGCAGAATACACGAAACGTCAGTTAAAACAATTTTTAATTATGCATAACGAATTACATGTTATTATTATACACATATTTAAAATACCATACCATGTAGTTTGTTGAAAATATTTATTCTTCGAATATAGGACACCTTATCGATCAATTTATTTGTAATCACGCGCTCATTAGATTTTTGAAATTATAATTGATAATATATCAGTTATTCGAATCTCTTAAACAATAAGATTTTCAAAAATTTCTATGAAAAAACTGAATTATAAAATAATTTGGTGAAAAATATACAAGCATTTTCTAATCTGACGGCGTCCAAAATTAAGAATTCTACCGGTACTGTAATCCCAAAATAATGTTTAAATAATTAACTCAGAAAAAACCATTAATTTAAAATCCGAAATCAAAATTGACATTTTTGGGTGAGAGATCGTCACCGTTCTTTAGCTCAAGATTTTAATTAGCATTTGGGGTCATTATTTTGACGTTGAAGGGGATTGTGGGTGCAGTAGTTATTTTCGACCACGGTCGCAAATTCGGTATTTTTTTAATTGC
>SCLH01000489.1:263527-278733 GCA_004367855.1 Oikopleura vanhoeffeni
CATCGCTGCTACCCCCTTAAGCTAATTAAGAAGAGAAAGTTGGACATTTAAAAGTTCTTAATTCAAAAATAATTTCGAAGTTCTTAATTCAAAAATAATTTCGAAGTTCCTTGATTTCAGACAGTTAGGCCTCCCGAGCAAAAAAGATAGTACAAAATGATCGTTTTCAGAACAAAATGAAATTTCTTATCATTTTTCAGGTTTCGTTATAAAACAATTGAACAAATTAAAATTGTATCCAAAAGTTTTTTTGCAACAAATGTTTCTGAACAAAGTTAAACCGGGTTAGAAAATTATTCAGCTCGTCCGTTGAAAATTGCATAAGCTCATTCTTTATGATTTGTCATATCAAATCAACGGTAAGGTTAAAAATTCAGTGAGAAAGTTCACACCCTATTTTTTGAAACTTTTGTGATATATCACGATCATCATGATATCAGAAGAATTTCAATAAAATTTGATTTAACCCTTTTTGTTATAAATTTTTTTTTGTACTGTGACATGTCGTGATGGAAATTTTATTGATGAAAGTTTGTTGACAATCCCACGAAATTTTTAATCTATGATTTTTTCTGAATTTTTAAAGTTAAATAATAAGTAGGAGTAATTGATTTGATTTTCCGAGGTAGCAAAAACAAAATATTTATAGAAATTAGTATTTTTGTATTTCAAATTAATTAAAATAAGAGCAGGGTTTAAAAAACGATTACAGGCAAATTATTTTTTCATTGAGACATTTTTCAAATTCCGGCAGCAAACTTCTTCTGACGTTAACTTGTGGTTTTTGGACCCTTTTTTTGGGCTTTATTTGAAACACATTTTCGGTGATTTCGCTCCCCCATCGAATTTGATTATCCATATCTTTGCAAAAATTTGCAATTTCAGATCGAATTTCGCAAAATTCAAAGTCATCATGTTTGTTCATAATTTGTTCTTGAATCGAATGATTAGGATCGGTCAAATTCATCAAAATGTTATTCGGTAAAAACCCTGAAGTTTCCAAAAAATCAATTTTTTTGAAATAATCTTTATTTGGGATTCTTGTGTAGGAGAACTCGTCGGTCTCGAGGTTTTCTAGCATTTTTTTCTTAGTTCGGATTTGACATTTTTGATACTGTAAATAAGCAACCACTCCGATGAAAAATCCCAAAAACATCATTCCGCCAATAAAAAGCACAATTATAAATGCTTGTTGATTTGAGTGCATTCTTTCAAAATGAAATGAAACGGCTTCAGATAACGAATTTTGAGTATCCATATTATTATTTCGAAGTAATTTTTTTGATACTTCTCAGAAAAATTTGATCATTTATATAATAAGACCGAATAGCGCCACCTAGTGATAAAAACGTGGTCAGTTAATTTCGTGATTAGTTGAAAATCAGCTGAGTGACGATTGGTCACCTGCTGCCAATACCTATCATAATTAGGAACATGTTGAGAAGCATGAAAACATATTTAATTATGCTGTGAATTATAACTCTAGGGTGTGATGGTTTTTCACCATTTAAAACCTACATTTAATACCTGTTTAATAGTTATAAAGAACTTAAAAGTACATTTTGTCGGAATTGAAAGAAAATTTCCGAAGGAATGAAAATTTTCAGATTTTCAAAAATCCACTTTTTAAAATAAGAAATTGGGGCTTTAGGCGGTTACCCGAAATCTTGAGATTTCAATAATTTATTAGAAGATATTTCGCAAAAAGTTTCGCAAGAAGTCAAGGTCGTCGAAAAAACCCAATTTATTCAATTTAATCACACTTAAGTGATAAAGGGATATAGGGGCCCTCAAAGACCAATAACAGCTATAATAGGGCCCAAAATTATTTTTTTGCCAAAACAAATTTGTCGATCGGTCATTTTCGGACTACTACGCATATATTCCGACAATTAGGGCAAATTTAAACAAGGTTTGACTTAGAACAGTGTTATTTTTATTTGTTAACCGAAAACCATAATCTAAAAAAAATAAACTTGTTGGATTTTTTTTCGATAATTTTCAAACTTTATTCAAAGATTTGAAGTACAGCTCAATAATTTGTAATCAGACTTATGCTAATTTTGCCATAAGCTGAGGAAAATTTGATTTTTATTAAACTGCAGGGTGCAAATTGTCAAGGATTTTTAACTTTTTTATAAAGAGCATTTGAAACAGTGTTCGAAAAAAATCAACCGCCATAATCAAACAAATTTAAAATTTTGACGCTTTTACAAATCTAGGTCTGATGCTTTTTTTTTTTCTTTTAACTGAAACTTTTATTGGTCATAATTATGAACAAAAAGATTTTGGACAGAAGACAGGTTTGGGGAGGTTTAGGAAAGCTCGATAAAAAACCTCAGTGAGGAAAAAGAGCGTAGTTTTACACCTAAGAGCCCTTTAGAGTGGTGCGACGGGTTACTTTTCAGTAGCCTTTAAAAGTATCAGTGATTTTTTAGACTGGTATGATTCAATATCAATTTTCAAGTTGCCTATCGGATCGAAATATTGTACCCTCTATTCACTGAAAAAATTTTCAAGACCCCTTCGACCACCCCCCCGGAAGAAATGAGCAGATTTTTAGAATTTAAGAGAACAGGTTGAATAGTACAGTCAATTTTTTGCTGAAAATTTTCGATTGATTTCGGGAGGGATTTTTTCCTGCCATATTTGACCTTTATCAGTTAATTAAGCCTAGTTTTTAATAGTTTAATTATTTTCGAATTAATTGTATTTTTCTGAACATGATAATCAGAAAATTGATTAGATGTTGCTTGGGTGCACAATTAATTTGGTGAATATCATATCAACAGCTGAGTCGCGATAATTACCTGCTGCGGATAGGTATCAGACTTGCTCTTATAATAGAACCAGCTTAAATATTAAATTTAATTTTTGTATTATTAACTTTTAATTTTTGTAAATACTTCAATAACAGTTTAGTGCGAATCTTACTATTTTAAGGGAGTGGTCGGCAATATTCAGTCTTCGAATATGAAAGTCAGTTAAAACTACATTGAAACAAGTTTTTGCGTATTATTATGCACAAAATGAGTGACTTGTTAGTATTTTCAGAGACGTCAGGAGTCTGACTGTCAGGATACAAACATATGACTCAAGACTCTTGAGTCAAGAGTCTATTTAAGAAATTTTTGGCTTTCGTACAGTACAAAGTAAATGTTTTCTAAAAATATCGAATAGTTCCTTATCAAGATGTTCTCGGACTGGATTTGAAAACTTTAAAATTAGCCTGAAGGACGACGACCACCACCTTATACAATCGTGATAAAAATGGTCTCGGATTTTCTACACGATATTATCTTAATTATTTTTAGTCAGGATTCCGCGACACTATTATTATAATTTCTGTTCACTGATTTAACATTACAAAGCGAACATCATAATTTGGCATGGGAATTTTAATTTTTAGAACCTTAATCTGCTTGTTAAATATTATTCTTCACGTGCTTGCGCAACAAGAATCAGAGCTTCTAAAAAGCTTTGCTTGATATCTGATAATCACAAAATGACCACATCACAAGTTTCGAACTCATCCAGAAAAAGGTCATATTCTCGAACTAAACAATAATTTCACAAAAATTTAATATTATTGCAATGGCGTGCACGTGAGAGTTAATATACAAACAATGACCCCCTTTGTTTTAATTTTGGGAGCAGGATAAATGTACTTATTTCACAAACATGACCTTTGTAGATTGTGTGAAATTTTTTCGATAATTTTCAAACTTTATTTTCAAACGATTTTTGCACAAAAAAAAGATATAATTGAATAAATATTGGTCCCAAATTTATGTTCACAAGGGGTAACAAGACTTGTTCAAAATGCACTGAATTGCTACAATCCAAATTTTTATGATTAACCTTATTGCGATTATGTAACTTGCACAGGATTTCTCTAAAATAATTTTTGAACTATGATTTAAACCAACCAGACTTACGTCAGTGGTTGTCCACCATAGTCAAACTTTTTATAATTTGTGCACATGTTTTGAAGTAAATGGATCTTCACTCTGTGCAATCGACAAGCCCGATTTTAATGATGCAAAATACGTAACGATGATTTGTTGACTGAACTCTTTTTTGCTTCAGCATATTAGTTTGCGCCAATAAGCCGACTCCAATGTAGTCACTTCATCATCCTCGCCGAATAAAGCAGCATTGGAATCAAGCTTTTCAACCACATTAGGAGTGGAAATTTATATCTTAAAGAACAACAATAATTTAAAGTGAATCTGATACAGGGAGAGGCTCAAGATTGCCGAAAGTTTTTGTCCTAAAAAATCGGGCGATATTGATCATTTTCGGCGATATTGACACTTTCCGCGATATGGGGACACAAATTGATTTTTCGTCAAAAAATGAAAACGCGTTAGCGTTCGAAATAACGTCATAATTTTAAAAGCTTTTCAATTTTATAAGAAGTTTTACAATAGCTGCAAATGAAGTAAAATACCAGAATGTGTAGAATAACGTACTCCACCAAACGCCATCAAATGTTAATTGAAAAATTTGAGAAATTTGATCTTGAACTATGACGTTATTTATGACGCACTAAATGTAATTTGTTATAAAAACCTCAAACGCCCACGCAATTTCGGCGGTATTCGGTCTTTCGGCGGTATTGGGTGAATGGGCACTGGCAGGAATTTAGCTATAATCCAGAAATTGCGTAGGTTTTTTGGGCGATATTGGCAAATTCAGCGATATTGGACCGGCAAGGGGTTCTCCCCTGTATTTATTTTATCAATTAGTTAGATAAATTTTTATACAAAATTTCGTTTAAACGCGATTACTGTCATCCAATTCTGGTGAAAGAAAAATGCTGCTTTCTTTAAATTTAATTACTCTAGTTTATATTATAACGTTTAAAACGTTTTCAAAACCAATTAAAATAAACATTTAATCAAATGCTCACGCTCGCAAAACGTGTGAAATAAACACAATTTTAATTGCGCGATATATATATTTTAGTTAACCTCATTTTATGGTCAAAACAAGTTGATAATTAATTTTAAGAAGGTAATTTGCTATTTAGATTGGGTCCACTTTTTTGAACTATTTTGGTTAGAGATTACTTGAGTGAGCTCCTTTTTGAATAAAAATTAGAACTTTTTGTTTATGTGAATACAAGTGCTAATGTTAATAACATTATGTACAAGAAAAGTAAAAATATTTCAACAAACTTCTGAGCAATAAAGCTTCTGGGTGAGAGTTTCGTACTTCTGATGATAATCAATCATGATGAAAATAAAAATGCTCACACTTCTGTGTGATTTCTGATCAGTGAAACTAGAAGTTTTGTTCCAACATTAGTCGAAAGTAAAATAAACGACGTGAAACGACAAAATTAAAAAAAAATTATAATTTGATTATGAAAATTGATTGTTAAAATCATTATTTGAAATTAAAGATATTCTCAAGTTTTAATGGAAGAAATGACATTTTTTTATTTAAGAATTTCACCAAAAAAAATAGTAAAATAATGATCAATTTGAATTTAAAATGAAAATATACGTCAATGCCTTGGATTCAAAAGGTTGTCTAGTAGTTCATTTTTCGGTTTATAACACGGCTGGAAATATTAAAAAGGTCACCGGTGTATGTATCCCAACCAACAGATACAAAAAACTTGATGTTTGCTGTTTCTTCAAATTGTAATTGATCATTTCCCAGCAAAGTGGATACCAACAATTTATGATTTCAAGAAGTGCTTGAAATAAAGAGACAAAAATGATGTGGTGCATATTTAATTAAATAATTAGTTGATTACTCGTTATCTGCAATATTATTTTTTCATCCACTTCAAAAAGCGAAAATGATTTGATTTTCCATCTTCTGTATTTAAAATGCCGCCATGAAGGGCGAGAAAAACAGAAAACTTTTCTGAAAAATCCGCTAAAAACTTTCGACAAGTCTGATATACAGGGACTTTTCGACGAATTCCGCGCTATCATAAATTTGCAAGAATTTAAATCCAAACAGTTAATAATCGTTTATAATTTGTTGATGAACAATTTAAATGCGTGGGCTTCAAGCTTCAAAATTAAATGCGTAGTGTTTGACACCAAAAAAATAAATACGCGAGTCTAATTGGTCAATAAAAACTGGTATACGTAGGCGTATTTGACTATTTTACTAATATGGGGAACGTCGCGGTAGTATATGTTTGCGTAGGATGGAGCAATGCTCAGATGATCTAATAGCTAAAATCATAATAGCGCCATGTTAAGGCTAACTCACGCAAAGCGAAAAACCCGTTATCACTATTGGCGATAGTTTATTGTATAACAAGTTAATATACGGTTTTGAATAAACGATATATGTTAACGATATATATTAAACGATATATATTAAGGGCCTCGGTGCATTTTGACAGATACGGATATCCGCGGATATGGGCTCTTGATGAAAAACTTTTTACTGGGTTTATATATTCTTCTCAATATACCATCAAAATGATGCTTTATAATCCAGGCAACTTTTGTAACTACAGAATTTTCGAATTATTGCTTTTAAAGAAAATTTTGAGTTCGAATTAAACTTTCCGAATTCGACAAATTATGAGAAATTTTTGAAAAAAGTTCCGAACATTATCAAAAAAATGCCTTATTTTGTGTTCAAATATTTTTTGCATTATTAGTTTTAAATCAACGAATAAAATTCTTTAATATGGCTACTTTTACTTTTCGCGTAGGTGATCACATATTTTTTATATGCTATTTGAAAAATCATATGACACTTTTTGAGACTTTTGGGCCGAAACTTTTGGAAATATTTTGAATTTTTCCTGCATTTCTGGTTCAAATTTTCAAACTAATTTTTCTGAAATCCTTAGCTGAAATATGAGGAATCCTTACTTTACATATTTAAACATGTCTATGTTTTTGTTTCTTCGCTCTTGTTTATACTCTGAATCATACTTTTTTGAATAAAATACGCGTTTTGCGCGAAATAATACTTAAGCCTTTAAAATCAAAATTCAAAAAAAAATATTTCACCGAGACTTGCCCAGTTGGTAAGCCACCCATCCACCACGTAAATTTATAAATTAAACTCATGAAAATAAATATTTTCATTCGATGTGCTAAAATTTCGTTTTTTTTCGTCTTTTTAGGAAATTTTAATTTTCATTTTTTCGTAGAATCATATAAAATTAATTATATAAATTTCGATGGTGGGTCGACCCCATTTTTTGAAGCTTCTACTTAATAAAAGAAAAAAAATTTTAATGTAATTTAGACACCATGGAAGCAAACGCGCGTTTTTTGAGTGTTTTTTCAAACGACGATTTATAAAGTAAAAATAATCGATCTGAAAAATCGATTTACAAAGTGAGCTCAAAAGTGCAACTTACGTTTGAAATACTTTTTTTGAAAATTATGAAGTGGCAAAAAGTTTCCCATGAAGACAAAAAAAATTGAAAAAGTGCAAATCTGCCAAAATGCACCGAGGCCCTTAACCGATATATATAAAATCATAAAAGGTTGGCGTTCGATGTATTTTCGTTTCGGATAATGAGGGTTAAAAAGTACTTTGGATAAAAAAATTTGACTTCTAGTCTCTTGTTTTTGATGATATTATCCTTTTGAAAAAAAAGTTCATTAAATTCAAACATATTTTGTTGTTGTCTATCTTAACCCTTGTGAGCACAGAGCCAAAAAAGTGGCTCAAGCATACCTAAAATCATCTAAAAAAAACAAAAAACGGTATAGGTAGCATCTTTTCTTTTAAACTCATTATAAAGAATTTTGATTCGGTTCCAAATAAATAATTGAATTTTTTTTCGAATGTTTGGTTCCAGTATCACGAGGAGTTGATTTATAAAGATTTTTTGCCTATGTTTCACTTCCGGAGAAATTATTTCGGAACTAGACATAAAATACAAGTGTGAGATTAGCCAGTTTTGTGGAAAGTGTTTTGTGCATACTGTATGTTTTGCAGCATACATAAGAGTTAAAATTTTTTGGTATCTAGGGGCAAATATTTTTTTCGGAAGTGAAATTTCTAAAATTTCAACTTCAAGTATCCCATGAAAAAATTAATTGCTATAAAAGAGAATTTAAAAAATTGTGCACAGTTGTACTTCATTACCATATTTACTTCAAAATAATATAAAAAAGTGTAATAATCTGCTTTTATAGCGAAAAATAAACATTTTTCATTAAAAATCATGATTTTCCATCAAAATTTTTGACTTATTTATAAATTATTTTTGATTTATCAAATATAAATCAAAGCGGACAAAACTTTGACGTAGGCAAGATACTTGTGCATCGTTTCGACAAAAATGTAATTTGTGAAGACAACCGTGACCGTGTATTACGTGATATAGTATACCTTGCTTTTCTCAGTTTATTTTGTAGAACACAAAATTAAAATTCTAGAATATAAAATGTCGAATGCAAAAATATTACCATTCAACTTCCTGATGCAGAAAAAATTGAAATTCTTACTGCCTCAAGATATCAGATAACAACGTTCAAAGTAGAGCCACAATCGTGGCTCTGATGCCTTGGCGGATTTTTTTTTATATGCTCACAACGGTTAAAGTTTCCGAGTGCTTTTGAATTTTTTTCCGAAAAAGGTTCATATTTACATTCTTGCTTATAATAACATTGTCTTATCCAAAGAGTCTTAAGTTTTTTGACCTAATTTGTGCTTTAAGTAAAATAATGTAAAAATTTGAGCTCAAATTAGTGGCGGAAGTTTCATTTTATGCAAAAGATCGTTTTTACGTAAATGGCACTTATGCTTCAACTTATGTCCAGCCACTTTGAAGGGCATCAATAGTCAGTGTTATGAAGAGGCATATTTATCACAATTTTCCGAAACGCACGTGCATAATCAATTTGCTTATTACGGTGGAACCACCTTCTATATAATTTGAAAAGCAAATATAATTAACATATACAATTTAACTTATTTTGTAAGGATGGAAACACTCTGTTTTTGAGCTAATTATTCAAATAAAAAAAATAAAATTACTCTCTAGCGCCAATATGATTATTTGAAAAAGGTCTACCAAATGGCAGAATATTTATTTCGGTAACATTTTCTTTATTTTGGTTTCCTTGTTTCTGGTTAGGTTTTGAAACAATATATTAAATGGACTAGTTTGATTTTTATTCTTTAATCCTTTTGAAGAGGTTGTTCAAAAGCTTTTTAACAAAATCCATCATAATTGATTTGCTTCTTTTTTCAAGTTAACAGATCGTCGTATTGAATTTCATTCAAAGGATGTATCTGTGAATTTTTGGATATAATATCCCCTATTCACACTGTTGTTAATATCCGGCCCTGATTAGGAAACGTAGTGTGTTTTTAAGTAGTGAGGCCGGGGTATTAACAAAGTTATGAATAGGAGATATAGATAAAGATATAGATGTTTAATAAAATTTACGTTTTCGCCGTTTTATATTTTTTGAAAATAACGAAAAATACAAATTTACAATTTCTTGACAATGTTTAAAATTGCTGGTATTTGATCAGTCAAAATTTGACTCCAGCCGATATATTATGCCTGCATTTTTGTCTTGATTGACTTACTATTTTATTTCTTCTAATTAAAACGTTTTAGCGACATTAGAAAATATTCTGACAGTAAAATTTTAAGAACTATAGTCATATCCTTTTTAAAGTCAACCTCGAATCTGAGATGACCGTTTGAGTTGGTGACACGACAAGGAGAATGACTTGAGTCAAGCCTCTTTTTCGTTCCAAATCCAAGCACAAATTTTAGGAACCATAGTAAAAAACATATAAATCATATAATATAAAACTATTATCGCTGATTCCTGGTTACGTGTAGTCAATAAAAAATTTTTACCATGATAAATTCGAACAAGATTCAGATGTTTTGTCGCTATTACTTCTGGTTATCTCAGAACAGATACTCCTTAATTAAGTAGGTTGAGTCAAAAAAACAACCTCAGTGTAACAAATTCATCTTTTGAAATTTAGGCGTATAAAGCAGAAATTTATGAAGCAGACCCATATAACTAGAAAGACTTATGGTCAAATTTATTATTTAATGTAGGTCTCCTAACCCTCATGTACAAAGCTTATGCTTTTTCTCGGTCTCTACAAGATCGATGTCCTTTAGAAATTATTTTAAACAAAATATCAGTGTAATAAGATTATAAAAATATCGTAACTCTGTCTCAAAAAAAACTTAAATGAGGCTTTTTAAATACAGCTTTCTGTATTGCAAGCAATATCATATGATTTATGTTAATTTTCTACAATGATCCAGTTACTTATCAACTTTCGGACAGGTATTGACAATAATCCTTGTTAACAAGTCGTTACTGTATTAGACATCCGGAGTTCAAAATTAATCTGAAATACCTTGTAAGTCATAACCTGATTTTTGATGCGATAATTTCAATTTTAGAGCCATTAAGTTAAATTCATTAACACTCCTCCACTTTGATTTGAAAATTTCGCGTACAAAATGACATAACTGAAAACAAGATTTCAATTTAAAAAACATAATTATTAATTTGAATTCTTATTGATTTTGATCAGAAAACATCTTTCTAATATGTCCAAGTTTCTTCAGTGAATTTATCTTGAGATTTTTAAAATAGCAAAAGTTGTATGATTATGTTTTCAAAAGACTTATTTTTTGCGACACCGCGGACAAGCTAGGTGAATTCTAACATTTATTAAAATGGATTAAAAATGGTTTGGAATTGAAATTTACATTATTGAATAATGCACGTTTTTATTGTGCATTAGAAACCTTTTCAAATTTTTAGAATAAAAGCGGAAACATATTTATTATCATTACGAGATAAACATAAAGTTTTGAATTCCATGCAAAATTATTAAGTTGTTTGGCTTATGCAGAATTAAGGGCAATCCGGAAATATTTAGTTTTTGGCTTTGTAAATTATTTATTCAAGTTATATTTTCACGGCTATTGTGCGTAACGTCTCAAATTTTCTTTTTATTGTGGAACGTGCTTCAACATATTGTTTCGAATATCATATTTCTGATATAATATGTTACAGATTTTATGTAAAATATAATATTTCAAATTCTCAATATCATATTTCAAATATATCAATTCAGGTTCCTTTTTTTTAAAATATCGTATTTAAATATCAATGATATTTGAATACGGATATTCAAAAATATGATATTATCATATTTTGATATCCATAGTAAAAAATATTAAATATCAAAATATTTGAATACCATATTTCAAAAATCATATTTTAAATATAATATTTAATTAAATTTAAACTTTCAGCATTTGACAAAATGGATAGGTGATATATGCATTTTTATTTTGACTTTAAAATATGGGTCTTTAAATTTCATGCAATTAAATTAGTAGGTAGGCTTCTGAAGGATTTAGGACAATCCGAAAATATTGGGTTTTATGTCTTTGTAAATAATTTTATTTTCCCGGCTTTTTGCGTTGCTTCTAAAGGTTTTTTAATGTTAAACGTGCATTTATTTGTTGTTTTTGACGTGGATGTTAACTGATGTAAAAAGTCACAGCGTCTGTTAATTGCAATATTCATTCAAAAAATCATATTATAAAATTGCCGCAATCATTACCAAAAACATGCTTTTTAACATTAAAAGATTATGATAATTACGAAAGTCAATCAATATTTGGCTTCACGAAAACTCAATTAGAAAGGGATTTATTTTCACATAAACATTTTTGCCTGGTCAATTTTCAAATTGCAATTTTTTTTCAGAATCCTATGTTTTATTTTAGTCAAATTGCATTGAATTCTATAAAAAAGCTTTAATTTTTCATAAATGTATACTAAAAACATTGATTATATCTGGAAAACCTGCCAACGAGGTTAGATTTTAAGCCAATTGACCTGCAGATCAGATATTTGAAATGTGTTATGGGTGAAGTTAATCCGACTATAGGGGGCCATTTAATCTATAATGCATTTTATACAAAATTCTATTTGAAAATATTTTCAAAAAACGTTCGCCCTGAAATTTTAATGAAGATTGAGATGAATAACAATTCCATTATATAATATTAAGTTGATGAAACGTCTTTTTAACGATTGTAAGCGCTCACAGAATTCGGAAAAAAAATTAGCAGATCAGCTTCCTACATTTTCTAAAATACAATTAATCAGCGAAAACTATTCGTTTTTACATACAGAGGTTCCCTGGTTTTCGTTAATAACGGTCTTCTTAAAAATAGAACTCTTAGTGATAGAAATACAATATATTTTTGATAGCTTGCGATTATTAATTCGACTTAATTAATTTAAACCTTTTCCGAACAAAAAATTGATAATTTTTAGATATCACGTTGCAGATATCATGTCGCGATTTGAGATTACGCCAGTGAAGTTCGGCACGATATCATAATCTGTGATGGATCATTTTAAATCCAAAGCGGCAAATTGTTTCATATTATAAGACAAGGAATTCCACTATGATATCAAGGCCGATTTCAACACTTTTGAAAATGCAAAGAATGAAAAAAAAATACATTTATTCGAAAATGTATTTCGAACATAATTGAAAAGACACTTGGTCTCAATAGCTAGCATTTATATATCTAATAATATATAACATAGTGATTAAAATATCAGGTTTGAAATAAAATATTTGAAATATGATATCGGAAATATAATATCGGAAATATGATACTGGAAATTTGATATCTGAAATATGATATTGAAAATATGATATTGAAAATATGATATTGAAAATATGATATTGTAAATTTGATATTGGAAATACGATATTGAAAATAGGATATTAGAAATAAAATATTTGAACTAACAAATTTTCAAAATTATATAACAATAAGGTAACTTTTTTTTTAGTACAGTTTTGTCGCGATCATTTGAGAACGAAACAAGATATTCGCAAACGCATTTCTGCATCCAACAGCTAATAAAAAACTCCAAGAACAAATTTTTTTGATTTTTTACCGGATGTCCGGTTCGGTAATTGACCGGTAAAGGTCTAAAAGACGATTCTGAGAACACCACACATCATTCGAAGCCTACTTTTTTTTCAGTTTGTACAACTTTTTGTCGGAAATTTTTTGGCATTTTCATTTTGTATGTGGACACCGCTAAAAGGTCAAATTACAGTTTTTTGTATCTTTACATCAAAGGACCTGCGAAGCTGGAAATATACTCACCTGGGTAGTTTATCGAGAAAAAATGGTTGGCAAATTTTTTTTGTCAAATGACTTCCTTTGAAGGGGTCGAAATTACAGTTTTAAGCATCTTTAAGGGAGTCCCCTAGCGAAATTAAATTCTCTTGAAAATTTGACCCTAGTTAATTAAGCAAAAAAAGCAATGGACATTGCCCCGCGGTCCAGAAACCACCAGGTCGCCGCTAGGGATCAAAAACCTGTAAACACTTTGATAAATATTTTGGAACATTATTATGGAATATTATTTATTTTTTGTAGGACTCACCGTTGATACAGTACCTAAGCGTCATCTGTTTTCAGAGAATCAAAGCAGTGTAATTAATACTCAAAATAACCAATCAAATAGATAATAATCACTCAGCTTATTGGCCGATATTAATTAATCTTTCGATCAAAAAAGTAGGAAAAATAAAATTTTATTCAAAATTATGAGAAATCACTTTAAAATCTGCTTCCGAAGATTTGAAATTTCGGACACACTCAAAACATAAAATATTGTATCAAAAATTGTTGATATACAGCATGAATTTCCGATAGTGGTTTTGAAGGAGCAATGCCTCCTGGAGCATAAGAAGGGTGAAAAATATCGATAGGACAATTTATTTCTAAATCGGGATGACAAAATTTTCCGGAAGTGGCTATTCATAAATTCAAAATAAATTATGGTCTGATCAACGAAAAACCATGATCTTATTCAAATAATACCTATTCGTGCTGAATAAGTTCTTTCAATTTCGAAAGTTAACTGCACCCAAATACGTTGTTCAGGGTGGAACGAGTGGAGATTGACCAATCAAAATACAAAAATAAACGAAATATTTTCCGGTCGATTTGAATTATTCGTTTCAGGTGGCAACAAATAAAAACTTGACGACATAACAAATATTTAATTTTTGAGGTCATTGAATTCCTCAAAGTTAACAAAAATGCATTTGTGTTATTCATAATAAAATCGACCACTAATGGTTTGTTTTGCACATGTACAACTTGTACAGTACAAGTTGGTGTGAAATTTCATGGCGCGTATTTTGGTTGAAATATTCTTTTCAAAATTAATAATTATCGGAAAAATGATATTTCATTTCATAAAATTTTGACAAAATACAGAGAGGCCAATATCGCCTTACTTGCCAATATAGCCAAAAACCTACGCAAGTATACGATATCTAGCTAACATACTCCCACTGCTTATTTCGCCGAATAGGCCAATATCGGCGAATTGCGTGGGCGTTTCAAGTTTTAATCATAAATATCTTTCAGTGCGTCATGAATCACGTAATTTTTAAAGATTGAATTTCTTAAATTTACTTTTTTGAATTTTTGCATATTTGCGTTTGGTGGAGTACTTGATTTTTGTACCCATATCGCCGAAAATGGCTAATATCGCCAAATTTTTTATCAAAAAACTTTTGGCGTTATTGGGCTTCCCCATATTGTAGGTTTTTTAGTCTTTAGTCGAAGATCATAAGCCTTCCAAAGCAATTTTAGTTTTATGTTATCATAATACAGTATGGCGCTAAATGATTTTTTTACTCGAAAGTCTGACCATTTTTTAGGATATGTTTCAGTAAGTTACATTGTGCACGTATATAAAGAAATGACAACTACTTGATAAGAGTCAGAAAATTCAAGATTGATTATAATTAAAGTATAAGATTTCTTCACCCAGTTCAAAGTAGGTCTCAAGTAGTCATAATTAAAAAAAATATTCTGACAGACGGAGAGATACTTTACAAGAGAAATTTGCTGATAAATTATATTTTCAAGAAAGTTTTACGTAATGTAATTTCAATGTTTGTAAATTTGCGTTAGAATTATGCTAACATCTAATAACACATAACTGACTAGAAATCTTGAACGCAAGATTTAGCTTTTCTCAGACATAATTTTTGTTGAGTGAACTTTATTTTCATTTTGCGCATAATCTCCAATTAAGGGGGTATGCGACTCTGATTAAATAAAGGCCTTAGAGGCATTAAAAATGCTCCAAATTGATACGGGGTGATAATTAAGTGTACTAAGAACCAAATCATCAAAAAAA
>SCLH01000490.1:0-32467 GCA_004367855.1 Oikopleura vanhoeffeni
AAAATGAGAGATATTTGTCTTTTGAAAAAATTAAAAATTTTCTTGGTTATAATTTTAGCACCTTATCCCGGGATATCAAATTTTAACGAAAAACAAATTCTGACGATTCATTTCACAACCTACGCTTCAAAAAAGCGTAGAGCTCCAACTAAGCTGTAATATCGTTCTTCTCATAAATTTTTCTAAAAAATGGTCTTTAAAAACAATTTTGTACGGCGCAGCGCTCCACGATATTTAACATTTTTGTTCATAATTGATACTTATGATATATTTAAAATACCTCAAAATACCAATTTAATTTTCGTCCAATATCAAGAACAAAAGTTTTTATCAAATTTGACATACTATCTCCAGCAAAATTATCAAGTGACTATCTATTTCAATCAAAAGTTTCATGAATATTTAGCTAGATCATTTCCAAAGAACTCACCTGAAGCACAGAATTAATTTAGAAAATTGCAAACTGATAAAATATTTTTTACTGAAATTTAAACTTAGTCATGAGCTTTTTTTTATTTAAATTACTTGTGATTGGGTGACCAATCTCCGACTGCGATGATCATACTTCTTTTGTCCAAGCGCAACTGACTCCATCAAAAAGTTACTATCTCTAAAGCGCGTGTTCGAATCCCCTGATGTTGTCTAAGTGATTGCTTGAGTGATAACACACGCGATCAAAATTTCAAAGTCCCAATATCAAGGCATCCTTGCCTATAATATGCTCAAGACATCATGGAACAACATTAGTTGCATTCGAACACGCGCTATAGAGATAGTACAACGTTTTGAGAATGAAGTTCCGTTGTGAAAAGAATAAACCGTATATATATCATATATACCGTATATGACAAAGTTTTTTTATGGCTATTAAACTCGGCAACAGTAATTAAAAAATGCTAGTTTATTGCTAAAATTTTGAGCTATTGGACGAAACCAAGTCTAGTTGACAATCTTATAAATCGCTGAACTAGGCTCCGAGTTTGACTGAAAAACCATACAAAATAAGCATTTTTTTATTTAAATTCTGTTCCACAGTAAGTTCTACACTGTAGAATCTACAGTCTTCAGTGATTCGGGATATTTTGATTCGTGATATCTCTTGATCATTTTGTGAAAATTTTGAAAGGAAAAATTTATTTTATACTACTATTCATTCAAAAAATCACTAACATGCTGTTAACACCACGTCGTTATTAACGTGTTATAAAAATAGAGACTCTATATCCAACCAAACTCCATCTTGAAAACGATTACTATTTATAGACACTCTTTTATAGCGTTTAAGTTACACTGTGTAACAGGCCTGTGTACACTTACTAAACCAAAAAATTTCAAAATCTTTCGAACAATGTCGCAAATTTCACTGCGAGTAACCTCCTTATACTTTTCAAAATACTTNTTTTACATTTTTCCCGGTCCGAACCATACCTAAAGTTTTAATAGCCTATAGGTATAGACTAAAGGTCAAATGGAACAAGTGTTGTGTTATTTTCAATATAACTTATTGGTCAAGTCAACTCAAGCCAGGTCCAGCCAGAAGTTCTGACTTAATTTTAAAGCCAAAACCAAGCCAGTGGATGCCGAGACCTGCTGTTTAACGTCACTCAATCAAGGAGTTCGAAAATATGATAGTATCCTAGAATTTTACCAAGTATCACAAAGCTTTCAATTTTGCCACAAATTTTATAAAATAAACATTTTGTTCAATTTTCTGTAATTTTGGAGTCTTGATGATGCCAATTGAGACAAAATTACAACAAATTAATAACCGAATATAATTTAAACTATAATTTTCCAAGTATGAAACTTTACTTTGTTTTCCTTCGCAACAGTGGTTTTTTTAATATTAGATGAAAATGAAGTGCCGAGCATAAGGAGCCTAGGCTGATCTCGTGCGGGGCGGGGTATTGTATCAACTAGGGCAAAATCAAACGGGCCAACCCCAACAAGGCAACCTCCCAATGATTTGTATTGTACTATTGAGTACAAAATTGGTCTCAAATTTTTGTCGTGAAATCGACTAAAAACCTCGAAAACTGACGCATCTTTGTCTCGAAACTGCAAAATTGGCAGTTTTTTTTATAGGAAGAGTATTTTGGATAGTTTCGCGCAATTTTGGATCCTCTGAAACTCATAGACTGTAAGGTTAATAATATGCTTACCAAATCTTCCCATATTTCGATCAATTTTTTCTCAGTTTTCATGGAAATACAAGACTTTATCTCGAAAATTACTCAAAATGGAAAATAGAAATTTGACAATATTATAGATTTTATTGCTATGTATAATAAGTACGTGTGATATTTGGTTTTTTATGGTTAAAAACGGAAATAAAAAAATAAGATATAATGGTTAGTTTTTGAATTATTTTCTCAGAAAAAGCCTCAAACTGTTCTTTATATTTCACTTGACAGCGTATAACAGATAACTCACATTTTTGCATTTTAAATGACAATATAATTAATTTTATTAGTTTGGCTGAACTAATCAATATGTAATCGGTGAAACGGGTCATTTTGCTTGGTCAGGTCTGCTCTGAACTTCCCAATTTTGTGTAGGTGTTAAAGAAAAACCATCTCAGACATGACTGTTATTGCCATCCTCATTTTTCCCTATCTTGTGGTTATACAACCGCGAACCAACTATTGAAAACCAACGCAAGCTTCATTAATAAAACAATCTTCTTCAATTATTTAAGTACTTCCGCAAGTTTGAAACAATAGAAAATAATGTTATCACATGAGAGTACAGATTCACTTTCTGTTTAATGCGTTAACAATATTTTTAGTCCAAAACAAGCCAAATTTTAAGGCTGTTTTAGCCTGGATCATTAATCATTTATTAATTCGCGAGGAAGTTCTTGTTACAACCAAATTACCTTTACGATTTATTAAATTAACAGGGAATTTCTCTGAGGGCCGATTACGCACCATTTTAATCTGAAGGGAGTGGTTGTCGCTGATTTTCCTGTTTTTAGATGCGGTTTCTGGCTAAACTAGCAAAGCTGG
The DNA here is from genome assembly GCA_004367855.1 of Oikopleura vanhoeffeni. Classification (NCBI taxonomy): domain Eukaryota; kingdom Metazoa; phylum Chordata; class Appendicularia; order Copelata; family Oikopleuridae; genus Oikopleura; species Oikopleura vanhoeffeni. Next base: position 3,009 of record SCLH01000490.1, read on the forward strand.
AATCTACTAACTATCTAACTTACGCACTCAAATGAACGTATAGTAAACCTAACCAAAAAACACTAAAAAGCTTTCTTCTCCGTCAGTTTTCATCATTTTTATTCATTTTTTTGTGTCAGGCTCCAGTTAATCAATAAAAAAAAAATCTAAAGCGTTTTTTTCGAAATTTAGCTATTGTCGGACAAAAACTTCAAAAAACTTTCAAAAACGAAATCGGAAATCGAGATGTAGAGGCTTTTTCAAAAGCCTACTCCGCTAATTTTCAACACAAATTTTCGGTTTATACTTATTATGAAAGCTCAAAACTAGTTGAACAATAATCTGGAGCGTTTTTTTCGAAATTTTGATCAGACTTAGTTCTGGAGGCATATGAAGGTTACTATCATGTTTCAATATTTTGAAACTCAAAAAGCTTTACTCCTCCTACAAATTAACATCAATTTTTGTTATTTTTTGGATCAAGTTTCCGGAAAAACCGATATCAACATAATCCGAGCTTTTTTCTTCAAAATTTTGCTTTTAACGAACAAAATGCGAAAAACCGAAACAAAACGCTTAACGAAAATTGGTCGAAAAGAAAAATTGTCTGTCAAAAGCCAAATTTCGAAAAGAAAATGCTCTAGATTATTGTTGATATTGCTTTCTCCGAAACTTTGCTTAAAAAAATTATAAAAATCATGCAAATTGTAGGAGGTGTAACGCTTTTTAGTGTTATTTTTTGGAGGCTTATTAAGGGTTAGGCGTGGGCGTAGGTTGAATTGTATCATATCACAATAATTGGTGAAATTATTTTCGACATTGTTCTTCACGTTCAGAAAGATTTCATAATACTACCTCTACCAGTTTCATCAAGAGACCCAATTTATAAAAACTTCAATAAACAGCTAAATCAGCGACAACCAATTCCTTAAGATACATGTTTTCGCAAAATATCTAGCTTTCGTTTTCCCTTTTTTGTTCACCACACTGAATCTTGCTGTATAGCCGAAACTTCCAAATAAATGACGTTTTGGTCGAAAATATTACTAGAATACCCAATTTTTCTGAAAAAAACCCGACTTTCAGTTTTTTAGCGACAACCACCCGTTAAATTACATTAATTTTCGCAAATTTTGTCCACTCGAACGGATTTTGAGTTCTGCAATCCAAAAAGCCGTAAAAGTTGCCACGATTGCTTATCCACTTTAACTTAAGGGGGTACTGGTCGCTGGCTTTATGGGGCCTTAAGGGCATAATTAATGCTCCAAAATGACCCTGAGTGATAACAAAGTGTACTACCGACCAATTTTTTTTCGAAATTTTTGCGTTTTTTTAATTTTTTTCTAAGTATTTTTATTCAAAATGAACTAAAAAAATTACGTTTGCTTTAATTGCAACAACAAAAAAGTCAAAATATCATTCGACGTAAGCCAACTTTCTGATCAGTGTTTCCGTGGCTTTCTTTTGGGCCTACTTTCGAAAAAATCGAAGCACATTTTCTTCGAAAAATTCTCCACGTCACCTTCAAAAATTCATATTTTGAATTTGGGATCGAAATTTGAAAAAAACGCTCTAGATTTTTTTCAATTTGTTTCGAGCTACCTTCTGTAAAAATTTGAGATGTTTTGAAATTTAACCTAGGAGGAGATAGATTTTACGATGAACAAAGTCCAAAAAAGGGTGGTTTATCGCATATTCTAGAAAAAATATAGCATTTATCAACAAAAACGCTCCAGAGAATTTTAAATACTAATTATTCAGATTATGTTTTAAAATTAGGTTTTGTTTCAAAATAAAACCTAGAAGGAGATAGATAAAACCATTTTGGCTTAGGTCCTCTTGTGTCGCTAATGTGTCAGGGAGTGTGTGCATACAAAAAAAGTTCTGACACATTTCTGACGCAAGCTAAAGGCTGGATCTACAAAATTGCTCATCTGAATAATATCCTCGAAGCCCTGATTGGCCAAAGTTTTTATTCGAGAAAAACCAATTCCAGCGACCCAGTACCCCTTAAGGGGGTGGTGTTAGTGATTTTTTGGGAATTGGGAGGCTTCGTACGGCTGGACCGATTAAGATGAGACATTCTGAGGAGTACGAATGAAAGATCTATCCTTAATCTCGAGATTCCATTTGACAGTTACGTACCACTTCGACCAACCATCTGGTTAACCGCGGTTAAACAAGCGTCCCTCTTCATCGGAAATTTTTGAAATTCTGTGAAAGTCTGGTGAAATGTTTGAATTTTAACTTCCAGGAGCTATTTTTTTCGATTTCGCCCTGAAGAGCCAGCAATCGGGTCGAAGGTGACGAAAAATGGCATTTTTGAGACATTTTGTCTAAGGCTTTTTCTGTAGAAATGCCATTTTTGGAAAAATAAGAGCCTAAATGTATCCCAAAGAGTTTCCAGGAGCTGTTTTTTTGAATTTCGATCTTATAGGCCGTCAATCATGGAAAAGTGCGCGAAATCGACAATTTTGAACATAAAAGTGAAAATTAGAAATTAATTGAAATTAAATACCACCAAAAAGATTCCTTGTATACGATTCTCTGAAACGATATAGTAGCAAATACTATAGGTCTACTTTCTCATTTTCAACACAAACAGTGCTAGAGAGCAAAAGAAATTTATAAAAAAAACAATTTTTCTAGAATCTGCTGTGTTGAAAATGAGACCATAGTTGCTAATATCGCTTCCAAAGAAATCTTATACAAGGAATCTTTTGGTGGCTTTAAATGTGTCTAATTTTCACTTTTATGTTCAAAATTGTCGATTTCGCGCACTCTTTCCACGATTGACAGCCTTAAGATCGAAATTCAAAAAACAGCTCCTGGACACTCTTCGGAATACATTGAGGGTCTTATTTTCCCAAAATGGTATTTCTAGCTGTTCTACAGAAAAAGCTTTAGACAAAATGTCTCAAAAATTCCATTTTCGTCACCTTCGACCCGATTGCTGGCCCCTGAGGGCGAAATCGATAAAAATTGCTCCTGAAACTTGAAAATTCAAACATTTCACCAGACTTCCACGAAATATCAAAAATTTCCGATGTAAGCCCTAGGATCCTGGTTTAAACGCGGTTAACCAGATGTTTGTTTGAAGTGGTACGTAACTGTCAAATGGAATGTTCGAGATTAAGGATAGATCTTCATTTGTACTCCTCAGAAATGTTCTCATCTTAATCGGTCCAGCCGTACGAAGCCCTCCAAATCACAAAAATCACCAACACCACCCCCTTAAATAGATGTCCAGGCCCTGGATTCCAGGAATCTGGAAATAAACTGAATCGTTCCTATCCCATGGCAAAACTGGATACAGACCATAGGATCACCTGCCAAATAATCGATCAGAAAAAAATTTAAGGCTTTCGTTCCTAGGTCGTAAGTTTTTTCACTTTACCTAAATTCTCGATTAAGTAAAACGTGGTTTCCGTCAAGCTATATCTTTTTAAGAAATTTATACTGATTTTTGACCCGATTTTTAGCCAAAATCTTTAAATAATTCGGCCTTTGGCCGATTCGGACCAATTTTTCGTTTTTATTATCTATATTTGTGCTCAGTTTGAGCTATTTACGAACTTACAGTTGAATGAGTCGTTTTCAAAAGCTGAATTATATAAAGATTTTGGCTAAATCTACTTTCAGAAATACTCGAAATAATTTGTCTTACTCAATGACTTAGTTGGACTGAGTTGCCTTTAGTTAACTTAACATTGAATTCAAATAACTGGAGAAAATCATGGTCCGAAATATAAATTCAGGCTCACAAAGCCATTTGAAATAAATCACTTACTGTAAATTCTATTATATGCTGCATAAGAAACGGTTTTACTCTCATATTATCTAAAATAAAAAGCGGCGTTTATGTTTATCACACTTTATGATCTACTGGCAAGTCATGTCATGACAGAGAAAACTTTTCGCAAATCCTATCATTTATTTTAATTTTTAGTCTTAATGATAAAAATATATAAAAAATCAAAATATAATAAAAACCGACATTTCCGGATGTCAAATATTGATCGATAAAGTGTATGGTGTAGCCTGCCAATTAAATAATCTGAATAATTTCTTTTGTCAGTAGTTTTTTAAGTGACTAGTTTTTTTAATGGGAACCACTGAACAATTTATTTTGAAAGTAGTTTTTTTATTCCAACAGTTATTTTATTAAAAATGCCGGTTGAATTTAGTCAAAACTGTATATCGCTGCAATTAAAGTGCTTTTCTGAGCTGTATTACCGACCGTCTTATATTTTGATCAAGTTTTTCGTTTGGTCGCGGAACGGGGTCCTTTAAGCTTTAACTAGTGTGCAACATGGAAACTCCGTGACGCAAACCAGAAATAAAAAGAAATTAAAGAAGCTACTCATAAAGTAAGCTTACAAGGTTTAAAGTATAACTAAGAAAACTATTTCACTGGCAACATAAAACACTTGATGGACAAATTTTCTTTCTTGGATGTATATCCATATTCACACTTTTGTTAATATCCCGGCCCTACTACTTAAAAACACACTACGTTTCTAAAATGAGGGCCGGGATATTAACAAAAGTGTGAATAGGGGATATACATGTACTTATTTTACTAAGCTTTTGATAAATTTTAATAAGAAAAAAACAAGTTTCAATTTTTTCTTTGTATTTTATACTTACAAATTGTATTATGCATGTTCAAAATATTATTGTACCAGTTAACTGGCAACGCAAAAAACATTTTACAGCCTGAGTTTTCTGGTTGACCGTGTTTTTGTATTCTGCAAAAATCCTCGATGGTGATCGGTCAATATCCGGAATAACTATTTCTGATAGGTTCATTTTCCTGGAATAAAAAAACCACGAGCAACGATGAAACTCAGGCTGTACATTCAGATTTTGTAGTTTTCTCTTGAACGAAAAAACGGCTCGTGATTAACAGGACGTGATATTATATTTTGTCTGTGGTCCCACAGAAAGATCTGTCGCCGGTTAATAAAAGTTACTTTATAATTTTATCAATTTAAAAAAAATAAGTTTGATTTATTGAGCATGTCATAATGACATTGTCATTTCATAAGAATTAATCTGAAAAAGTTCGTTATTAAGGCAATATTTGATCTAATTTGAAAAAAAATTGTATAGTTCTGTCCAGTTTTCGTAATTTGCTTATGTTTACTTTTATGAAGAAAACTTTTGGTACGAACCTTGAAACCTCTAGTCTGTCTGATTGTCAAAAATAAAATCCCTTTAAAAACTTTCATCAAGAAGATGAGAGACAAATTCTTTATGGACCACTTTAGAATACTGCAGAAAAACTTTCGAAATTACTTCGAACGACGGAACGCGGAAGCGTTTTTCATTAGAATCTTTAAACCGACTCTAAATGATCAATGCAAGCATCGTCACTTCTCCCTATTCTGAAAGTGGGCATAAAAATTAGTCTATTTAGCCCACTATTTTACTCCCGATTTAAAACTGTTCTAGACTCTGTATTTTTTGTAGACTTGAAACTTAAAAATCACTTTCTTAAAACAGCTTGATAATGCGAAACGCGAAACGTTGCAATTAATAAATGAATAAAAAAACCTTTAAAAACTATTATTTTTATTTGGTTGTATTGTTATGCAATTTAATTAAGCAAACTGGGTTTTATTAAAGACTGCGATAGATTATCACCGATAAAATCTTAGAAATATAACGTATTTTCATCATAAAATTTTTGTCTTATTAAATAAGTTTGATAACTTACTGCAAATGAAAACTGTTTTGTTGCAGACATTCGTATTCTGCGGTAACTTTCCTCAAAAAATACCTTCTCTTTGCGTAAACCCGGACGAAATACATCGCTTTCCATCGAGCTGGTAATCGAGTTAAAATGATTTATCATAATGTGAAGCCTTTTTGGAAACAGTGATCTATCTCACTTTGATCTTGCCACTTCAGCATTGCAAAATGTGGTGGGTTGGTTCAATGAGATTTTTCATATTTATCAAATATGAATAACCTTGAGTAAATTCTGGAATTTTGAACAATGCATTTATAACTACAGTGGATGAGGAGTTGAAACCACAAATACAGCCTTTGCCGAAAATGTGTGCTTTTAACAACTTAGAAGTGATTTAACTACTTAGTGGTGCAACAGTGTCTATAGCGAATTTAGAATTGATTTTGAGCTCTCTACTGCCATTTATTGCATTTTTAAGCCAAATCTATTATTGCAAAGAAAACGGCATTTTGAGGCGTTTTTGCTTGCGCAAAACTCGCAGTACTCATAGGCTATCAGAATCAGGCATAGCCTATGAATCAAAAGTCACTCAAAATCAAATATTCTGAAAAATATCTGGTTCAACAACTAAGATTTTCCTTAACGAAAGGGTGCTTCAACTTTTCAGCTAAAAATATCCATGTTTCACAATAAAAATTACGATCAGCAAATACAGACAAGCGGATTTCATTCTAGGTATATTTCCGTTATCTCAATTTCAATCCCAAAAATTCAAATTTAAAGCTCTAGCTTCTCAAAAAAAGAATGCGCGCAGGTTTTCCTATGATAACAATTACAATTTTATTATTATCATATTATTTTGATATAATTATAATTAATTAATTAATTAATTGCTAGTTAAAAAAAATAAAAGATTTTGAAAAAATTTGACGTATTTGTGGCTAACTCAACATTTTGATTGGTCGAAATTTCAACAAAAAAATGAAAAAAATTCTCGAAATATTAACTCGTAACTTTTCGATTCCTCGTTAACCAAACTAAGTTCTGAAACTTGTTTTTCTACCATATTTTTCGTATCGTTGCTTCTCTTTGTTTTTCACATAAAAAGCCGGCCATTCCTTGATTTCAGCATGAAAAAACGTTAAAACCTTCACAACCAGCTGAATTATTAATTATTTAAAGCCAGAAAACATTACAATCGAAATATAAAATAAAGCTGGTTGACAGAAAAACTAGGAACTAAAATTATAATTCTTAAATGTGAGTTGATAGCTGAAAATGGACAATGTAAAGTTCTATACAAAACTTTCATTAAAAATTCATGAGTATTGTGCATGGAAAGAAATAATTCTATTGTTTTACTGCTAATGAACGTAAGAACTCTTTGAAATGGAGACACAAATACTGGATGGCTTATGTTTGATTTGAGTTCACATTTAAGGATGTGGGCACGATAATTGAGATTTCTCAGAAAATTTTTTGATTGCCCCATTTTGTAGAAAATTTTCCACTGAGTTTTTTAAAGCGTAGGATTTTTTTCAGAATTTGATTTTTTTCAAAAAAAAAGTAAGTTTGAGATTTTTTTTCAAAAAAAGTGAAATTCGTACATTTCTCAGAAAACTTTTTTGATTGCCCTATTTTGTAGAGAATTTTCCACTGAGATTTTTAAAGCGTAGGATTTTTTCTGAATTTAGAATTTTTTTCAAAAAAGTAGGTTTTAGAAAATTTATAGTTCAGAATTTCACCAAAACTAAAAATTCACCAAGTCGTTCCTGAGACTTTGGAGGGAAAATTGGAAAAGGCTACCGTTTGAACCTTAATTCAGCCTTTGCGGTGAATTCGAAGCACAAACTTAAAAAATTCTAAATATTTTCAAGGAGGAGTAGGCTTTTTGCGCGAGGCTCCAAATAAGCTGTTTTGACCACTTTTCGAAAAAAGGCTACCGTTTGGTGATGAGTATTAATATCTACATTCTAAATTGCAAATATCAATAAAAAGTGATGAGAGATGAATGAGGAGTAGGCTTTTTAGTGCTTTTAGGACGCCTACTAAAAACCATTTTCTGAGCGTAGGTTGAGGATATCAGATGCTCTGAATAATACTGGCACCTTCCTTAGATTGTACTACGTATTTGGAAAAAATATTATTTCGGAAGCCAGGTTCTCAGAACTTCACTTGAAAATGTGTAAAAAAGAGCCCAATTATCGTGCCCCACATCCTTAAGTTTCGGTCAGTGTTATGACAAATTTTTTTTTAAAATTGGGTTGCAAATATAATATATGGTTTATAAATAACCCGTAATACAGAACCCACATATACTGGAAGCAGTATGACAAATTGTGTCTCAAAAGAAGTAAAAGAGCGAAATTGTTAATATTCTTTAGCGCCCCGTGTGCAAATAAATTGTCCTATAAAATAGCAATCATTTATTATGCCGGTTTTAATTTCGACCTTTGAGAACGACTCATCTGAGTAAGTTCTTAGATTCTCAAAAATTTCGTTCAAAAATCTGACATGAAAATGTTTTTCCTAATCGGCCCCTTTATACTTGTTTTTTTGTGAAATAAATGTGATTTCTTGTTTTAGTTTTTGAAAAAATGGTCCGATGTTTTTGTGATTGAGCTTTTAAGATGTTTGGTCATTTTGAGATATTCAAAAACTTAAACGAATGAGTCATTTCCGAAAGCCGAAATTTAAATCGTGTTAACTGAGTCTTCTAGACTTTCTATTTAATTAAAAGAGTATATCAAGAATTGGGTACAATTTCACGCCGATTTTGATTCAAGATCTAAACGTTTATCAAACGGGCTTGTTATCAGAAAAGAAAGTCGAACTACAAAGAGGTGACAAAAATGTTCTGGGTGGCCCTTCTTATTTTCGATGTTAAGAATCTTGACTGAGGCTATATTTATCTCGCGTCTAAACGGCCCTCAAGCTCAAAAAACTTGGTCAGTTGGTGAAGCCTTAATTCTGAAGCAAACTGGGCCAATTTCAATGTCTTGAAAATTTATAATCTTTAAAAATTGATAGATAAAATTTCTCTACACATTTTTTATGAAATGCCTGAAAATTGTTTCTTGGGACGAATCAAGAAATATAAATTAAATTTGTCTGTGTCAAATATTATCGATTTTTTATTGCTGATTTCTTTTGAATTTCAGTTAAAATGCTAATTTTCAGAACAAGCTCCTCATAAATTGATAAAAAGTTCATAGTATGAAGCAGAAACGATTTAACCAAGAATTTTGTTTCAGATTTAATACCAGTGATCCAAAAAAAATAAACATTTACTAAAAATGGCTGTTTTCAGGCTTGGAAAGCTAAACGGTTTTGTTTGAGCTTATCTAACATTCCAAAAACTACTTTTTATTTGTTTTTTCGAACTGGTAGTATTTCTTAATCTGGAAGTAAAAAAACTAAGTACATCACCATTGGTAATTAATCAACACAATTTAGCTAGAAAATACTTCTATGCATGTAAATTGCATGACAATTTCAAATTAAAAATCTTTTCAATATATTTTTATGAAAAAATGTAAATATCATGCAAAAATTGTAATTTTGGGGGAGAAATTAAGAATTTTTTATCTCATTTTTTATTTAAATAAGCTAAAGCAGTCTGAATTTCATTCTAAAATATTTGATTGATTTTGAAAATGTGAAATTAAATAACAAAATTGAAAATTTCACTAGAAACTTGAAAATATGAATGGTAAACTGTAAGTTTAACGAAATATTATCAGGTTTTATAAAAATGAAATTCATATTTTAATTTTTTTTGAAATGTCATTAAAATAAATTCGATTATCGTAAATGCTATAAGATAATTCAAAAAAAAATTTGAAATTAAAATTTCTCTCAAAATTCGACATCTTTTTCAAAATCATAATTTCAATCAAAATATTGTTAAAAATTTTGTATGGTATTTTTTATCATTTAATGAACGTTGATGCATTCGAATTTCGAATGATAAAACCTTTGGCTCTACAAAGGTCGAACTAAATTTTAAAGACATTTTGCAGTATTTAAAAATTGTTCATAAAGAAATCATCCCTTACTTTCCGTATAATAACTTTTCTCTTCTCATACAAAACTTTCTATATTTCGAATTTTTGAATTCTTGAAACTCCTAAAACTTATATTTCAAAAACCTAAAACATACTCACGCAAAACTTTGTTTCATTGATTTTAAAAAATATGTGTTTACATGGCCAACTTAGTATATGAATATATCTGTTGAGTATCTTATCTCAGAATTTTTGAAGATTAAAAATTGCTAGCTTTAGTTGTCCAAGTATTAAATACTCTCAAGTGAGAAACCGAGTATTTTGAAAACAACTATTTCACTTTCTGCCATTTAACTGAAAAAAAAGGTGATAACTTTATAGCGCCCACCTCAAGGCCTTGACTCCATTACAAAGTCGACGAAGTCAAAAAATTGTGTGATACTAGGAGTAATATAGATAAGGATTAAGATAAGAAGATGAATCAATTCTTGATATAAACTATTAAAAACGGGGCTTAGCCCCGTTTTTTCTATCAATATTATGCGTTCGCCATTCTTAAACATCTCGTTTATATATATGAGATTTCGCTGGCGATAGAGGAAATCACTAGACTCGATCAGCTTTGGGTGAGCTGAGTCTGGGCTTTGTTTCTATTGAATCGTTTTGTAGTAGAATTTCCGATAACTATCTTATAGAAGTCTTTCTCGCGATTATTGGGAGAGGTAACGTATTTCTTGACAAGTCACATTTGACAGAATACATAAAATATATTTTTGCATCAAAAAAGAGAAACAAAAATGTCTTGAAATTGAGCAATGAATACCACAAATAAAAAAAGGCATGTAAAATATTTCATTATATAGAAAAATTGATAAACTTAACTATGCGAAATCATCGCTGATATCCCCTATTCACACTTTTGTGAATATCCGGGCCCTGATAAGGACACGTAGTGTGTTTTTAAGTTGTAAGGCCGGGATATTCACAGAAGTGTGAATATATCTAGCTTGTCTACAAATATATTTTGGTTAAAATTCATCATTCTGGGTTTATTTCTATAACATGTTTGTGCAAAATTTTACGGCGTGTACTTTGATATTATTATATTTTTAAATTTTTTTTATATAAAAATTTTGTTTATCTTAATTAAGTTTTGGTTAATCAGTGACGTTAAACAAGAAAATAATAATTTGGCATTTATTCTTAATAATTAATCTTAAAAATCTTGATTTTATTTTGAAAAGCTATAAGTCTAGGCGACAACATCATTGTTTCAAACATTTGTTGTCGGGGATATTTTAGAGGAGGAGTCGGCACCATAGCAAATCGGAAAAATCTTAACGGATCCGATCTCATACTTCACAAGTTTTCTTCCGAACTGATCATGAACACATTTTTCCGAATTTCAATCCGTACCAGATTTTGACATGGAAACTCTTTTTAAAAGTGCATATAAAGTAAAAAACGGCGGAAGTTAGTGTTTTTAATCAGAAATCATTTTTGACCAAAATTCTCATCATTTTCAAAATGCTGTTAAATTTCAACTATCGTAGTTTCAATTAGGTAGCTTTTATTTTAAAGGAACCCACCCTTGTCAGCCTAATAACTCAAAAGTCAAAAAAGATATCAACAAACAGTTTTTTGTATCATGTACACGAGTGAATTTGTGACATGGAAACTTTAATTTTTTTCCAAATAAACCAGTTCACCGGTAATTGCTTTTTCAACCGAAAGTTTCGGAGTTCGAATCTCTATAGGCACAATTTTTTCGCCTATTTTAATCGAAATGTATTTCTTCTTGCTAATAATCGGTCTCTATGTGGCAACGAATCAACAGAAGTGTGAAAATAACAAAATTTTCGTACGGCATATTTCCGAAAAAAAATAAGTTTTCCATGTCACAGATTCACTTGTGTACATAATAGAAAAAACGTTTGTTGATATCTCTTATGGCCTTCGAGTTATTCGGCTGACAAGGGTGGGTTCCTTTAAAAAAAGCTACCGAATTGAAAATTCTAAAATCCGACTCAAAAGTTTCCAAAAATAGAGCAAACTGATTTCAAAAGGCTCGCAATAGTATTATACTTATATCAGCAAAGCTAAGCGATAAACAAGCATAAACAAATTAAGTGACTTATTTTTTTCATACCGTAAAATACCCGTAAAATATTTTGGTGGAAAAAATATGTTTGTTATCACAAATACCTATCACAGTCTAGGCTTGTAAACAAAGGCTTTTCCCGTTATCACCATTTGTTGATTATGAGATTTCTATTTAAAAAGAAATTCTACTACACAACGACTTTTGGCCACTAAACAAAAAGGAATATCGCAAAAATATACAAAGGAATAAAAGTTTTGGAAAAGGCGAAACTCATATATATATTTGTAAATTGTGTAAAGACTCATTCTAAAACAATGCGAAAAATTTGCGGATTACTCAAATATGCCTTGATTTTTAGGCGTCCAATAAAATAAACCAAATATAATTATCATATCCATTATGATGCCGACGTAACATAAATATCTTATTCCCTATTTTTTTGACAGGCAAATAAGATATTTATGTTAGTCGGGCATCATAATGGATATGGATAAAGGTCTCTCAACTGGCAGATCGTGACTATTCGAAAAAGGCGGAATCCAAACATTTGATCAGTTTTTCAGCGAAAATCTGACCAATGAATTTTGATTGGTTGTGAGTGCCCCGCGTTGTTTGTTTTATTCAAATAGTCACGATCTGTCAACTGAAGGCCGTTAATCCAGATCATAATAAACGGTATATAAATAATCTGATATAATGATATTATAAATATATAATAAACATTATTGCATATATTGTATCTTTGAGCTAACAAGTTTTCATTGTCAATAAGTAAAAATTAATGTGAACAATTTTGGTCATACAGTATAACAAAAACAATACTTAGTCTTTTTGAAATATTCTGGTGACGTGATATGATTCTGTAAACGGTGTCAATTAGTTTCAAGCAAGAACTAAGATCGCAATCAAAAAGTGACATGCTGTACAGGGTAAATAAAATAAAGATTAACTTTTACTTACTGTGATGACATGAGTCGGATAAATTTGGTTATTTTGGTTTGTGACAGTATATTTTTTGCTGCAGTTGGATTGGAAAAATCTGTAAATGGGTCTCAAGCAAATAACCCATATTGATGTTCCACAATAGTTGGAGAAATATTTACTTTTACTTTGTTTGGATTGAAAATATGTTTCAGAAAGGTATAAATTGCAACGAAATAACGTCTTTTAGAGTTGAAAAATTTGAATTTTATGACCAAAATTCTTATAACTAAATTCCTAAAAAATGCTCCGTAAAGCCAAAAAATTTTTGAGAGTCTTGATTTTGCCGATAGAGCTCCTGGCGATGACCCTACGAGTCGCATGTGTCTACTATGTTTTTCAAAACAATTTAAGATATAAGAATATTGGTTTTACTTCCAAAATAGCTTAAAAAATTTCGCTTTTAAGCCAAAATGTTTTGAAAATGCTTAAAAAGTATATACACCTTATACAGCATATACCTTTATCACACTTTCGTAAATATCCCGGCCCTGATTAGCATACAAAGTGTGTTTTAACGTAGTAGGGCCGGGATATTTACAAAAAGTGTGATAAAAGGATATGGTTTTGCAAATGTTTCGAATGATGAGAACATAATTTGAAATTTGAACGACTAAAACCAAGTTCTCCATTTTTATATTTTACTCGTTTAATAATCACAAAAGATAGAATTAACATCATAGAAACTTCTCTGCTGAATTCTGAAAAAAACTAAATTTTCTTTGAATAATTTTTTTTACTGACATTTCGAGGAGATTAAAGGTTAAAATTAGCGTTTTCAGCTTGCTTACATGTATATAAATTTAGCTTGCTCGGGAAACCGGATGCGGCCAACTCTACTCGGTTTTTTACTTTTCGCTCGAAAATAAATTTGAGCACGAGGGGGGGGGCGAGGGGAGTTTTTGTGAGAGAGCAAAGAGTGATTTACTCGGGCTCATTTAACCGCATCTGGTTTCAATTAACGTGAATGATTTCCGGGAAAATCCCTGGGAGATCATTTTCGTAACACTTTTGCTTCATGGGAGATTTTGTACAAGGGAAACTTTCACTATCAGCATTAAATCCTAATTTTAAATCACTTGCATTTTCTTACATTTTACACTCACAACCCTTTTTTACTGTTGGATTTTTGAACTTATTTGGCCTTTTTTTCTAAATTGAGAAAGAAAATATTACCAGTCGCTAAGAAGGACTTATAATAAGTTATATTAATTTAATATTTGCATTTATAAGATGAAGAACACAGTTTTTGAAAAATCTTTTCATGGTAATAATTGCTCAGACAGAAAGTCAGCTTTATCAATTTTATTTGAAATAATTAATATTTAAAACATACAATTTGTTCAAATTATGTTCTATTTAATAGATTATTTGTCAAATAAAAATTATAAAAAGTGACTCAATCGGCTGATTGGTGTTCACTGATTGTCGTGAAGAATATTTCTCAGGGACTCATCATTTTTATTGTTTATTTTCCAGAATTCCTCACCAACCTTAATGAGGACACAGTGCGATTAGAGTGACTCAGGCATTTTTAAAAGGCTGGCTGTTGGAAATCACAAAAAATTCAATTCATACCAAATCTGATCAGTGAGAACTGGACTCAAATCGGAACCCAAATCGGCGACCAAACCTCTTCAATTATTTAAAAATTAAAGTTCTTTTTCGACTTACAATTATTTGGAATATATTTCGATACGAATATTATCCAATGTTCAAAATTGACTTCGAACACTGTATTATAGACTTTAATTTATAGTTGGATGCAAATATTCCAAACAATTGTAGGTCAGATTCTAACGGTCAGAAAAGAGCGTCAATTATTTAATATTGAAGCACAATGTGCCTAGCACATAAATTATGTGCTTTTGGTTCGAATTTAGCTTTCGACGAAAAACCTAAGTAATTAAGTCGGTTTAAAAAACTTATTTTTGATGACATCGAATGTAACAAACAGTCTAGGCTGTTAGACGTCAGCACTCACACCGGAAGTTCATTTCATATTTTAGCTCGTAAATTGGTTTCGGTTTAATAGTCATAACCCCTATTCACACTTTTGTGAATATCCCGGCCCTACAACTTGAAAACACACTACGTCTCCTTATCAGGGCCGGGATATTCACAAAACTGTGAATTGGGGATAAGTCATTCAAAAAAAACCACTCAAATAATTATCTCGATCGAGTTTTATTTTAAAACCTTTTCGATTTATAATATGTGGATGTAAACAGAGTTTGTTGGAAAAAACTGGTGGTTTTTTCATGATGGAGCAACAATTTATTAAGTCGTTTGGCCCAAACTTTATTATTACTGATTCGTGAATGAATCTTGGATCAAACTACTTTAGTATGCATTAAAATTAATTCTTTCTTTATGGTCAAGTAAAAATTAAAGAAAATGTGGTTTAACGACGATAATCAAAAACTATTCATTGCAATTTCGGGACTCAGATTATATACTTTTTGAACAATTTCTCGATGATATAAACTGTGTATACGGTATACCGGTATACAGTATACCGAAAATTAAGACTTATTAAAAAACCAAGGATATTCATTTGCAGATGATTCAAGGACTTAATGATTAAGTACTAAAACGAGAAAAATGAGTTTTTGGCGCCTGGCCCGGTAAATTATTATATGTTGCACAAACTTTAAAAAACAAATACAAATTCAACGTTTTCGTCTTTCTAGAACACTGATATCATTATTTTTATAAAATTTAAAGTTTCTACAAAATTCAGTCATGTGAGAAATAATTATTTTTCTGTAACTAATGTAACTAGATGGCAAAAATTTGACAATAAAAATCCATTAGACTGAAAAAATTAATTTCATTCTATTCTGATGATTATCATCTGATAATTTCGCATTATATATCCCTTTATCACTCTTTGGTTGATTGATGATGTTGGAAGAATTTTCTAATACAATTTATACTGGAAAAAGCTTCCAACATCATTTATTAACCAAAGTGTGATAAAGGATATTATATCCTGGATATAACAGCAGCTCTAAAATGTCTTCAACAATTAATATCGAGATTCGTAAAAAAAACTCAGAAATAAATTTCTCGTCAGTTATATCTCAACATACCTGCAGCCGAACTGCAGCAGCCCGTTGTTAAATATTTTGCAAAATTATTTTAACTATTAATCTTCTTATATTTCTGATAAACTTAAAAAAACCGTAACCAATCGACAAAACAAATTTGAACCGACATTTTTGAACCATAACGAAAAATACTTCAATCCCAATCTCAGTGAAATGATGCACAATTCACACACATTAAACAACGATTTCTCTACAACTTTGAAGCCAAAATTTGGTCATTTCTCTTCATGAAGTAATTAAAATAATATCAGTAATAAAAATAAGAACTCTTATATGTTTGACGCTTTATCATCTCAAAAAAATCAGATGTCAATTAATTACAATTCATCTTTTTCATTAAATTAAATGATTCTTTAGTAAAAGCAATTCTTTTCTATCGCGTTTTTTGTAAAGTCTTGTTCAAACAGATTAAAAAAAATTATTCTTCAAAGATAAAGGCCTAATTTTCCAATTTTTAGAAGAATAAAATAAATTAATATATGCCATTTGGATTATGAATGGATTTCTTCTGACCGAAAAATTAACTGCATTTTCAGCATTAATTTTAAATGATTATAGGTGGTTAATTATAAATGCGAGTGTTTGGTGTTCAAGAAAGCTATTACTCTGGAAAAAATGCGGTGAATATGGGTGAATAAAGAATGATGTTCCTTGAAATAAACTACTTTTGACTTATTATTTTTGGTTCAGAGGCCAAAATCCTATAAATTAGATTAAAATTAGATTAGTTGACATTTTAATTCATATTAAATTTTGTCAATGAACACTACTGATATCACTTTGACTCGCTATTCAAGTGTCCAAGTTTCAGCATAATAAACAGCCTCCTTAAAACGCTCAATTTTGAGTTTCCTTAAAAATCAACGCTCTCACTAGTCATACATGCTGGAGCTGGGTTGAGCAGCCTCTTTCAAATCCCGAAAATTTGACCAACTTTTGCTTTCTAGCGACCTTTCAGTACATAATTCACTCACAGTGGCGTAAAAGTTTCTTTCAAAAGAATTTCCAGTTATATTTTCAAGTCCTTTTGGAAAACTTGAGCTTGACTTCAAAATTCAATCAGATTTTTATCTCCAGCGACCTTTTGGTACATAATTAACCAATAGGTGCGTATACCGTATAATTGCTCGGGAAGCTTACTCTATAAGTTATACGTTCAAAAAAACTGAAGTCAGGGATTTTTCTGATAGTATTTTCAAGGCATTAAAATGCAATTGAGCTGGAGCTGGAAATTTGACTAGTTTTTACAATCTAGAAAACTTTCCGTATAATTGACCTATAGTATATTAGAGTCAATCAGACTATAGACTATAGTTGCTAAAACGTTCATCGGAAACTCGATCCTAAAAAACGATAATATTCCCTGTAATTGTGTTCATGAACACTACCGAAAATACTCATGCATATTCCCATGCATGTTTCCATGCATATCTTATCTACGATTTGTCATCTTGTTTGGAAAGTCATATGGGGTTTCTAATAAGAAATGGCTAAAGCCATCTTGAAAAAAGCAAGAAGCTTTTTTATGGAATTTCATTTAACTTTGCACTGAGAAATTTGTCAAATAAAAAATTCAAGATTTTTCACAAAATAAACGCACGTTCAAAAAAAAGGTTCCTCTCCCAAAATATATTCTGTCGCTATCTGGTATATCAATCGGCCAAAATCGACCGGTTAACTTGAACCACCGGGACGTTAGTGATATTTTCAAAATAAATATTGACCTAACTCGTAGATAGAGCCGGAATAAGATTTATTTCACAAATTGTTTCATTGGACAACTTCCGACTCTAGCGCCATCAATGGTCGAAAGTGACCCATGGTTCACAATATCGATGGAAGTGACGATTCGCTTAAATAAATTATGTTCAATATTTTTAACAATACTAAACCACACTGTGAATCCCACCCTGGAATCCTTGTTAACTACTATTACTATCACCTATTTACAGCGGTTTACCACTTAAAGCCCCCTCAGAACTTTGGCAAAAGGGGGGGTTTAACTGGTCAGGGGGTTTTAAGTGGTCATAGGCCAGGGGGGGTAAGTGGTCACAGGCCAGGGGGGTTATAAGTGCGTCAAAAGCGTTTGAGAAAACTGAGAATGTTTATTCTAGATATCTAACTTTATTTTTATAATAAATATTGAATTTATATCTTAAAGAGATTTCATCAAACTAACATGAAAAAAGTCAATTACTATAAATATTGATAATAAGCGAGATGACTACAAAAAAATAGTGTGGGGTCTAGAACTGTCACCTACGGATTTGACCAAGAAAAATAGAGGTAAAGAAAATATTTTTTCTAGCTCAGGTATTTCAATCAAATATATTCTGGACTATCTGAGAATATTACAACTCCTGGGTAATAATGACCGAAATATGTTATTTTGAAAAATTCGGAAATATTTTTTTATTCGCAAAAAAATATGTCTCGACCTTGATATTAGGATATAAGAAATGAGCTCGAATGTTCAGGGCACCCGAAACTGACTGCAAATCAATCATTTTCAAATTTCAATCAAAAATATCTAATTTTTTTTTAAAAAATTAATTTAATTATGTCAATAGCTGTTGAAAAGTATACTAAGAGTAATAAAAATTTTTCAAAAAATTTATTTATAATTATTATAAAAATTTTGGGGGGGTTTTAAGTGGTCACAAGGTCACAGGGAAATCAAATATGCCCAAAAGGGGGTTTTTAAGTGGTCAGGGGGCTTTAACCTGGGGGGGGGCTTCAAGTGGGTAAACAGCTGTATATAGAGGCTATTATCAAACGTTGACATTTTCCTCTAATAACTTTTCCTAATCCAGGCCTGTCCACAGCTGACTTGATTCTTAGGTTGTCTTGACTTTGGCTTGATCGAAATCAAGCCAAGCAAGAAAATCAAGCCAAGCCACCAAGTTCAGCCAAAGGCAAATATCAATCCAAGCCATAATCAAGCCCGCGAACTTAAAGCCAAGGCTCAATCAAGCCAAGCTTCTTCATTTCCGACAAGACCAAGCCAAGCCACGCCTACAAAAGTAGTTGGCTTTGGCCAGGTATGACCAAATCTGTGGAAGATATTCTTAAACAGATTATCTGCTCTTTATTTATCATATTTTCTATATGAATTATATATAATATGATATGATACATATATATACATTATAATACATATAATATGATATAATATTAAACGAGATACCGTAGCTCTCGCTAATCTGACATAGAGATAAAGATGAAAAAATAAGTCTGAAATTAGCTTAACAAGGGTAAACAAACAGGAAAAACTAACGGGTTTGGTAAGACAAATAGACTAATTCTGACGATTCTCCTACGACAATTTAACAAGACTGGTCCCCCACGCTACTATAACATATTTTGATGATTAAAATCTGATCTATCTCAAGTGCTTTTGGCCCTATTCATAAAAAAAATTAAATAATATAATTGTTCAAATGTGAGAAAAAAAACCAGAGAAAATTATGAGTACTGAGCAACAACTGAAAGATCCGAATTTTACAAGTGAGAATAATTTACCTGGGAAAAGTGTTTCAGAATATTTCGCATCTCTATTTTCAAAGCATTTTATGATCTGAAAAAGTTCGAAAGAGACTTGATTTTCCGGTTCATCAGACATGGCTCAAAATTTATTGTGTACAATCACATTTCGATAACATACTTCGTCTGGATTTTTTTTATTCATTTATTCGTCTCGTCCCATAATAAATAATTTAAAAATTGTTGATTAACCCCTAGACTCAAAACTCCTGATAAGTTTTAAATTATTAAAAAAAATTTGAACTCATTAACTACGACACGAATATTGAAATATCAAATGGAAATTGTTTTAAGGAGAGCTTCCTGTTTCTTCTTGGGAGCAAAACTCTCAAGAAAAGGGGAGCATTTTTGAAAATAAGGCCGCGAATCACTATCCAAGAAAGCTGACTTTTCAAATCTGAAATTGGTCATGTTCCGATCATATCGCACTTTTAAGAAGTAAGCAACTATTTTTTGTCAATTATTTGGAACCAATTACGGTTTCTTTGTAAAAAATAAACTGTTCAAAATTATTTTTTGTTTGCGCTATTAATTATTTCGAAGTATCTGGTATTTTTTGCCCAAAACTGAGTTATCAAACATTCGAAATCGTAATTTATATAATCAAAACGATGTCTCAAATTTGAGATACTTTTTTCTGAGATTTTTTTATCAACATTATCTAGCTGATTTTTGGCCTATAAAATATTTTTATTGGGTCAATTCAGCCAACAGCAAGTGCACTCAAGATTAATTGACAAAACAAGTCAAGCTCATTTCGGCCAAGTTGATGCCATTTACGAAATTCTTTTCTATATCTTCTTCCAACGGAACTCCTTCTAAAAAACGTTTACTATCTCTATAGCGCGTGTTCGAATCCCACTAATGTTGTCTTAGTGATTGTCTTGAGTATGATTATAGGCAAAGTTCTTGAAAATGGGACCGCTAAATTTTAGCGGTGGTAATCACTAAGACAACATCAGTAGGATTCAAACACGCGCTATATAGATAGTAAACATTTTTGAGATGAAGTTCCGTTGGGAAAAGAATATAATACAATTTAGCTCCGATTTTTTTTTTATAAAGTAGAGTAGATTTTTCCAAATAGTTTGGAACGAAAATTAACGGTATAAGCAATAATAAATTTTAACTGAATACGTGAGGTTTAACTTATTTTGCTCTCGTACACAAATAATCAATAATTTCTAATACCGTGATCAGAACAAGAACACGCCGAATCCTCTGAAGTGCTTGAAAAACAATTTCATGCAACTCAATTTTTAATAAGAAATGAATATATAAATCGGAAATAAATTTTATCACCACCAGAAACTACATAATCGCTGAATTTTTTTTATGATCAAAATAATAAAAAAAACAACGAAAATCATTTATTTACTAACAGGATATTTTGCCATAAACTCATCAAATGAAGTTAATTCAGCCTAGTACACATTCTGATTGCAGTATTATAAGTTATAATTTATAACTTATAATTTATAACCATCGAAGATTATCGTCCACTCGAGCTGTAATTGAAAAAATTATGCTTTTTCAGTTTTCATTATTATAGGGTTTTCAGCTGACCAAAAAACGATAAGGCAATTTTTCCTCTTTTTGATTGGACCAAAAAGCTAGTCCAGCAAGAGCCATAAACGATTGTAAACTTAACCAGTATTGAACTCTTTAGCGTCTCGTGTGGACAATAAACACTTGATACCGACATGAGCAAGTTAACTATGACGAATCATTCGGTGCATTCAAATTGATTGCAAAAGTATCAGTAAAATTTTATAGAAAATTTCTACTGTATTTTATAATTTAAAATTGGAATTGATAAATGATCGTTGGAGAGCTTACTTTGATAAAAACAAAATAAAGCCGGTTTAAACATGAAGATCCTTGCATGAATAAAAATCTCCGAAATTAACCAACTTCTAGCGAGAAAACCTCTTGTCTGATGACGCGAAAACACAACCAATGAGTTTTTAAACTCCAACTTTTTCAACGGACACTACCCTCCTTTATACAATTATATGGATTACGGACCCTCAGAGTACAGAACCTAAATATTTGAATGATACAAACAAACAAAGATATTTTCACCCAATCAAAACTCTGAATTGCGGAATACGCCGATTTCATTGGTCAGATTAAAGGGGTCGGTGCATTTTGACAAATACGACTATGGGCTCTTGATAAAAAACTTTTTACTGTATTTATATATTCTTCTTAATATACCATCTAACTAATGTTTCATAATCCAGGCAACTTTTGTAACTACAGAATTTTCGAATTATTTTTTTTCAAGAAAATTTTGAGTTCGAATTAAACTTTTCGAATTCGACAAATTATGAGAAATTTTTGAAAAAAGTTCCGAACATTATAAAAAATGCCCTATTTTTCGTTCAAATTTTTTTACAGTTTTTGTTTTAAATCAACGAAAAAAACTCTTCAAAATGGTCACTTTAACTTCACGCGTGAGTGACTACATAATTTTTACATGCTATTTGAAAAATTATATGACATGGTTTTGTGGTTTTCGGTCAAAATTTATTGGAAATATTTTGAAAATTTTCCTCATTTCTTGTTCAAAAATTTTCAAACTAATTTTTCTGGAATCACAAGCTAAAAAAGTTGAGAATTTCACTTTTACTATTCTCAAAAATGTCCTTGTTAAGATTATTCGGTCTTGTTTATACTTTGAATCATACTTTCTCAAATGAAACTACGGTTTGGCAAAAATCCTCATGGAATCCCTTTTTTATTCAGAATTAAAAAAAATTAATCACGCTCAAACTTGCCAAATTGGTAAACCGACCTGTCCACCATTTTAATTTAATTTCATTTAACTCATTGACTCACGAAAAAAAATTTTCTTTCGATGTGCTAAAATTTCGGGTTTTTTTGTCTTTTTCGAAAAATTTAAATTTTCGATTTTGACTTTAAAATCATATGAATTTGAACTAAATAAATTTTCAATGGTGGACAGGACCGTTTTTTAGGGCTAACAATTAATAAAAAATATAAAAAAATTTACTGTGATTTAGACACCTTCGATAGCTGACGCGCGTTTTTGAGTGTTTTTTCAAGAGACGATTTATAACCTAAAAATAATTAATCTGAAGGAATTAAGAGTATTAAAAGTGAGCGTAAAAGTGGCAACTTGTGTTCGAAAACGTTTTTATCCGAAAATTTCGAAGTGGAAAAAAGTTTCTTATCAAGACAAAAAAACACAAATGACAAAGTTTAAATCTGTCAAAATGCACCGACCCCCTTAAACCAATCAAATGCTCATTATCAAATGTACTTCGAGACTCTTGGACCGAGAGTCGGTTATCCATATCGATCATGATGCCCGAGTAACTTAAATCTCTTATTCCCTATTCTTTTAGTAGGCAAATCAGAGATTTAAGTTACTCGGGCATCATGATGGATATATCGTTAAATCTTCAGACACAATATTTAATTTATTGGCAAGCACGAACAAATTTAAAAACACTATGTTGAGACCCTTCTCTTCTAAAAATGAATTTGCTATTGGAAAAAGATATGGTTCGTTATTTTACCTTATATTTGCTGCAATTTCTGTTGGTTTTGTGTGGATTATAATTCTGTATATTATCTCGTTTATGATTTTAAAATGGAAGAGAGAAAATAATGGCGAAGAATACGTTCTCAGGTAATAATTATTATGTTTTCAAGGTATGATACATCAATAACTCACCTTTCTATACAAAAATATATATTGTTTAACGATTGAAGGTGAACTTCAATCATTTCAAAAAATACAATGGCAAATAATGTCTTGTCAGTTTTTTTTTCAAAACTTTTGAAATTTTTATTACATGTGGATTTTTATGTCTAATTTTCATATAGATTTGGAGGCAGTCGTTCAAAAATAACGTTTGCTTGAAAAAAATCGACAAAACTTCAAAATATCACATTGACGGAGGCAACTTCCTGAACAGTGTTATCGTGGCTTTATTTCGAACCCACTAACAAAAAAGACGAAGCTCTTCTTTTCGTTAATTTCCTTGTTGGTCCTTAAAAATCATATTTCGAGTTTTGGGTTGAAATTTAAAAAGTGCTCAAGTTTACTTTTTTTTTGTACAGATGAGATAGAGGAAATTTTTTGTATGAGGAGATAGTTTTTTCGACGGATAATTGCCAAAAACTGGTGGTTTTTTTGATAAAATAAATGAAAAGGAGCGAAATTTAAGAAAATCGTCGAGTTTAACTTTTGCCTACCATTTTTACAAGTTATGTCAAAATTTCTGCTAATTTCCACATAAAACCTAGGGTGATTTATTCAAGATATTGACTTTTTATACTTTTCATCTCTATTTTCACGTCTCTTATTAGCAAATAAAGATTCGATTTGTGAAATTATCCCTTTGGAATAGCACAAAAACCATGAAATAACGAACCAGAAATATTTGCATTCTTTTCACCGTGCCAAAATTGGAGGTTTCCAATTTGATTATATCTATGATTATGATAATAAATCGAAAGCTAAGATAAAAAAAAATTTTGATTACTGTGAGTATACTGTGAAATTTCAAATATAATATCTCGAGACTCAAAAGTCCAAAGAAGTATGATACTGTTAATAAACAGTAAAATGCCCTTATATCAGACAGTATAATTTATAATTCAACTTGGAGGGACAATGTCTATTAGACATAATGACATTATGTCATGGGAATTCCTATAAAACCTTCAAAATATGACACCACTGGCTAAGTTTATTTTTGTAAGATTTTAACGTAAGATTTGATAATTGTTTATTTACTGTTTCATAGTGTATCAAATAATTTGAAATGAAAGGGTCAAACCACGAAGTTGATCTAAATTATTTAAATTTTCTGGGATGTTTCAAAAGAAAATACATGAGTTTATTAATCATATAAAACTTCAATTAGTTTAACATGAATGTGAGTCGACACAGTCCATTATATTATTTCCAACTCCATTTATTTGGTAATAATTTGAAAATGCATTTTAGAATAAATATCATAAATACCTAGGCTTGAGGGTTTTGAAAAAATCAAGCTGATAGTATTTGACTGAAGTCAATTTAGGTCATTTGAGAGTGAAGTTGAAACGTTTCAATATTTTTTCTATTTTTTTCTAAAGCATGTTCAGTATGTGAATCACATATTGTGATGTTAGTATTGAAAAATCGGATCACTCGTTAAATACAATTACTGTAGTTGAGTTTATTTATCAATTCCTGTTGAAAATATCAAAAGAGGAGATCTCCAGTTTTTCAAATTCACGTTTCCGTTTGACCCTTAATTTCATCGCCTTTATTGATCAAAATCGATCGGCAATCTGATTGAATGGAAATCCTCTTTTTTCAAATATCTTATTTATATGTGATATATGGAAAAATGGATCTCGAGTATAATATATCCTGATGAAACTATGGTAATTGACAGAATTTTAAGATAATAACACAAGTGTGAATTTGTGTTGTATCCAGAATCGAAAAAAACTCTGCTTTTTATGAGCTAATAAATTGTAAAAATTTGAATGTCATTATTACATGTATGACATGATGACATTGTGTACTGATTAAAATTTATCATGTGACATGATTCATGTACAGCACATTCTTGAAAAAACTTTCGAAACCGCTCGAGGCGAAACCGCTCGCAAGTTGCGTCGCTCGATTCAACTTGCTTAGCTCTGAAATGCTCTTAGTTCTATCTGACGATTACAGTAACTTTTATTTAGGATATATCGAAACTGACATCGTAACACAAATGATTATCATCTGTATTGCCTTTTGACACGTCAGATAAATCAAATACAGCTTTGGTAGAAGGCATAATTCTACTTTAAAAGTTTAATTACCTGGTTTATGGCAATGACGAATCCTTTTTCCTATTTTTTATCTCCAAAGTCTCAGAAAAAAGTTCTTAATTTCTTATTTTTTGTAGAAATTTTGAGCTATTTTGAAAAAAAAATAACAGTTAAATTTAAACGTTTTTGAAAATATTTTCATTTGAGTGAATTGAAAAATTTAAAGATTGAAATTCAAGAAAACACCCTACGAGTTAAACACAAAACTTAGCGAAAATTTTTTCACAAGATGGGTCGATCAAAAAAAGTTATCTGAGAAATCCCAATAATCGTCACTCTAAATAGAGAATATTATAAGCTAACGGTTAAATCTAGTTATTATGGTGTTTGTCGTGACGAATAAAGGCTCACGTACTAGTAATAATGCTGATTGGTTCTTATTCACAGTAAAATATTTACCGAAAAAGTTGTTTTGAAATTTTCTTTTCCCTTTAATTTTCTGGTTCCTCGACTCGGTTTCCACCATTTATTAATATTTCTTCTCACTATTTGGAAAATCATAATAATTAAAAATCGGATCACCTCAATTTTGGAGTACTTTGCAATGATCGCTTGACTCAGACTGATATTTAAATTTTAATTTGTGTGAATTTAGTTTTACAATCATTTGAGTAATTAATTTATTACTCAGTAACTGAGTCTCAGATAGATAATTAAATCAGCAATTTTAAGACATGATTGTTCCTCCTGTAAAGACGGAAATTAAATTGATGATGTGAAATGTCCGAATCGACATTGAGCAAATAAATGTGAATTTTGACATTTTCCACAAAATGTCAAAATTACATTTAAGTACAATATCAATTCGGGCATTTGTAGATAATTTCTATGAAATAATAAATCATTTACTCAAACATTTTGACAAAAACATAATTTTCTGACTTTTTGCACTAAATATGTTTATTGGAAAAATTAAATGCCAAGATAAATTACTTTTTCTGTCGAGAAAATTCACGTTAAAATGGCTTTATCCAGTAAATATACTGTTTTAACTGAAAAAACAGAATGTACTTAGCTAGTAAATAAGCGTCTCTGATTAGCCTGTACACTCAGCCGTCGCTTAAATTCTCTATTCTACACCACACTGACATCCCCTTTGATTTTGTGTCCCCCCCCTCTGAACAGGATATTCCCTTCTCACACTTTCCGGAATATCCTGGCGCTACTACTAAAAACACAATACGTTCGCTATACATGGCCGGGATATTCCGCATAGTGTGAAAGGGAGATATTGCTCAGTTATAATTTCATTTTAAGCACTGATATTTTTTCTGCTTAATCTTTCTCGAAAAAATTCCACAGATCTACAAACGAGTATTTTGAGGGACTATCTAAGTTTCATTCATTACTCATAATTAAGACAGAAAAATTTGACGAAAGTGCGACCGAGAGCCAATGGGGCCTGTAAAAAACATACTGTACACGAAATAATGTAAGTAAGGCTGCTTTGCTCAGACTATTAGCAACTGGAAGATAGGTGTCAATAAGAGCAAATAATCAAAGCCCACAAAGCTTGAAACACACTTTCATCAAAATAGGAAATTTTCAAAATGAATTTTTGAAACAATATTATACGATGTTTTGAATTTATTCTATTTTCAAGTACGATTTATACAGTGAAAAAATAAAGTGAATACAAAACTAAGCAAATCCTAGAAGTTCAAGAAGATATAAGTCAGAAAAATTTTTTGGATTTTAATAACACTTTGACCCTTAGTAAGTTGTTTTTTACATGTTGGACAAATTTTTCAAAATTAATTCTTTGGAACTATGGTGTTTGTTATTTTTAGGGGTCAGAAAATGTTATAAAAATGTGTAGCAACTTTATGCTTAAAAATGAAGAACTGCCTATTATTTCTATTGAAATTTCGGTTTCTATTTTGAAGCAATTGTCGATTTTTTTACACTAGGCTTCAATTTGAAAGAAAATCAAGGAATGTTGAGCGAAAAAAAATTTGCCATTTTTATATTAGTTTCTATAAAATTTTCAATATTTATTTTCAATTATCAGTGCCATTCGGCACATTCTTAGCCGAAAGATTTAATATCATTCTTACCCATTCCAAACTTTTACCAAAGGAGATTCTCCATCTTCTAAAAGAGGCTCTTCTAGAACCAGCACTCAAGTTCGGGACTCTCTCTGGTAAAATCTCGTTCATAGTATTCCTTAGAATTTTTTTGAAGAACAATTTTTAAATATGATTGAACGATGTCTAAAGGGGGGTAATATGGTGATGTTGATTCTAAAAACGTGATTCATTAGCGTCGTTTTTGTCTATTATTCATATAATATGGGAATTTCACAATAAAAAGGAACTTCAGTTAATGAAGTTTAATGAAAAATTGTAAATGTTTTATGTCACTCAAACAGTAAATTTAGGCAATTTTTAATCAGATACTTAATTATGCAGTGTTTTACATTGCGCAAGGGGTGAGGCAACGGGAACTGACTGCAAAATACATCACAGTAAATGTTTCACAGCCAACATTCAATGCACGGGTTTTCTAGTCTATATTTGATATTTGTCTTTAAAACCTAAACCTCAGCATTATTTAAGCTGTAAAAAAAGCGTAAAAAATGTAGACCAAGATTTTTTAGGAAAGATACAGTATGTCAAATTTTAAATCCCGATTTAATTTTTTGCTGAAACCGGATGGAGACCGATGATTGCTGTATGAGCTTTATAATTTATTTAACAACTAAGTTTTTTCACTCAAGCCTTTTGATTGGCGCAGGTCATTTTAAACAAAAAGAATTGAAGGCAAAAATGTGACATGCTGTTCAGGCGATACATTATAGGCTAGCTCATAAAACATAGCTTCAAACTTTGAATTTAAAAAAATAAAAAAAGATCTTATTTTTTTCGGACATTTCTTCATATTTGATAATTTTGTGAAAAATTATACTTTGTAATTTTATATTATTCCATTTTTTACGTCATAAAAAAAGCACAATTATGGTTTATGGGCCAATTTGATTTATCAAAAGTCATGATTTGGATACCAAGTCTGCCAAAGTCATTTTCTGCAATTATTTTGGACGTTCATTATTTGAAATAATTTGGACATGATCGTAATTTTAATAGGTTTTTAATGATCGAAATTCAGTGCGGAATAAGTTTTCTTGACAAAAACACCAGAAAAGTGAAAACATCACCGAAAATAATTTTCGATGATGGACACATTCTGAATCAAGTTATTTTTTTTATAATTGTTGGTCACATACGCGATAATCGTGAGTTTACCAAACGATGCTGTCTAGATGAATACATACTTTTTCATTTCTCTATGGTCATTATTCAAAAACCTCGAATTCACGTCACCTACACCCTTAATCTCATGATTAATTGCCCTGTTCAATCTAATGATTAATTTCTGGAAAAACTGCATAATGAATTTCGATTATAATTATTTTGAGGGTCCTGGTTTGAATAAGAGGACATAAACGCTTAATAATATTAAATCCTTTTTCAGATCATTTATAACAGTTTTCTCAGTGAATCTCAGATATTTAATATTCAAAGTATATTTATTTCACGAAAAAAAATATTTTATAGAGTTTATTCATCAATGAGTTTTTTCTGATAATAATTGATGAAATCGCATCGTATTATAACAGCCGTTTACAGTAAACTTCGATTGAATATATGTCGAATAATATATCGATGAATATATCGAATGAATTACAAAATAATATTTTATTGTTGGATACTTATTTTCGAAAGAATATGCTTGCAATGTTTGAAACAAGATGGATAAGTTATTTCCAAATTGTTATAAAGATATCAGTTATTTCAGACCGAGTAACAATCTATTTTGCATATTATAGAATTTAATATTGAATAATTACAATGCACTTGACCTGAAGTGCCTATAACAAAAAACATTTCAGTGAAAAATATAATACATCATGTTTCACAAACCAATCAGCGCTTAAGATTTTGCTTAAAAATTGTTTTAGAAATTCCCAAAAAATGATAATTTCGAATTTAGTTTCCGAAATTTTTAACATTTTATCTAATGGTTTTTAATATCATCTACATGTACTATTTACCCGCAACTGTACGATAGTTTATTTTAACAATAAAACATATTGAAAGTTCTTTAGCGGTTAATTCGACGAACGACGTTTAGATTCCACGTCAGGAACGGTTCAGTCCAGTTCTAATTATCAAAAAAAACGC
>SCLH01000490.1:32949-62246 GCA_004367855.1 Oikopleura vanhoeffeni
AACGTATTAGCAACTATGGGTCAATAATGTACTGAAAGGTCGCTAGTGACCAAATTTTTTTGCTCTCTAGTTTTTGGTCTCTAGCGACCTTTCAGTACATTATTGACCCATAGTTGCTAATACGTTTATCAAAAAGTCGATTCTTTTGGGGATACTAACAAGTCTATACGATGAACTTGAGATTGCCCTTGAACTTTGATCGGTCATTAGAGGTCAAATATTGGTCGCCGACCCTCAATCAAAAAAATGAGTAACCGAAAAACGCTTTATTTTCACTTGCCAAAAAATCAGCCTTCTAGCACTTCATACGGCTTCGCTAGAACTGGATCACATACTACCTGTAAAATCACGAAAAATTGATCTTAAGGGGGTATATCTGTCTGATTAAATAAAGGCCTTAGAGGCATTAAAAATGCTNAAATGAAATTGAATAAGTACTCAATACACCCAAAACAGTCAATTTAACATGTAATTTTTGTCGATTTTGCGCAAATAAACCGAAATTACATTTCTGATTCCACTTTACCACCTAAAAAACCAATAATAGTGGGCGTTAGAAAAATTAAAAATCTTTGACATCTCATGACTAAATGAAATGATACGAATTTAGTCAAAAACCGGGTTTTTCGACCAGTATCACGACCGGTACGATCATGCAAAAAACTTTTAAATACATTTTTTGAAAAATTCAGACAAAAATCAACTATATTCAAACATTTAAGTATTGTCAGGCTGTCCGTTAGAACAGGACTGGCATTTCAACAAAGGTAAAACGCGTCGGTTACCGCTTTAAGGCCTCAGAGGCTTTAATAAAGGCCTCAGAGGCATTAAAAATGCTCCAAATTGATACGGGGTGATAATTAAGTGTACTAAGAACCCAATCATCATGAAAATTTTTTCGAAATTTTCGCATTTTTTCGATTTTTTCAAGATGAAGTTAAAAAATAACTTCTGCTCAAATTTGACCACTAAAACTTCAAAATATCGACTTGATGTAAGCCAACTTTCTTATCAGTGTTTCACTGGCTTTGTTTTGAGCATACTTTCGAAAAAATCAAAGCACTTTTCATTTCGGAAATTTTTTGGAAAATGACCAAAAAAATCATATTTCGAGTTTCAGCTGTCAATTGCAAAAATCTTGTGTTTATCTCTTACATATGTTCTGAGGAGTACTTAATTAAAATTTAAGCCATTTTGCAAATATATCCTTGGAAGAAATAGATTTTGAAGTCTGAAATTGTGAAATATCGTCGGTTATTTGACGTTCTAGAATTGTTCAGTCACCGGATCAAAAAAAGCTTGAGTTTGAAGTTTGAAATACTACCGTTACGTTATCTGTGAAAATTTGAGCTCAATTTGATAGACCGTCTGGAAGGAGATAGATTTTGCAGTTTGGAAAATGTCACCTTGTTACGNTTTTAATTTTCGATTTCGACGTAGAAATCATATGAAATTAAATTATATAAATTTTCGACAGTGATCGAGACCATTTTTTGAAGCTTCTTATTAATAAAAAAAAATTTTTAATGTAATTTAGACACCTAAAGTACCAAACGCGCGTTTTTAGAGTGTTAATTTTAAAGACGATTTATAAAGTAAAAATAATCGATCTGAAAAACAGATTAAACAAAGGGAGCTCAAAAGTGGCAACTTACGTTTGAAATACTTTTTATTCGAAAATTATAAGGTGGCAAAAAGTTTCTCATGAAGACAAAAAAAATTGAAAAAGTGCAAATCTGCCAAAATGCACCGACCCCCTTAAGGAGATTGTCAAGGCAGATTTTTTATTACAACCTGGCCGTTTCAGTTTTATGAAATTTAACAATTGTAAAATAAATTTCAAAAAATATTGAAAATTTTTAAGTGTCTACAGTAAAATGACAATGTTTTTTTGCTTTTGCGGGAGAACTGTAAATAATTTGACCGTACTTTGAAATCCCGTTTCGAGAAACATTATAGGTGGGAATCGTTTGATACTATTAGAAATTTGATACGAGGACCTAGAGCATAAAAAAATGATGTTCAAATTGTGATCCTGGGAGTTAAATAACAAGACCTCAAATTTAAAATTTGGGCGAAACGAGTTTTTTCGAAATGGCCTCGAAAATGTCCAGGTTGTTTTAAAATGTATTCGTAAATACAATGAAAAGAATAAGACCAACATTGGCACTTTTTGCTATTTTTGAAGCACTTTTTGGTAAAAAATTAAAAAATAAAGAGATGCCAGTTTTTTTTATGTTTTGTAAAAAAATCTAATTATTTGAAAATTATGTGAAGAACAAATACTACTATTGTGAATCCACCATGGTCGAGTGGTGTGTAGCGCTTTCGAGCCAATCAACTCGTCAAGTGAAATTTGTGAAGCAAAACTAACGACAAAACTAGTTCATTCTGGCAATGCGATGGTCCTGCATTCAAATCTAAGATTCAACATATAATTGGTTATCTGCATTTACTGAGTTATGTCTGTATTTCTTATTTTCAAAAATAAACACATTAAAAAAATTAATATTAAAATTAAATGAATAAACTTAGTTTACCGGTCGAACATGCTATGAAACGAAATATAAAATAATTTCTTCTGGAGATTACGAACTACTAATCTTTAAATTTTCATGAAATTTTTATGAAGGAATAGAAAGTTATGAACCCTTGAGTTATGAATGCCTACTACTTGCCTATACAACCCACTTAATTCAGACAGTGTCGTCAAAAGTCACGCTATTTTTGATTTTAACAAGTGCAGTTCCTTAAAACATGGCTGGGCTTGCGCATGCTGAAATTTTCGACTTTAATACTATCACGGAAAAATTTTGCGAGAATGTTAAGGTTTTAATGTTAAAGAGGGTGGTTGTCAAGAATTTACGAAAATCAAGGTTTTCAATGGCCAATTGCCGGAGCAGTACAAATTTTTTGACCAAATATGAGTTCCCTTCAATATATTTTATTTTTTATCAAAAACTTGACGTTTTGGCAGAATCAAACCATATTCATAAGAAATTATTTTATGTAAAAAACACAAATTTAAGATACTTGAACAAAAATCTTGCATCCCTAAAAGTATTTGGGTGTTACTCGTGTCATCATAAACAAGCTTACAAAACTGACAAATGTTTTTTTAAATTTTTCTCTTCTCTGAGTTTTCAAGGTAAACAATGATAAATAACTCAAATTAACCGGAAAAATTGTTGCCGGACCCTCACGGACGATTTTGGAGAATTTTTTTCATTTGGTTTCAGGAATATCAAAATAAACGTATTTTCACCTTATTAAGAGGGTCTCCATCAAAATGTATCTCCTCCTTGGATTTAATATTTATATATTCGGAACCTACATGAATGTGTGCCTGATATGTATGTGCAGAGCCCCACGAATAGATTTGTTCAAATTGATTCTTGTTTTTTCATAAATTGTGTTTTGATTTTCCAAAATATAAATAAGTCCCGAGCAATGTTTTCATCTTGCTATTGATGCATTGAAAAATTTGAATTTTGTCTTTCCCAAGGTCCAAGACTTCCTAAATTCACAAAAATTTAAGTTCTATGTTTCGATATTAAGCCTTTTTACGGCCTTGCTTTTTTGAAGAAAAATCTACCTCAAAGTAATATCCCGAAAACCTTCGAAGAAGCAGAAATCTCAGTGCGGCAAACTGTTTACGATGTGATTGAAATATTAAAACAAATACGAAGGAATTATGTTTATCTACGGGTTTTTCACGACCTTTGACAAACGCGACTATTGGGGCTCTTTGATGATACTGTGACAACCGTATATAATAAGTTTCAAATTTGCAATATTAAGTACAACTCAAAATGTTTAGATTTTTCAAACATGTATCGCTGCTCATGGTCGGGGCCAGAGGTAAATTTAAGACCGAGTGGAGATCTGTCAGACTGATGAACATGTTCACAAATCAATTAAACTGCATATTACAAAGCTTGCCATTCAAGCTCAAAAAATTTTCAAACAATTAAAGACGTCACTTTCAAAAAATTTCTGAATTAATTTTTATTTTCGTCGAATTTTTTATGATTTATTAAGTTTTTTTAGAAAACTTTATTTTTTATTTTTAATTAAATAATGTTTCTCGCGTTTACTTGCGCCACTTAGTTTTGAAACACAAAGACCAGGCATTTAACTCGTAGACTTGATTTTAGCCAACTCGTTGCCCGCACACCATTTAATCGCATTTTACGGACGCTTAATCATTAAAGACAAAATCAATTATAAAGTTATCGATGAACTTTGAAACAAAATGACGTTTGTGCGTTTTTTTTTGAAAATTTTTACTGTATTACAGTACTAATTTTTTGTCAAAATTTTTAAATCACAAAATTAAACCTTTCATCGTGATCAGAAAAAAATCTAAGACATTTTTTTTTTCATACATCATAGCCCGGAAATGATCACGTGACCGTTAATTTTAGGAAAAAGTTTGTAAAAGTAGTACTGTTTTTTTTTCCAAAAATTGCTTAAATCAATTTTTGAAGAAGTAAACTGGTTCTTAAGAACTTTAAAAGACTTTTTTCCCATTACAACAAAGTCCAAAGCGATCACGTGACCTTCAAATTAGGAAATAAGGGTTTGGTTGAAAGTAAACAAATAGTGATCAAAATACGCCGAAAATTTAACCTAATTTAAGAGTTTTGAACATAATAATATTTTTCAAACACGTCACGTGATTTTATTTTTCGAGAAATCAGGATTTATCTATGACATATTTCAAACCTTATTTTTGAATTATTTCGTCACTTGATTTTATTCGGACATCAGTGTAATGAGAAAAAATTCTTAAAAACGTTTGAAGTTGACCCTGGAATTTTTTTGACGTAATTTGAGTAATTTTTAAATTACTGTACAATGATTTTTTTCCAAAAGTACTCAAATCACGTGGAAGACTCCTTAAAAGAATCGTCACGAATAAAACGTTTAAATAAGGCAGTCCTAGAAGTCCAAACTTCCGGAACACTGATCACATGAGAACCAGTGAGTTCATGCGTAGGCGTGTGTCATTCTTTCTATTTCACAACAAAATATATTTCACAACAAATTTAGGAGACATTTTACTAGAGAAATTTGTAAAAACATATAATAATGTTTAGACAGAGCGATAGAAATCATTTGAAGTGTTATATCAGGTTGTTTCAAGTATAAATTAGGGTTTAATTTCATCTCATTATTGCACTTTTATAGTCGAGTGATAGTGAATTTCGCAACTTTTTGTTCTTAACCTCATTAAATGCCTTTAAATTCGTTTTAAAATTTTATTTTGTTATTTCATTTGTATAGCAAATTGGCTGAATATTATTTTAAGTGGCCAAAAGACGACCAGAGGACCCCGCACGGTGTTCATCATTCTCGGAATCGTAGACGATCCCTAAAGTTGCTCCAATTTGGCTAAAATTTCGGGAATTTAACTAATGTGGGGAGGAAAATTCGATTGACGATCGAAAATGTTAGAAATCCCCGAAATTTCAGCCAAATCGGAGCAACTTTTGGGGTCGTCTACGATTCCGAGAATGTTGAACACCGTGCCCCGTTATTGATATAATCTCAAAACTTAACCTTCAAAGAAATCGATTCGAAACAATATCACGGACAAATGGATTTTGCTAATTATTTTGTCTAGACTAATTTAGTCAAAAAATAAGAATGAGCTTGGCTTCATTTATCGGGTTTGAAAATTTTAAACTCTCTCAAAATAAGAGAAAAAAAGCTGTTAACAAATAATGAGCCAAACCCAACATAGAGTTTTTGCCAAGAAATTCAAAAAATGAATTTAAAAAATTTTTCGATGATTGGTTCAAATTTTTTTAACAATACTTTTTTTCTCAATTTCGCCGAAAAAAGTTAACATCGCTGATCCTTTAATTTTGCTGAACTTTCAAAATTTTCTGAGGATATCAGTTTTTAGGAAAGTGGTTCTGAAAACTTTAACTGAAAACATAATCACTTTCCTATTATCTTAACTCTTTTTATTTTTTTGTGAGTGATATCTCGAAAAACTGAATATAATAGAAAATTCTAGACCTTAACAAAAAGACTTTTTTAAAAGAAATTAATATCTCATTCCATTCTACAAAACTTTTTGAGGTTGGCATAATAATATCAGGAATATTTACGTAGGGTTTGACAACAAAATATACCGTAGGTGATCAAAAGGCTGTCAAGTTTCAGATTTATGCGTAACAAAGTTAAACATAATGAATTTTTAGTACCAGTATCGTGTTCCTTAAATAATTTAGAGCAGAAAATTGGCTTATGGCGTTTTAAAATTTTAACTCCATGAAGTCTGAAATGGACACAATGTCCAAAATTACCAATTGATCTATCAAATAGTATTATATTAGTTTCCTCTGTAAATTTTTAATGTTTTACGATATCGTTTCATGAATTTTAAATTCAACATCTTCAGCAAGATCATTGTCTGAGTCAGAATTTGAGCTCTTTGTTCCATTATCTTGATAAAAAAAATCCTCAAGATCAGCTTCTGTCAAATAAGCAATTTTTCATAATTTTCTTTTGATGTTTTTTCTAATGTGTTTTAAATATCAAAAATCAAATATAAATACACTTGAATTTAACGCCACCTATTGTATTATAATCATAAAAATAATCGGCGCAGATATAGACGCTTGATTATTAAGATATCCCGCTGAGTAATCATCCGACAGCGTGTTTTTTGTTTACCTAGGTTTTTGATTCGAATTTTCGAACTTTAATCAATCATTCGAAAATATTTTTTTCATACTCAAAAATAATTATTTTTCAAACATTTCAGCTGCGTATCAAGGTGTGAAAAGTTGCGCTAAGAGAAAACGGAGATATATTTGAAATATCAAGGCAGGACTAGAAAGCCAAATTTTCTGATTTTTCATGGTTACCATAACTAAAAATGTCTTTTTTGTCGCTTTTTTTCCTAACTGTAAAGATAATATTTTTTGAATCTATCCAATTTATACAACATTTTGGGCCTTCGGCTTTAACTTGAGTCTAATAGAAGATCATTCGAATGTGTCGTTATCACAATATAAGCGCTCAAAGTCGGACCGAAAAATCGGCTTTGGAGCCTCCACCAATTGATTCGATTTGGAGCTTCCAAGGGTTTAAGAACAGATGAAAAAAAATAAGCTCGTAAATGTCAACTATAATTTGAAAAAACTTTCGTTCGAAAATTCCGAAGAAGCAGAAAGTTAAGGGAGTTGTCCATGCTGATTTTGCTAGCACGCAGTTTTTTTGTTTCAAAAAAAAAAAAAAAATTACGATTCCGAGTAAACCGAGTCTTGTGAATCGATAGCAACTAATTAAAATCGGCTATTATGACGTCATAGTCTATTTTTAGAATTTATATCCGAAATTCGAATATTGAAAAATAAAAAATTAAATGTTGTCATGATAATATATAGTCTATATCGAATACAAAAATAACCATCAAAATTTTCTTATTACACCAGAAGCAAAGTCACGAAATAGTTCACATCGATTAATGTGTATTATATTTTTCTGTATTTTCGAAATAGCTATTTTACCACCTCTGGATACCATACCTTGTTTAGCAAAACAACTTGAAAGCATAGAAAAAGATAAAAATCTCTTATTTTCAAGAAAATGAATATTAATTGTATAATTTCGAGCGAAAAAGGTTTTTTAATCAGGTTTCCATTTCTAATTACTATTTTCATAACCGCGACCCTCTTAAGGGCGTGATCGTGGAAAATTAACACTCGAGTAACAAATTTTTACCCTTTTAATGGAATAGTTTTTCAATGAAAATTTTTCATAGACAATTACAAGCATTTGAGTATTCGGTTTATTTTGGTACATCGTCAGAAAATCAATTTTATCCATAATATTTTTTATGAAATAAATTGAAATTAATTAATTTTCGAAAAAACTTAAGACGATTTATAAAAAACTGAGAAATAAATTAGGACAAAACACCTGTGCCACCAACGTCCAGTGCGACTTTGGCTATATATGTTTTGATACTGGAATGGGCCTAATGTGTTCGCTCATAAATGAAGAAGTAGCACCAACAGCAGCACCAACAGCGGCACCAACAGCAGCACCAACAGCAGCACCAACACCATCAAAATGTTCACCCTCATGTGAATTAGGTTTTTGTACCAACTCTGACGGTGGCTACGAATGTTCACCATGTTTTGCAGTTACTTGTAGTCTTTTGACTGGGTTCGTTGTCGTGGTTGACAGTACCCATTGCCCAAATTTCGAAAGCTAGGGATTTTCAAATTCAATGATTAAATGATTCGTTTTTTAAAACGAGCAACCACCGAATTTATTTTTGCGAGTTCAATTTAGCATCGTTTTATTAAGAACAAATTATCGTTCTAATCTTTCACCAATCTTATTTTTTATCAAATTGTCCGGAAAATTTAAAATTCGATTTCTCTCACCACATAAAACAGATATTTTTTTATTGATTGGACTGATTGAATTATTATAATCAATAGTCAATTCTGATCAAATTAGTTTTATTAATAAATGTGGGATATCTTTTTCATCAAATAAAATTGAACAATCCAAAAACTGTGATGCGTTATTTTCAAAAAAAAATTTTGTAAAGTTAACTTTTGGGTCGATTTTTGAGAATTTTTTCTTTTTAATTTGTATCAACACAAAGCATCTACAAAATGTTTTTTCAGTACGTGAAGGTTAAATATCGAAATTTATAATTATAAAGACAAATTTTTCCTGTAAATCACGAAGAGGAGAGTTTGAAAGATATTTTTGATGATCCCTTTATCAAGAGGTACATTTTTCAGCGCTACTGCAGTGACAAATACCAAAACATTGGAGGCTTTTGGTGCAGCGGATGAATCATGTAAAGTCAAGGAAGTAACCGTTAATAGTCAGGGATTCAAAAATATATATTGTTTGTTAATCAGAATTTTTTCCAAAAATCTTTAAATTTAATCTTTGGCTGATCGAGAGATTTTATCGGTGGAGCGAATTATAGCCCTGGTCTTCATAATTTGATATTCAAAATGCTAGTGAAGCAAACTTCAAAAAAATTGTATTAGACATTTTTGAGAAACTTGAAATTAAATTATAAAATTCTTCAAATTTTAAGTTTTTCCATTTTTCTTTGAATAAATCGTTAAGTTTTCGTAAAACTTTAAAAAAAAACTGAAATTTGAACTCATACACTACAAATCAACAAACACGACTCATTTTGAAAGCAAAAAATATTTAAACCGTATTGATTGAATTGATTTTAAATTTCAGAGTTTTATTTAAAATCGATTAAAAATTACCAGAATTATTAAATGTCAGTGATAAAAGCAAAAAATATTTAACATTATTCATATAAATTTAATAATTTGAAACCTTTTTTAAGTAAAAAATCACAAATGGCTACGTTTGATTTTAAAGCATGTGGGACAATAACTCCGGAACAAAATGGCGAGAAAATAACACTGGACAGTTTCAAATATGATGGTATATGGATAACGGGACCGCCTGGAACATTTGGCTAGATTTTAAGCCAAAATTTTGATAAAATTCGGCTTTTCAAAACGACTCATCCGATTAAGTTCTTAAGAAGTTTATCTGAGCACGAATATTGAATGAATAATAAAATAAAAATTGATCTGAATTGCATCACTTTTTTTGATTGTTTTTCTAAGATTACTGAAATTGTTTTATAATCAGTTTTTGTCACTGTCGTTGGAAACAATGGTCTGATTTGAACCATTTTTTCAAATTTATTTATCCCATAATGGTTGTGCTCAATTACAGCGATCTTAGACCTCAATTAAATGAGTCGTTTTCGAACGCCAAATTGAATCAAAATTTTGGCTAAAAATCTAGCTCAAATGTTCCAAGAGGTCCCGGGATCGATATTATTTCATAAGTTTTATTTCTGATTTTGTTTTCATTCGAAAACTTTGAAACTTTTGTGAGACAACTTATGCTCACAATTCATTTGGCGTGGAAGATGAAGATGGAGAGCTGATCGTTGTCAATGCTTTCGATAAAGTTCCGCTCACCTGCACATTACCGTAAATGAAAATGTGATCAATATTTCCGAAACTTTTTAGTTATTTCGATTACGGGACCTCCTCGAACATTTGAGCTAGATTTTTAGCCAAAAGTTTCATATAATTCGGCTTTTGAAAACGAATTTTCCGAATGAGTTCTTAAATTACAGTAATCTGAGTAAAAAATAAACAAAATCGTCCAATTTGGACGATTTATTTTATTTTAATATTCACTTAATAGTTTTGCTCAGTTTGAGCTCTCTAAAAACTTAGTCAGGTGAGTCGTTTTCAAAAGCCAAATTATGTTAAAATGTTGGAAAAACATCTAGCTAAAATATTCCAGGAGGTCCCGTTATCGATAAACAACTCTGAGAGATCTGATTTTTTCGAAAGAGGAAAATGGAGCAGCTTAATTCGTTACTTGTTTTTCAATAAAATCTGAATTTCTCTCTTCTTTCAGGTTAAATTACCGAATAGACTTGTAATGAGCCCATTTTGTCTAGTTTTCAATAAGAAAATAAAATATGATGTTCGAAGCAGGGATCGGCAAAACTGGCTTGAATAGTATTGAAATTATTGGATCGTATCGTTTTTATTCCAACCCTCCTCGATCCGATCCAATACGATTTTTCATTTTTTCATGCCGATATCTGGTTCGAAGATCAATTTAAAATTATAACATTATCATCATTCTCGAATAATCTGTTCAAGTGAAAAACACGCAAAAATTGGCGAGAGATTCCAGTGTCGTGTAAAGAGAGATTTAAAGCGACGGGTGAGTGTACAAGCTGCTTGTTGGCAAATCAGGGGCGTCGATTTTCAGTCCAGTATATTCTTACCATTTTTGTGTGTTTTCACTTTGAACAGGATGTATTCGACCAAAATTTCGAAAAGACGTAAGCATATTTTCAACCATGACTTATTGACTATAAGTTATGGTCCATGAGCTTTCATTTTGCGGTTACTTTTTTTTAGAAATCTTACACAATCCCCTTAGAAATAAATTCAGAAAAACGATCGAAAACATAGAAATCCAAAAAGCCTTGATTGTATTGACTGGCGGCAAATTAACAGGATTGATGAATGATCCAACAAGTGATGATGCAGCTGCGTTTTTTGGCTTGGAATTGTCTGTCGGTAGGGTGTGAGATATGAATGATTTTATTCGAAAAGTATTTTTTCCCAAATAAATTTCTTCAATAGCCAATTGTCGCAAAAGTAAGAATCATTGGACCAACGTTCACTTCTCTTTGATATATTTAAACACAAATCTTGCATCCTAAAAAAAAATGAAAGTGACGTGCTTACAAAAGTGACGAAATATTAGTTTTCAAAATGTATCTCCTCCCTGAGTTTTTAAGGTTCAACAATGATTCATGAGTTTAATTAACCGGACAGAATGTGAGCAGACCGCTGCGCAGTGTTTTTGAAAAAATCTTGAATTTCGCTTCATAATCACCAAAAAAAAGGATTTTTCACTAGTTGACATAGGGTCAAAATAATGTTTCTGGGAATTCTGAAGCCAAATCAAAGATTTTTCAAAAACTCTGCACAGCGGTCTGCTCACGTTCTGTCCGGTTAATTAAAATTATATATCATTTTTGAACCTTGAAAACTCAGGGAGGAGATACATTTGAAAAGTTTTTTCACTTATGTAAGTACGTTTCTGATTAGCCGAGTCATCCGTCATTTTTGATTTTTTAAGGATCAAAGATTTTTGCTTAAATATATCAAAGAGAGGTAGAAGTTGGTGCAACGATTTGTACTTGTACGACAATTCGCTATTGAAAACCCCTAAAAATTCGACAACCACCCTTTAAGGATCACATTCATTTTCTCCAGTTATTCTTGGAAAGTTAACTAAAGTGTAAAAACTAAATTTTCTCACACTCTTAAAGCATCCGAGGTAGCTCCGATTAATGTTGGAGATGAACTCACAGTGAGTCTCAGTACGTCTCAGGCCTGGGTATGACTGATGAAAAATTATCATTGCATATCCTTTTACCAACGGAACTCCATCTCAAAAACGCTTACTATAGCGCGAGTTCGAATCCCACTAATGTTCTCTTAGTGATTGCTTGAGTGATTACACACCGATCAAATTTAGCGGTCCCAATATCAGGCACCCTCGCCTATAGTCATACTTAAGACAGACACTAAGACAACATTAGTGAGATTCGAACACGCGATATAGAGATAGTAAACGTTTTTGAGATGGAGTTCCGTTGATAAAAAGATATAAGAAAAAATGACATGCACGGTATGTCACATTTTCGCTTATTATTTAAGACTTCTGCTGTAACCTGATTGGCACCTCTAATTAGTCAATAAGCATTTAAATCTGCGAAGCACCTACAGTATGGGTTTTTTTTGCGAACAAAAAATAAACAATTCGGGAGAATTCTCCCCAAATTACAGACGATTCTACCGAAATTCTTTTCGCACTAAAAAACACATACTGTACGTGTTTGTTTATTTGAATGTTTTGATTGGTTAATGTCAGTTTCTGCGAAGAAGTAAGATTATAAGCAAACATGTGAAATGCAGTATGTTTTTTTGAAAGAACCATTTAAAGTGAATCTGGCTCTGCACAGCCGTACATGCGGCTGAGAGCTGATCTGATTGTTATTTCATTATTTGATCCTAACAAAAGTCGACATACCAAGTTGGATTGAAGTCATGTGTTGTTTATCCAGGTAAATGTTCTGGTGATGACTGTACTGCTGGTCTCAAGCGAGGATTACCAATTTCTTTGAGTACTTTTTCTCTTTATTTTTCAAGGAACATTGTGTAGATGACGATTATTGGGCTTTTTTCCCACATTTTCGAGTGAAGTTTCAAAGAAACCTGGCTTCAGAAATAAATTTAATTTTTCAAATACAAAGTATAACTTTTTAGAAAGTTAACATTATCATTCAGATACTAAAAAGTACGAACAGAATGTCATTTTGTGTAGACGTCCCAAACAGCACTCAAAAGACTACTCCTTATTCATTTTTCATCATTTTTTCTTGTTATTTGTAATTCATCTTTTATATCTCTTAATCACAT
The DNA here is from genome assembly GCA_004367855.1 of Oikopleura vanhoeffeni. Classification (NCBI taxonomy): domain Eukaryota; kingdom Metazoa; phylum Chordata; class Appendicularia; order Copelata; family Oikopleuridae; genus Oikopleura; species Oikopleura vanhoeffeni. The sequence continues at coordinate 46,002 of SCLH01000490.1, forward strand.
TTTTGGTATGTTTTGGTCCCTGATTAACCCACCTTGTTTGTTTGTTTTTTTTAATTAGGAGGGACCAGAACGTAACAAAAGTGTGATAAAAGGATATATCATATATAGATGCACATCACAAAATGAAGCCATTTTGTCAAAATTTTGCACCTAGTTATCAAAACAGCTTATTTGAGAGGTCCACACAAAAGCTTACTCCACCTTGAAAAAATATAGAAAATTTTCAATTTGTGCAATTAATTCACCGCAAAGCTGTTTTTAATTTTTTTTCTTAAGTCTCATAAAATACTAGTCAATTTCTTGTTTTTGATAAAATTTTGAAAATAAACAAAATTAATAGGTTGAACTTTTACCGTTGAAGCACTATCTTTAGGCAGTATTTCTATGTTGAGTGTCTTCATTTACAATAGAATTGAGAAATATAATTCTTTATTAATAATAACCCGGAATACAGAAATAACTCAGGAAATACAGATTACATCATTTTTAATATTTAAGGGATATTTCCCGCTCACACATTTTTCTATCAAAAATTTCAAATTTTTTTGGTTCTTATTTGGGTTGTTTTGTGCATTGATTTGGTGCATTTTTATGACATAATAACTGCATTAAATGTAGGAACCGGGATACCCTTAAGGGGGTTATGTACGCAAATAGATTTTCCTTAAAAATTTTCTCCCCAGTAATTCGGCCAAAAAAAAAAGAATGAGCTTGGTCTTAGACTTTTTCGATCACTGGTTTGCTCACCAGGTGGCGTTGAAGTGCAAATTCTAAGGCATGTTATAACTGCTCGCCAGGCTAACCTGCAAGCCCAAATTACTAATTATTATCGTTGTGACTAGAAATTTAGTGAATCTAGCGTATGGCAAAGCAAAAAAAATTTTTGTCATCTGGTACAGTAGATAACCTGAAAAAACTGAAAAAAAACATATTTTTCATTTTTTTAAACGAAAAATTTTTTCTCATACTAGGTTTTCAGAGACTGAAATAGAAAAGTTTTAAAAACAGCGTAATTATCGACGTCCACACCCTTATACATACAGGATTTTTGCAACGAAAAAGTATTTATGACCATGGTAAACCTTGACTCAAGTTACTCGATAATTTTTGCATAACGACAACAGGAGAAGAAGTCGACGCAAAAAGAAGTGATGCCGGAGATCACGAAACGTTCACTCTAAATGCATTCAGAATCGCAGGTAATTTAATAAATATATTTATTACGGTACTTGCTGGGCTTTTTTAGCCATTTTTCAGACATGAGTTATTGGCGCTTTTTATATAACAAAAAATATATTGGCAATAACAGTAAGTACCAAAATCTGAAAAGTGACTAAAAAGGCTCAGCAAGTACCGTGATTGATATAGTTTTATCATTCTTGAACTTGACTGAAACTATTTATCCCCAAGATGTTTCAAATGTGATTAATTTCAATACAAGTTTTCACACTAAAACTCAGTTTTCTCATACAGTTCTGAGTGGTCAATTAGCCCATCTATTTTATTTTGAACGTCTTTTTTTTCTAAAATTGAGTTTTTGAAATGCAATTTTGAAATCCATATTTAAAAACTAAATCTTGCGTGGAAACGATGTTTTGGGCAAAATAACATTTGCGTCGGCGTCCAGAAACATGTTTTTAAATGTTAACAACGTAGCAATAGGGCTAAAACCCCCTTATACAAGCCTGGATGGGTTTGGTATTAGCACTTTGTATTGCCGTAGCAAGCACAGTATTTCTATACTCAGCTTGCAGAACTTCTTATGTCCGTTGGGTAACCTTGCATTGTATATCCTGCGGAATAAGTAAGTCTCGATACTTTGATAAATGTAGATACAACCTATGTATTTCAGTTACTCACAGTTTAACTAAATGTAATATCTCTACTTACTCGTTTCAGCGTAATCTCTCGTATGAGTTAGCTAGTGCGCGAAACCGGGTAATGTCGAGTTAATTGCTCACTAGCCATATTATTGGTTAGCGGGCAATCTTAGAATCTAGCGTAGGCTTACTGCCTACACATAGCTTCTGTATACACTATCTGTCCGCAGAACATGATATTGTGTATACTGAGCATGTGAAGGAAATAACTTCTCTTGCCACGCAATGGCTTCATGTGTTTAAAAAATTTCGAAATTTCATCAATATAGCCTATATATGATATAGGTTAATTTTTTAAATTTGTTAACATTTTTGAAAATTTCAAAATTTTCTAAGAAACTGTTGCCAAAAAAATAAAAATTTATTTCAAAATAAAGTTTATAAGTAGCACGTTTAGCTGTTTATGCAGGTGCAATTTGAGTAGACAGGCTACCTTTTTTAATTTTAAGGTAACAGCGAGGTCACATTTTTATGCACTGTTGCTATCCAGCTTGATGCTTTTGACGATAAATGCTCTGAAGATAAAAGAAGACGAAGAGACACCAGAAGCAATGTAGCTATTCTTATCAAAAACATAAGGGAACTAGAACAAGGCCTGTATACTTTTTATCATGAATTACATTTCTAGAATACTTGCGTACTGAGCCATGGCAAATGCTTGATTCTTTAAAGGAATTTTGTTGTGACGAGTACTGAATAGTTTTTGGTTTTGCAAACACCTATTGTCAATTTGAAAAAAATTTCAAATTTTTTTTCTGTTTTTAGATTTATAAGAATAAAAACTTCAGGGAGTACCGGACGTCTCTTAGTTTTTTAAACGTCTGTGCTGGCCTACTCAAAATGATTCGAAATTTTAACCATGTCATGATTTTCATAAATTCTAGGAGCCATTTCTCAGAATTAAAATATTTGATCAGAAACTTATGTATGATTGTACCAGTTTTTCGGAACAATTTAATACGGATAAAAAATTTCAGGATTTTGCGAGTTTTTGAGAGTCGACGATAATGATATATTGACAATATATGAAAAGGGAATTTTTTTTTCAGAAATCGACAAGAAATACACATCAGAATTTTGTTGAAGTAGATTTGACGTAGTTACAATTTTATTGAGATCTTCTGAGTTTTTCAATGACAATTTTTACGAAGGATACAAAAATTTACAAAAAGCTTCAATTAAGAATTATTTATCTTTTGATAATGTAATACGAAAATTTTAAAATTATTTTTTTGGAACATCTCAAGGATTTTTGTCTTTTTGAATGTTTGAAGAAAAGTCAGATTATCCTTACTAGGTGTTTAAAAAGAACAGGATAATTTTTTTAAGAATCGGAAAGAAATAGAAAATTTAAACAAGAAAATACAGTATGAAATATAATTGTTCGAGAGCATTTTTTTTAATCCAGAGATATTTCTCTTGGTTGTCTCGAACAATTATATTCCATACTGTAGGTTTTTCATTCGTTAACCCATGTCGAAAATACAATGTGGGAATAATTATATTTTCTTAAGTTATGAATGATGAGATATTTGCGTCATCTGATATTTTCTCAAATTCAGCTTTTTCGATCTCAGAAAATCCAAAAAGCCTTAGAAAAATGATTTTTGCTATTTTTACCTTAAGTATACCCGTTAAAGCACCCGAAGCAGAACGACAAATTGCCACAACCGTTCAAATTCGAGATGTCACTGACTTTAAAGCTGGAGCCACTTGCTTGAATTTGTCAACATTTTTGTCCATAACCAGTATCGCATTTTCTTTCACCGTTTAATTTGGAATAATAAAATATAAATCGGAAGAATCCAGTTCGATCAAACAAAACCCGATTGAACAAAAACCCTTATTCGACCCAAAAAATGTCAAATCTGCTGTCTCCTGGCAACAACAATCAAAAATATTTAAATCGACTGTAAATAAAAAATTGATCGCAAAAATCCTAAAACCGGTTCAGGCCTTTTGAAATAAATGTGAGTGATTAAATCAGAAATAAAGTATCCGAAATACAGTATCCGAAATACAGTATCCAAAATACAGTATCCGAAATACTCTCTGATCTGATTTCAAATTGAAGTTTTGGTAACTTAAATTTAGTTTATAATCAAGGTGAATTTTCACATAATTACAAATTAAATGATTGCAAAAAATCAATCAAATTTCTTTGACTTATAAATTTTATTAACACAGTTAATTGAATAATAACCTTTTTTTTCATTTATTTATGAATCAAATCTAATTTTTTTTTTATTTGAAAAAAAAATTATAAAACAAACTTAGCAGGTGGTCTTGATTAGCGGTTTCGGACGGTTCGTAACCATTATGAAGGAACCAAATCTACGGCGAACAGTTTCAAATGTGGAATTTCAGTTTAATGAATATCAGAAATTTAATCAAATTATTTAATAATTTTTTACTCATGATTTCTGTAGGCAAATTTCTTATGTTTGGCCTGCCTTATTTAAAAAGATATTCAAAAAGTCGCAAATTTAAAAAATCAATATAAAGTTATAATAAGGATCCGCAGGTTTTTAATTCAAGTATTTTGCTAAAATTGAATGAACTTTTCGATAAAAACTTGAAGAAAATGCATGTTGGAATTATTAAAGTAAAGGGAAATATTTATTGGTGTTTCAGAATGATCTTTCCCAAAAGGTTGGAGGATTATTTTACGCGAGCCAATTATTTTTCTGTACAAAATAAACTCATTATCAAAAACGGGACGTAAGTAGGGTAAAATTTGAAACTTATTGGTTTATTGACGATAAGTGATGGGTCAGTCACCCAAGGTGACTTGTGCAGAATTATAAGGAGATTTATTTGTAAATAAAAATAAAATAAACAAATTTCGAAGTTTTTATCTAAAATACATAAAAAAAATTTGGCAATTTATAGCTCAATGTTTTTGTAACGCGATTCGTGTAATAACCACAATAAATTGATAATAAAACAACCGTGAATGATAAAACAATCGTGAATAATAAAACAACTTTAGAGCGCCTTTCAGAGCCAAAAAAATTGTTTTGAATACTCAAATTGTGACCCCTAGGTGGCTCAAAAATGATATCATCATCATTTTTATTGGGAAAGTTTAACCCTATAAACTCAAAGAATCAGTGCTTGGGGGTTTAGTTTTGCAGATAAATCTCCCGGTACTGACCCAAGACATAAGGTATGTCACATACCGTAAGTTTGTAATTAAAAAACCGACCCTGTTGATTTGGTAGTAAATTCGTTCAACTGTGTGGGTAAAAGGCCCTATTCTATAAGATTACCGTTAAATAAATGCACTCCCCTGCAATCAATAATTAACGCGATGGCTTTCGACTGTGAATTATTTTATTCTAGTACAGTCGGTGGCAGTTGGTAGACTTCCCAATCTAATTGTTTCTTTGGTTTGCGTCTGGTCGCTGATCGCACTAAAAGCCCGTAACCTAAAATATATTACCGTTAATTAATTTCTCTTTAAATATTTCTCTTTAAATTAATTTAAGGTCTCTCAGATGACGAACACGAAAGTGTTTTATATTTTAGATTAGGTTTATATTTTCACCTAAAATTGGTGTTGTTTAACGTTAGTGATTTGCCCCCGGTTATGGTTCATCAATCACCTTTTATCTGGCTAATTGTGGTGAAATTACGACAAAAGTCGAAATTTTCGATTTTAACTGTTAATATAAGCGTGAACAAAATCAGACCCATACTATAAATTTGGGTGGGCAATAAAACGTCGACTTTTTCGAAAATTATCGTTATGAAAAATGTCGGCAATTTTCGCATTATTTCCGACATTCTGCACCCACAATAGCGGACCCCGTGCTGTAAGTTAAAATTTGCACCAGGTTTTTTGGTACATGTAGGCTGTAACCTTCATATTTGGGTGAAAAATACGGACCATGAATATTAATCTTGTGCCAGTGTGTCCGCAGTCAGATCCAGGTCATTTTTTATCTTAAGCTAAAAAATTCCATCATGAAAATTAATAATTTGGCCAAATCTTATATTTAAATCTTATATTTGTTTTCGCTCTAGCGCCTCGAATATATGTTGGGCCTTGAAATATTATTTTCATTCACAAAAATTTTATTCTGCATCTTTTCAGAATATAATGAGAAAAATAAAGTTCATTTTCGTCATCACTGTAAAATTCTACTCAAAATGTAGTTTTTAAAAATGATTGTTCTCAAAATTTTGCTCAACTGCGGACACCCTATCGTGTGCTTAATTATTTGTTATTATTAAGTGTTATTTTGAATTTTTTTCTAATTTGGTCGACATTTCTAAACTTTGTTATTTCAGTCTACATTTAAGTTTCGCCGTTTATTGCAAAAGTCTACATTTCACACCGATTTTGTTCAAGTTCTAAGACAAAGTCGACAGTTAACGATTTGCCCTAGAAATTTAATTTAACTCAGAGGATGGTTTCATTAATTATTCAGAAATTTTAATAATACTTTATTGCTAAATAAGATATTTCAATATCGTATCCAGTTTAATTGCATTGTCAAACTTTTTGTCCACTGAGTTCAGCATGTCGAACATTTCATCTTTTGATAGTTTTTCGCCAAATCTTGTCAAAATTAAACTAAAACCAAAAATAAAATAGCTGATTTGTCTGTAGCTCAGTTTCAGCTCAACCTAATTCTAGCACGGCTGATCGACATTGAGGTCAAAAGGCACATCAACGCCAAACTAGAAATAAAAAAAGGATTATGAGTCTACGATGATACCCGCTGTCGCACGGTGCTTTTTTTGGAGGTGAACAGGAAACATTAAAATTCTTATAATGAATTGAAATAAAAAATGAAAGAAGGCTGTCATTGGGTAACGTTTTAACAGCCGTTTGCGTCGTATTTGAGTGAAATGAATATAACGAGCGGGTGCTCAGTAAAATTTGACGACCGATGAAAAAAAATAACTCAAAAAAAATTTAATTAACCTTTCAAAATGATAAAATAAACTTATAATTTTTTTCGTACCAAAATGCTTAGAAATTTGCAAACATGACATATCTTGTCCAAAATTTCGTTGTGAGTATTATTAATATTTAAACGGACAGTGCAAGTTAAACTCAATCATTGTGAATTTCTTATGAGAAATAGACGTGTTTCAAGTATCGAAAAGGTCAGCCGCAATTTACTGTCGAGTCGGTTAATAGCCGTTTAAATAATTCTCTCGAGAATTTCAATAAATTGCTGTTTTTATAACTCCAAAACAGTTAATATAAAGAAGCAGTTAGTTACAAAATAACATTTTTATTTACACAAATGAGAATCTTTTGTCTTTTTATTTTTGGCTCTTTTGTGAATGCTGTAGCCCCTGACAATTTTGATCCATCTAATGTTTTGCATCATTTGAATGAATTGCAAGAAGATATGGATAGGGTCAGTACCGGGCGTTAAATCCAACCTTTAAGTTATTAGTTTATTTTCAATTGATGGCAAAAACATGTAAGGGCAATGGATGTTAGCCATTATTAGTTTGCATTATCAGTTATTCCGCCTATGCATTTTTTGATGAAAAATCAAAATGACCGAAAACCTTTTACCGAAATACTAAATCAATCTTTAGAGCGCCTTTGAAAGCCCATAAAATTGTTATTTTAATACTCAAATTTTGACCACTAAGTGACTTCAAGAACATTTCAATGACTGGGAATGATGTTTTTCGAAAAATTTTACCCTATAAACTCAAATGATTAGTGCTGGGGGGTTTAGTTTTGCAAATTAATCTCTCGGTACTGACCCAAGATATGGAGCCTCGGTATAAAATAGAGTTTTTGAAATTCCTGGCTGCAAAATTATACAAATGCCTGACTTTATCATGACCATGCTCACATCTAGTTTACCTTATGTTATGTGTTAATAACGTTTTTTTAATAATTTTGCATGCGAATCCAGATTTGTTCGGTATAAAAATTATAATATAATGAAAAATTTATTTGGGAAATGTTTCAAGAGCTTTCAACTGTTTCAGTTATCAAATTATTACTGAATTTTCATGTTATGTCTGTATGGAAAATAAACTCATATTATTTAAAACAAAAAATGTGATTTGTAAATTTGCTCCACAATTCTAGAGTGCTTATTATAAGGATGATCACCCGACCTGGCGAAACCATTAAAAAATGATTGATTATGTTTTATAACAAAAATTGTATACGTTTTAAATTGTTTAAATATATTTTTTTCTTCAAACTAGCCTTTAATCAAGCACGAATCATCCTTTATAAGTGAAACTTCGGGAGACAGTGAAATGTCGACTTTGTAAAATGTCGCTTTTTTCGAAATTATCAATATGTAAAATGTCGGCAATTTTTCCAGCAATTCCCACATTCTACACCCACATCAGGCTATAAAAAAAGGAACGGTTTCCTAGCCTGACTAACAATTGGGCACTCAGCGATGTGAGTTAAAATCTTTAGCATGTTTTTGGAGCATCCAGGTCTGGTTAGTCATTTTCTGTGATTCAATTTTGTTATAATATTTTTATTTATAATTGGTTATGAGAAAAATCGACATTTAAGGATCAAAAACTTTGCCATTTCCTAGCTCGCCGTCTGATACGGTTGAACGCCCTGTACACTTACAGCTTAGTTTTTGGTTCGACCGAGGTGATTTTTTCCACCATTCTGTGTCTAAAATTGAAATCATTCTCGGTTTTAAGGGACAAGTAACTAGTTACCAGTTTCAATTAAACTTGTGAAAACGAGAAAAGTTCTTTAATTTCTAGAAAATCTCGATAACATAATGTTATTAAGATTTGTTCAGTACTTGTTCTAGAAATTTAAGTACTTTTCTTCATTTCTGCAAAATTTAAATTAAAAAGTTTATAAAATTTCGAAAAAAAAAGTTTAAGGGGGTACTCATCGGCTTTTTATTTCAGGCCAGGGACATGGTAATTGCACCAAATGGCCTTAGGAAGGCCACAAAATGCATTTCCGGTCATGCCAGAACAAACAATTTCGAGAATTTTCTCAAACCCTCATTCTCGCCTCGATTCAAAATACAAGAAACCGATGAGTACCCCCTTAAGGAAGTCGGCGTCAATATCTCAGCTTCACGTATAATACTTTTTGATACACTTATTTTGTAGAGCATTTTCTGCCAAGTTTTTTCATTTGTAAGATTTATGTTAGTTTTGAGATTTTTTCCAAAAAAGTTAATTTTTCGGGGGTTGAAATTAAAGGTTAAATTAAGGGTGACCATAATTGAGATTTCTCAGATAACATTTTGATTTGTCCCTATGTGGTTGAAATTTGTCACTCGCGTTTTTTAAACTCCCAGTATATTAGAACGCCACAATTAGATCGCCACACTTCGAAAAACTGTGGCGATCTAAAATTTTTCGTTTAAATGGTAGATCGCCACAATTGCAATTTATTAGAACGCCATAGAAAAAAATTGGAAAAAAGAAATTGGTAAATCGCCACAATTTGAAATTTCTAGAAAAAACTAAAAATGAAACTTGAATTGTATTTTTTCGAAACAAAATTATTTGTTTGGACTCCAAACTTTGGAGAGAAGGAAAATTCTTAAATAAAAGAAAATATGGACACAAGGTAGTTTTTAAAAGTATCGATTGCAAGTTGCAATTTGCAACTAATAAAAATGCTCTTTTTCGTCCCCGTTATCTATTTTTAGATCTTCTAACCGAAGTATGACTATTTTGAAAAAATTATAAAATTCGTACTTTTATTAATTATAAATGCCAGAATTGAACTCTCCGAGAAAAATTGAGCAGGAGAAATATGTTTAAAAATTTTAATCTGCATAATTGAAAGAAAAAAGACTTTCTTCTTATTTATTATGATAATAACACTTGACTTATCAAAGGAGTAGCGGTGCGCGCTGTTTAATTAATCAATTAAAATCNGAATCGCAATAACAAGAAGTGATGGGAATGAATGAGGAAGTAGACTTTTTTATGCTTTAGGGGACGCCTACTAAAAATCATTTCTGAGCGTAGGATTGAGGTATAGCTGCTCTGAATAGTACTTGGCACCTTCCTTAAGAGTTGTACTACGTATTTGGAAAAAAAATTAATTATTGCTGAGCCAGAGTAGGTTCTCAGAAAAAAATTCACTTGAAATGCTGTAAAAAAGAGCCCAATTGATCAGTCGCCCACATCCTTAGGGAGTGGATGTCGCAATATTGAGCCTTTCCAGGTTCTTTTCTCGCCAAACTAGGCAAGGTGATATTCCAAAACCATTTTGTGAACTACGAACCAACGCTTCGCGGTAATTTTACATGAACAGTATCTTAATACAATCCCACCTACGCCCACCTACGCTTTTAAAAAGCCTCCTAAAAAGCACCGCGTTAGTGCCGTACTCCCAATTTTGCATCATATTATTTATAATTTTTTTGTCTGTGTCAGGGCTCGGCAGAAGCCTTACGATATATGCAAAAGCGCTCTTTGTTTTAAAATTTTCTTCTGCTGCTAAAACAGCCAAAGAAGAAACAAATTATTGTATTTATTATGATTTAAATTGCAAGTGCGCATATTTTTTTCTTTGCGCTACCGAGTTTAAATAGCACCAAAATCCTTAAGTGTTTTATTTACGGAAAATTATTTTAAGCATTTTTTTCTGGTTTAATTTGGCAATAGCCTTTTTTTTTTTTTTTGTTTTCCAAATAACTAGAATTGAAAAGTTGACGTGGCCTTCAGAGACGCCATAAAAATTTAAAAAGCTCTCTAATGGATTGCAACAAGCTTGCTTTCAGATATGCAGTATGAGCCCGAACTGTATCGTTCCTAACTGGTAGAAGTAGCTTTTTCCTGAGCCTCCCAACTGACCATTTCGAACAATTGGCCTAAAATGAAATATTTGACAGGCCCCCAAGAGAGCCGAAGCCAAATTTAAAAAAACGCTCTAATGCATTGGTTACAAGTCTTGTCTTTCCGATGCAGTATGCAGTCGAAACTGTATCTCTCAACTGGTGAGATAGATAGCTTTTGCACTGGCGCTCCCAACTGACCATTTCAAATTTTAATTTTTGGTTTTTGCGCGTTTTTTGTCCGCATGAAGCAATTTCAAACAAAAGCGCGTTTTGCATTATCGTTTAGGCTTCTAGCGGGGCTGACGACAAAAAATAATGAAAACTTGGATGGAAATGAAGGAGTACGGCCAATAATGCGTGTTTTAAGAGGCTTTTTAAAAGCGTAGCGTGTCGGCCGTAGGTCGGATTCGTATTCAGATTCTGTTAAGTTTAAAATTACCGCGAAGGTTGGTTCGTATAGTCATAAATGTTTGGAATATCACCTTCTGCTAGTTTGGGCGGAAAGGACCTTGAAGAGGCTCCAAATTTGACGACCCACTCCCTTAGGGGTATGCGACATCCTGGATTTGCACTTTTCTTGGTGAAATAACTGCCAACTAACAGTTCATGAGAAAAACCGGAATTGCTTAGTTGTAAGATCTATCCTTAATCTTGCGAAAAAGTCACATACAACAATTATTTTTGCCATCTACCAATAGGCTTACAGTTCTGAACAGCGTGACATTGTTCAAAATCTTCAATCTATTCTCTCCCGCAGGTATTCCAATTGAGCTCAATTTCCGAGATCACGTAAACGTGTAGATATACATTTTGATAAGAGAGCTTTTTTGTCCGGCGACTGAAACATTCTTAGAACGCCAAATAACCGACGAGTTTTTCAATTGCAGACTTCAATCTATCTCTCGCGAGGATATGTTTGCAAAAATGCTTCAATTTTTATCAATATTCCTCAGAAGTTTTAAGAGATAATAGAAGAGCTTTTTCGCATATTCGAGCTAGAAACTTGAATATGTTTTTTTGGTCTTTCGGAAACAATTTCCGAAAAACAAGGCGTTGTTTTTTCAAAGTACGGCTCAAAGAGCCGTGAAGCTGATGAGAAGTTGGCTATACGTCAATCGATATTTTGAAAGTTATTAGTGGAGCAATTTCGAGCAAACTGTTATGTTTTTAACTTGCATCTTTTTAAAGATATCCACTAGAAACAAATCGAAAATGGGCGAAGATTTCGAATTTTTATTGATGATTGGGTTATAGGTTAACTATAATTTCACCCGTATCATTGGGCAGTTTTTAATGCCTACTAAGGGCTTTATTAATCAGAGTCGCAGTACCCCTTAAGGGTGAATCAAATGACGAAAATTTGTCCTGTGTGTAACTCCTCCCATAATAACAAAAAATTTTTTTAGTTACGTTAAATAATTGGATGTCTTCGAACATTCGTCGCAATATGTCCACAAGACATAAATGGAATGGCCAACGATTAGATTAGGGAGGTTTGTATTGGAGAGATATTTATTAGGAGCACATATTGTTTGCGAGACAAATTTTCGCCAAGCAGATCGTCTTGATGAGTGTTAATACACATGTCTAGAAGGGAAGTGCACTTATAATGTAATTGCGGACCGTGAATTATGGCAAACCGCATGAAGTTAAATTTTGTGTCAATGTTACTGTAGAAATATCGTATATAGTTTTTTTAATTGTGTCACAAATACAGAATAATAGGCGTTGTTTATGCCCATGGAGTACTTCGATATAGATTAGACTAGGAGTTGTTGGAATCAGAAATTGTCAAGAAGGTATGCGTGACTTAATTTAGATCATTTTTCGGTGGAACATACTGTAAAAGCAAAGAGGTCATGTGGATAGACGAAAATGCTTTTTGATTTTTTGATCTGTGTCCAAGTTGGGACCTAATCTTGTCAAAAAGTGAAAGAATCTTACGCTATCAAAATAGCATGTCATCCAAATATTTTTGACCATACACATAAATAGGTAACAGTATGTGTTTACAATAAGACACTTCAAAACTGCAAAATTCTATGTTCCTCGCCAGATTTGGTATATCAATTAGGCTCCATTTTTCACAGATCACGTTTAACGCTGATGTCATGATCTTTTAAGAACGAGAGCTTTTTTTGGATTCGGCTATCAATATCCTTGCATATATTTTGTTGAAAAAATCCGAATCCCAAATCAGCCGAAGGCCGAATAAAAGGGGAGGATATTCATATTTGATCAGTATTAAATTTTGTAGTGAAAATGATGTCTCTCTCAATCGGCGAAGGCGATAAAGGAGGACTATAATGATTTGTATTTTAATTTCTTTGAGAAAATAAACTCCAAATCGGCGAAGGGCCGTTTAAGACGGGATTTTATGAGTTTTTTACTCCATCTATTAAAAATCGCCAAATTTATCAGGAAAGTTTTCCAGAATTTTTGAATCGTTGAAATAAAAAAGATGAAAATAATTAGTTTTCATTTTGAAAAAAATTATTGCTATTATTGTTGAAATAGAAGTGTACAAATTCGAAAGAAAATTTAATAATTTTTGAAAAAGATTGTCTAATTTTTGAAAAGAAAATGTAGAAGTTCTCAGAAAATCTTGAATAATTTTGCAAAACATTGCTCTAATGTTTGAAAAAATTGTCTCCAATTGCTGAAAGAAAATGTGACAAATTTGTCGGATTGAAATAATTTACAATTTTTTTTAAAATTTCATAAATTTCCTGAAAAACATGATTAAAAGACTAAAACTCCAGAAAATCTTCTATCTCAAATTGTAGCTTTCATTTATTTCTCATAAACTGACGCTTATCCTGTAAGATTCCTCCAAATACCGTGTTTGCTGTTAACACACCAATCATGGACTCTGCCTCTAGCACCACCTGTGGTCAGTGTTAGACTTATAGTTGACTTAATGTACGTTTCCACAAAGTGTCACTCTGCTGCGCATCTTTTCAGTAGTACCCATAATCAGCGATTTCAAATATTACGAGTTTCTTGCGGCACAACTCATTTCCCGGTGCTACACCAATTACGTTGACCTTGTCCATCACATGAAAGTTTAGAATCTCAAGGTCTGGAGAGATTTACGTTCACCCAAAAATAGTGTCAGTAAAGGATTGAGGCATGCGAAATAAGATGTACATTTTCGCTCTTTTTTTTGAAAAAAAAAAAAAAACGATTTTTGACCACTTTTAAGTAGGGCCACGAGTGTTCGGAGTCAAGAATGGTTTTGCCTGTAGCCAAGATGATTCAACGTTAAAACGGGTAATCCTCTGGGTCGGGAGATTTTCAGAGTTGCGGTAGACCTTGACCTTTTTATCGGGTGCTCATTTTTTGCTCGGGAGGCCTAGTTATATAATACTTAGGAACGTATTACAGGGTTAAATAACTTTTAAAAATTTTGGTGATATTTTCGATGACTCGTCACTTCCGGTTAAACCGAAAAATTAATAAAATGCTTATTGCTAATTTTTGATTAGTTTAAGTAAAATTAAATGAGCGATACTTTTTTTCAAACTTTTTTTTGAGTTGTTTCATCCTGAAATCTACTCGAAAGTATATTATTACTGATGAAATGAAGAAGATAGTTTGACTTCCGGTTAGACCGGAAGTGAGGACGTATCAAAAATATCACAAAAAGTTTTTTCGAGTTATTTCACTTTGAAATCTACCCGAAAGTATATTATTACTGATAGAATGAGGAATATAGTTAGATTTCCGGTGAAACCGGAAGTGAGAACTCATCAAAAATATCATCAAAATTTTTTTTGAGTTTTTTTACCCTAAAATCAACCAGAATATATATACTAACTTATCAAATAAAGAATTAAATTGTACTTCCGGTTAAACCGGAAGTGATGACTCATCAATAACATCATCAAAATTTTTCTCATAAAATTTTACCCTAAATTCATGTTCGCGTTTCTGCATTTGATTAACTTTCTTGAGTTTTCGTTTATAAAATTAACAAATGATTGAAGTCCCCGAGGGGTGAAATCGAAAAAACTGAGAAATTCCTCAATTTATGACTCATATTGAACCTACACATTTCGAAAACTTTCATATGCGATTTTGAAAAGTTAGAAATTTTTTTTTATCAAAATGCTTAGAAACTTGCAAGGAATCCGTTTCTGGCATCAATGAACCGTCAATATGCTTCATTAAGGTTATCCAATCAGCGACCAGGGATTTGAAAAAAAAATTCTCGAGCAAATTTTTTATTTCGCGAGCTGATTCTTTTGCGCTATTTTTTATTTTTATCCATCATAGGAATTTTAATGTTTCCCATTCACCCTAATAAAAAGCACCGTGCGTCGTGCGAAATAAATTCCATAAAGTACAATTTGTGGCCTGTAAAATTCTACAAAAGAAAAGCAAATCAAAATTGGTCGCGCTGGCCATACCTGAATTAATTTTCTATAAAGAAACATTTTTCCGCCAACGCATTTTCGGTTTAATTTTTCCATCAAACAACCAAAATTTTTTCTTCAAACTTGTTCAAAAATTATTAATTTTGTTTAAACCCAAATTTCGTTGCGGTCACGCTCGTGCGGGTTTTAATTTAAAAAAACATTATTTATCTCCTTTTTATTGAGTTTAACCCTTGTGAGCATATAAAAAAAAGTTCCGCCAAGGCACCAGAGCCANGCGAAAAATCTCGTAAGTTGAAAAGGGAATTCTCTGTTGGTTTTTAGCGTGAAAAAACGGATTCATTATTTATAATTTATATGCGCATGGTAAAGTTCCGAGCTTGGCAAAGAGGAGAACCCAACGCCCACGCTCTCCGAAACCGTTCTCACGCCCGCGCTGAACCAATCATACATCTCATTCGTACTACCCACGTATTATTTCATCACTTTTAAGAATAAATTATTGTTATTGACGGATTCTAAAAAAAATATAAACTATTTTGTTCCACTCATGCATTCTTTACACCCACAACCCCCTTAACGGAGTGGTTGTCGCTGATTTTCCTGTTTTTAGATGCGGTTTATGGCTAAACTAGGTAAGCTGGAATTCCAAAAACTTTTTTAACGTAAAGAACAACTCTTCGCAATCATTTTCAGAATTTCAGTAATCTGATACAATTCAACCTACGCACTCACATGAACGTAAAGTAAACCTTACGAAAAAACACTAAAAAGCTTTCTTCTNCGTCAGTTTTCATCATTTTCATTTAATTTTTTGTGTCAGGCTCCAGATCATCAATACAAAGAATAATCTAGAGCGTTTTTTCGAAATTTAGTTTTTTAAACGAAATCTGAAATCGAGATTTAAAGGCTTTTTCAAAAGCTTTCTCCGCCAATTTTCAACATAAATTTTCCGTTATACTTTATATGAAAGCTCAAAACTAGTTTGACAATGATCTAAAGCGTTTTTTTCGAAATTTTGATCAGACTTTGTTCTGGAGGCATATGAAGGTTACTATAATGTAACATTATTAATGTTTCAATATTTGAAACTCAAAAAGCTTACTCCTCCTACAATTTACATCAATTTTAGTTTGTTTTTTGAGTCAAGTTCTGGAAAACCAATATCAACAATAATCCAGAGTCTTTTTTTCAAAATTTTGCTTT
>SCLH01000490.1:65933-113786 GCA_004367855.1 Oikopleura vanhoeffeni
CTCAATAAATGATACAACGATTATTTTAACAGAAGATGACCAACTAGATTTGCTCGCGGAAATGCATGATTCTCTCATACGTGAAAAATAGACTGTCAATCATGATTTGAATCAGAAAATTTTTGAATGTGAGCTTTCATAAAATTATATGTCTCCAATGTACTATACAAAAATTGCCATACGAATGAGAAGACGAATAATATTGTGCTTTCATTATTTGCTTTGATTCTTTGAATTTTTAAAATAAAACTATAATCATAAACCAAACTTAGTTAAATTTTTTTCATGTTTTTGTTATGCAAATGGACAACATCGCCAGAATTTTTGTTATCGTACTACAGCATGAACGGTTTTTTCTTTTTTTTTAATTTGCAATAAATTGCTATCCGCTAATGAGAACGATCAATTTCGGGCAAATACCTACGTCTTTTTCAATCTTAAACCAATCAAACCGGCAGGAATTCAGATTTATGGAAATTGGAAAAAAGAAGGCAAAAACGTTACACTTTTTACTTATGCTCAAATATTTGTGTAGAATATATTTCTGAATGTAGTAGAACGAAGCTGTTTTGAAAAAAATCCCGATTTAAAATTGTACTCTAGTTTTTGAAAAAATTTTAATTAGAAAATTTGTGATATTTGATAAGTTTTCGGCAAAAAAATCCTATTTTCAGAATAATATAGATTTAATTATGTTTGTATAAAATAAAAAAAATTTTGGAAAATAATTGAGGGCGCGTGAGCTGTGTAAATAAAATATTAAAAAATAAGTACTGTAAATACGTCCAAAAAGGTTGATTTTCAGCTTTTTACCGATAAAATCATTTTGCAAGGAAATATAAGAAATTTTTTATTTTTCGTACCCAACTAATAATAGGTTTTTCTCGGGTACTATGGCCTCAGAAATCCGATTTAAAGTCTATTTGCTTAAAATCGATAAAATTTACACGTTAAATTTGCCGATTACGGTATCTTCAGCGTTTTATTAAAATCATTTTCAGCACTGGTATCAAAAACTTCTCAAACAAAAAGCTCATTTTCGCAATCGATANAGGAGGAGTAGGCTTTTGCATGAGGCTCCCAAATACGCTGTTTTGACCACTAGGGGCAAAATTTTGTAAATTTTCTTCCGCTTGGAGATGCGCATTCATATTTTGAAGTTGTATTAGAATTAACAGGAAAAATGATGAGGACTGAATGAGGAGAAGGCTTGTTAGTGCCTTTAGGGACGCCTACTCAAAATAATTTTCTAAGCGCAGGTTGAAGTATCAGATGCTTTGAATAGTGTTGACATCTTTCTTGACAGTTGTACCACGTATTCGGAATAACAATTATTAATTTCTGAGGCCTGGTTTCTCAGAAACTTCACTCGAAAATGTGTAAAAAATAGCCGAATTATCGACGCCCACACCCTTAAGTTAGTCTAAATATATTTATGGAACTATATCCATAAATAGATAACGTACCATAACTCCTGAAAATGATTGAAAGACATTTACAATATGCAGAATATGTAGAATTATTCGATAGTCTAAGTTGAAAACATCTTTAAACTGCTACTAATGAGGGAATCCGACGAGATTTCATTTAATTCCCAATAAAGTTCAAGTATAAGACGTCAATGATTGAAGATTGATTGGCGATGCGGTTCGGTGTATTTTGCAATTTTTGCTAAAATAATTTTTTCGTCGGTTTGAATTTTTATTTGGTATTCTCAAACTGGGTGTCATAAGACTGCCATTTTGTAAATATTTATGAGAAAAATGTTATTGCTGCCAGTAATTTACTCATAAGACAGAAAAAATATTAATGGTATCAGTCAACAGCGCTATCACACTACACAAAAAATATAATAATTTGGCATTGTTAAATATCAAATACTTTGTTTGTTTTTTCAATCAGTGGTTTATCGATTATGGTCTATGATATATAAGGCACATATAAGCCACTTTTAAGCTTAGATTTGTATATACTTCAGCTTTTGAGAAAGATTTTTCCGCTTGAATTTTTAGATAGCTCAAACTTAGGACAACTATTTTAAATTAAATAAATTTCAAAATGGTCAGAATCAGACCATTGTTTTCAATTTTTTAACAAGACTTGATAATTTTACAAACTCAGAAAAAATAAAACAATGGTCCGATTCGGCTCAATTTTTTTTATTTTATAATCGACTCTATATTTGTGCTCAGTTTGAGAAATCTAAAAACTTATTCGGATAAGTAGTTTTCAAAAAGCAAATTATTTGAAAAATTCTGACTTAAAAGTGGCTTATATGTACGAGGGGGCCCCGTGATTGTTATATCATCTAGATACAAAAGTCTGTAAATTACAGAATTTCAGATGACCTATATTTTATAATATAGGCTATATCCCTTTATCACTTTTTGGTTAGAATGCGTAGCCACAACGTTAAAATCACACGTTAAAAGGAGTAGTGGCTACGCATTCTAACCAAAAAGTGATAAAAGTATATAAGACATAATAGTTATAATGAGATCATTTTTTTGCAACGGCCTAAACTACTTTATGAAATTGAGGAGGTTGTCCTGGTGGAAACAAGGACCCAACGAATAAAACGACTCGAAATAAACATTAAATTAACAAGGTAGAATTGAAGACGGCCTCGTTGGCAATATCTTAATTTCGAATGGTTGATGAGAGGTAATTTGACGTATTCCAAATACAAATAAGAAAACATGGCTCTCAGGATGATATAAGACTAGGCTTCAGCTTGCAAAAAAATATTCATCACTTGTAAAAATACACTCGAAATTTCAAAGCCTAAGAAATCAGCCTAACAGAGAAACTATGGCAAAATTGACATGTGCCATATTGTAGTTCTTCCCTTCATCTTGTCAAAAATATAACTCAATGACTTTTTGTCCTGATAAACTCTGAGAAACGTTACCAGCACGAGGTGTCTCTCGACAAAATTTCAAAATATATCTCCTCCTTGGCTACATTTTGAAATACGCTTAAATTTTAAAATAATCCGTGGGACTTATTAGCTTAGGTCCTCTGGATGCGTTGTTTTTATAAATAACTTCAGTTTTATTTCGGAATCCACCAAAATTCCCATAGCAAGAAAAATAGAAACTCCTCTATGAGTTTTTATTCGAATTTCGACCAATGAGTCATTGGCAATGACCCAAAATATAAATTTTCAACGGTCACATTAAAATAATTTGAAAAAAAAAATTGCTTTAATTTTTTTGTTAGTAAACTCGAAAGAAAGCCACTGAAACACGTTTTGGTTGTTTAATTTATTTTTTTTGTTCATTTCGAAGAAATACATAGACGAAAATAAAAAAACGCCAAAATTTTGATTTTTTGATGATTTGGTTTGTAGTACACTCTGTTATCACCCGAGTCTTTTTGCAGCATTTGTAATGCCTCCAAGGCCGCATAAATCAGCGACAAGAACCCCCTTGAGCTGCATTTTCTTCGAAACTTTTTTGAAATATTTTTAGAAATATTGTTAAACCAACCTTGACATCATTTATTCAACGTTTATATATCCTCCTTTCAACCAAAATTTGAAATAGAAACATTTAAAGTGAAAAAGTTAGTTTTGATTCTTGCGAATTGGCTTGGAAAAAAGAAGAAAAATTTCGACAGGAAAGTTTGCTGACTGATTTCGAATTTTTAGAAGTAAATTTAAAACAAAAATTAATTTTCGAGAAAATAATGAGAAAAAACACATAAAAATGTGATATATTTTTATTTTTATTCACGGCGTTTTGTGCTTTCTAAACATAAACAATTAATATATTATAATTCATATATTAACCACCACAACCTTAAACCAAAGTTAAGAAATTCTAACAGATTGATTTTTTTTCAAGTCTCGGTCAAATACTAAATTGATATTATCTGGGAGTTTCACTATTTGTAAGAAAAACTTTATGCATTTCTACTTATTTTTTAAAACGCAAAAAAACTGTGTAGCCTTACTAGAGTCACGATCCTCAACCGATTTTCTAGACATTTTCAGTTTTTTTTTCCATGGTTTATTGTCAATAGTCATCAAAAATTGGGAAATTTACATTGGGATGGCATGGGAATGGAAAGTTGAGTTGGGGATAGGGATGTGGATGGAAAATTCAGTTGAGGCTCATCCCTATAACTACCTGTACATTTGAGGTATCGGGATGATATTAAGGGAGTGTGGTGTAGAATGTTGGAATTGCTGGGGAAAATAGCCCCTCCTCCAGCTGGACTGGAAGGTGATAACGGCAGAAAAGAAGTAAATGAGAAAAAAATACGGGAGACTTAAACCTCTCTATCACCTGCAAGTAACTTTTTATGATGTGGTAAGGATGGCTCACCGGTACCGCAGTTAAACTGGTAAAAATATGTTCTCAATTCACACAAAAATCGGAATAAGTCGGTCAATGTTGTTCAAATAAAACATAAACTTTTTAAACTTCGACATTTGTTATATTTTTGTCCGTTATTTCGTTTGAAAAAATTTATCTCTTTGTTTTAAGACGGTACAAATTTAATTCAGAAATTCTCTTTAAAATCGGAATAAGTCGGTCAATTGTTGTTGAAATTTAATAAAACTAAATGTAATGACCTACGAAATATTGTATATTTTTGTGCCGTTATTTCGTTGAAAAAATTATTGCGTTGTTTTTTATACGTAAAATAAGTTGGTTTAATTTCCACAGTATGTGTTTGATTGTGTTGTTGGTTTGTCTTGCGTTGTCGCCCACGCTTTGCGAAACCGTTCTCTTTGAACCAATCGTAAATCTCATACGTATATTTCATCACTTTAAGAATTAAATTATTGTTGTTGACGGGTTCCTAAAAAATAATAAACTATTTTTTCCCACTCATGGCATTCTTACACCACAGACCCCCTTACCAGTTATAAAAAAACACAGCAAATTAATTTATGGTATTTAACTATGCCAAATTAATATATTTTTTGGGCTGCTTAGCATTTCTGAGGCAATTTCACCATGGATGATTATTTTTTGTCTTATAATCAAATTATCGGCAGCGATAACTTATTGACAATATGTTTTTCAAAATGATAGTCTCATGACAGCCACTTTGAAAATACCAATTAAAAATCAAAACCAAGTAAGAAATTTATTTAGCAAAAATTGCACAATCGGCTTAACCGCATCCTCAATCAATTATCAATTATTGACATTTGATAATTGGATTTTATTGAACATAGAATGAAAACTCGTCGAATTTTCGGTTTTATAGCATTCAAAGATGTTTTCAACTTTTGCTACTGAATAATTCTAGTTGTTTTTCAATAATTTTTCTGAATAATTAAGGACATAGTTCCATAAAATGCAATTCTTTCTGATTTAAATAAATTACTATTTTGCGTTTCACAAAAAAAGTACATTGTACAAAGTGCATCAAGTTTGTCTAAGAAAGAGTGAAACTTCAAGATTATTTCTACAAAGTATTTGACCGAGACTGGAAAAAACTAAATCTGTGCGGGCTTTTCAAAGTTCTTATATTTTTTGCGGTGATTATGTTTTTCAATTTAAACGCACAAAACAACCCAAATAACAATTAAAATATAACATAATTTTGGCGGTTATTCTAATTTGTGCAATTTTACCTCTAAAACTTAGTAATATGATGTTTGCGTTCTCGAAATTTCTCTGGCGTTCATTTGTGCTAATTTTCGCAAAAGTCCAAGCTTATTTTTTCAATCGAAGAATGTTTCTATTAAAATGCTGCTTTAAATTAAAGGCTTCTGATCACAAGGAATGTTCAATTAAGTGAATTAATTTCGAATTAAAAATTAGATTGTTATTCGTTTTATTATAAGTTTATTTTACAAAAATAATGATATATCCCTTTATCACTTTTTGGTTAGAATGCGTTTTCTTCAGGCTGAAGGCTACTTCCAAAAATTTGCCAATTTCTCATATCATCTTGAAAGCCATATTTTTCATTAGAAATACGTCAAATTGGCCCTCATCAACCATTTGGAATATTGATATTGCAAACGAGGCCGTTTTCAACTTTACATTGGTAATTTCATTTTTAACTGAAAAATCATCAATTGAAAAGAAGTTATTTGTTTTGCGTTTGAGCCTTAAACTTAAGGGGTCGGTGCATTTTGGCAGATTTGCACTTTTCCATTTTTTTTCGCTTGATAAACTTTTCGTCACTTCAAAAATTGTGAAAAAAAGTTTTCAGACCGTAACTTGGAACTTCTAGCTCACTTTGTATGATCAGATTTTTGTCAGATCGATTATTTTCACTCTATAAATCGTCTTTAGAAACAACACTCAAAAAAACGCGCGTTTGCTATCAGAGGTGTCTAAATTACCGTAAATTTTTTTACTAATGAGAAGCTCTAAAAACTGGTCTTGACCACCGTTGAAAATTAATCAAATTTAGATTTATACGATTTTTACGTCAAAAAAAGTTGAAAAACCCAAAATTTTAGCACATCCAAAGAAATATTTGCTTTCATTAGTTAAATGAAATACATTTGAAACGGTGGATGGGTTGGTTCACCGATTAGGCAAGTTGGGGCGTGGTAAAATGTTTTTAATTCTGGATAAAAATGGGATTCGATAGACTTCTGCTAAACCGTAGTTTCACTTCAAAAGACACGATTCAGAGTATAAACAAGAGCAAAGAAACAAAACGTAGACATGTTTAAATAAAGTTAAATTAGCCATTCCCAATATTTTTAGCTAAGGATTCCAGAAAAATAAGGATTTTAAAATTTTTGAACAAGAATTGGGGAAAGTTTTTAATAAATTTTTAAATAGTTTCGACCGAAAATCCCAAAAAATTGTCAAATGATTTTTCAAATAGCATATAAAAANAAAAATATGTGGTCACCTACGCGAAAAGTAAAAGTGGCCATTTTGAATAGTTTTTTTGTTTGTTTCAAACAAATACTGTCAAAAAAATTTGAACAGAGAATAAGCCATTATTTCATAATGTTTGGAAGTGTTTTCAAAAATTCATCATAATTTATCGAATTCGAAAAATTTAATTCGAACTTAAAATGTTCTTAAAAGGCAGTAATTCGAAAATTCTGTACTTTAAAACGATGCCTGGGGTATGAAAGATCACTTTGGTTGTATATTGAGAAGAATATTTAAACTCAGTAAAAAGTTTTTCATCATGATATTCGTATCTGTCAAAATGCACCGCCCCCCTTAAGAAAGCAAAATAAGCTTCACAAGTGTTTTATCACAGTTTAATAGATCTAAAGTTGACTTGCTGATTTTTCAATTAAGCGGCATGTTTGTGAACTCAACTCTTTAAAGGGGGTACCCGTTGGTATTTTTGCCCGAAAATTCCTTTTATACGCAACTTTAGTAATTCGAATAAATTCAAATAAATTTTCTGAAATTTTGTAGCTGTAACTTTCCTTGAAAGACCTTTTTTGCAATTTGAAAATAAGTGGACGGAATAAACAATGTGTCGCTGACAATTTTATAAATTATTTGAGAACCTGTAATGCGGAGATAAATATATATGTATTTTTGAAATGTTCTTGACAACGTCGCAAAAATGCAATAAGAAAAACTTAAATTTCCAGATAACAAATTCAGCAAAGTTTCACAAAAATTTTCAATTTTTAACCCGACTTCAAACTTAAAGCACGTTGAAAAAAACTGAGAGTTGGTATCACACAATCGCAGAAATTAAAATCATTTCCGGAATGTTACTAAGAAATCACAAATAGCAAAAATAAAATTATGATTAATTCAAGGGGAAGATGATCATATGCCAAAATGTCGGCGACACATGGAAAATAACGGGTTTCTAGAAAATTTCTAGACTTTGGAATTATTTTTAAATTTTTTGAAGTTCAAATGATCAGTCAACTTTTTCAATTTTTCTCAAGAAATTAAGTTATTTTTGCATGTTTATTGACAGAGGAGAAGTATTTTTAAATTTCAAATTTTTTGGTTTTGTTACCGGTGAACCTGGTTGTTGAAAATATTCGACAAAACAGTGACCCTTCGAATTGACAGTCGACGTTTTGACGCTTTTCATGGAACTATTTTCAAGTCTTTATGATATACCGTATGTCATGAAGTTTCGAAAATACTCTTATAAAAAGAAACATTAGATGTCACATACGGTTGAACTGTGACACACCTTTGGAAAGACTTTTCAAGGCGACGGAAACCCCCTTAATCGACGGTACATGTGCTCACAAAGAACGAAGATCTTGTTTATTTATTCGGTCAATTTATGTTTGTAGATATGATTTTACGATTTGGAGATTGTTTTTTTGCTTGCTGCTAACGATTTTCCCAGTTTGAGCGGTTACCGTTCGGGCCCTGGTTTTATATACATTTTTAATTTTATTAAATGTTTCAGCCCGTTGCAATAAAAAGATTTCATAATCACTATCGTTAACTACATGTATAATTATGTTCTCAGAATATTTATTGCAAGAAATAATAAAGTCAGTTATTTTCCATTTTTAATGAATCAAAGTAACAGAAAATAGCACTCAATCACACTTGCAGTCTCCCTTGACGGAGATTTCTTCCATTTTAGCTTTGGTGACAACAGCTATTTGAGCGTGGAGTTTGATACTAAAATTAAGATTGATTCAGATTAAAAAATAAAATGTCAAATGGATCATTAATATTTCATTGAATTTTTCACATTTGTATTCTCTAACTTACTCGCCATGCATTACAACTTCTGGAGATTTAACACAAATTTTTGGCATATTGTTAATAAAGATAACTTAAAAGAATGAGTTTAATGAAGCCAAAAAATTCTTTTTATACAATGGCGTTGTGAAAGTACGTTATGAGCGCCTCAATTTCTTGAATTGGCGGTATTTATCACCATTTATGGTTCAAATCTGCTAGATGGCTCAGAAATTATAAAATCAGGGTGAAGAGTCTAGAATTTTAGTCATTTAAGAAATTTCAAAAAAAATACAATGTATAGAAATAATAGAAATAGTAATAGAAGCAACAGTAACAAGGAAAAAAACGAAATTTGCTTCGAAGCCCCTGAAATTAATATGGCGTCTGAGTAAGTACAAATCATATATCAGAGTAAAAGTATTAACAGAAACCGAAGATCGTAAATAACCGGTCATTTATGCTATTTAAACAAAAATTAATTCTAGCATCGTTCTCGATGCCCGCATCTCTATTGTCACCGTCGCGAAACTCGTTGATGTCAAAGTCACTGGACAATGCAAATGTTGAAAAACTACTTCGAAGATCAAATGAAAAAAACACTTTAAACTGAAAAAAACATACATTTTGATCGCTTAACTGAGATAAGAACGGCATGATTTTTTTCGCTCAACATTTTTTACATTGTGTCTTATTGGTCATCGTTCGTAAAAATTATCAGCAGCTGTGCTTAAGCTTGAAATTTTTTCTGAAGTATTTTTTAGCAACCAAAGCTTGTTTTTTTTTGATGATGAATTTAAAAAAAAACAAAAACTTCGATTATTCGTTCTTTAGCAAATGCACACAATTAAAAAATATACTGAACGTGATATAATTACAAAAAGTACAATTTGAACAAAAATTTAAAAATGTTGAACATAAATATATTTGCCATTCTTAACTAACGCCAACGTCATTTTGATGAGTGCTTTTTCAGTTAATGTTTTTCACATCTGACACAGCTTTCTTCGACAATTGAGTTTGTTAATTATCTTCAAATAATCTTATTTGTTGCCAGAATAAAAAAAAAATGAACTGTTAACACTATAATTTTTTCAATTGCAATTCAGTTCACCTTTCTCAGCATTATTTCTTAAGCACTTTTCTCAAGCACGTTTCTCAGCATTATTTTTCAAGCATTTGAAGATAATTGTTGAGCGAAGAAAACATTACCTTTGATTTTTATATCTAGAAGTTTGTTAAGATATTTTGAGCAAAAAATAGCACACGATTGAATAAACTACTTTATTTGTATTTTTTTTTCTGCAGATATAGAAAATTTCGAATAGCTGGAGATATTTTTAACCCAATACTCTGTTGGGAAAGTACTTTTTGATTATTTTTGAAGTACAGTCCACAACCTCTAACTAGAACACTAACCGACCTACAAAAAGCGTTCCAGTTAGAGGAAGTGTTCCAGTTAGCGATAACCCCTATAATTTTGCTTACAAAGCTACATTGCATATTAAAATTGCTTTATTTTGTGGTCATTGTATATTGTCTTGATTTTAATGCATTCAATCAAAACTTATGTATTTTCAGGAATTTGAAATACAATTTTTAAGGCGAAAAACGATCTCAATTTAGATTTCAATATAAAAAGCTCTCCGCGCCATCATAAGCTTTCGATTTATATAGGCTTAAAATTTGTTATTTGAAAATCTAGGGAGGAGTAAGCTTTTGCGTTTGGCCCTTGAAATCCGCTCAAAAACTGTTTTTGTCTTTTCTGGGGATGATATATTACAAATGGTCAACAACTATCGTTATAGACCTGTGTTTGAATTTTGTGGTTGATTAAATCTACAAATTATTTTTTCATCTTCAAAACTCACGGAAGAGTTGGCTTTTTAAGACAAAATACCACTTCATTTTGAAGCTCGTTCCTGATTGGTCGAGCAATCAGTGATATATATTTATAATCTCGTATGTGAGATGTTTGTTCAAATAGTACATTGTTATTAAGAATTTTTTTCGACGATGTGTAGTTTTCAAGATATTCACCTTTAAATAACACATGATCGTCTTTTTGCATGAGGTAAAGGTAGGGTCAGTACCGGGCGTTAAATCGACTTTGAAAGTTATAAGTTTATTAACGATTTGTGATTGGTGGCTTGTGCAAAATTTTAAGGAGAATTTTTTCAAAATATAGAAAAAATGTTTGAAAAATTTCTATTTGGTAAAATGGCATTTTATGCTTTAAATTGACGATTGAAGTACGTGCTCATGCCTGCTCAATCCTAAAACTATTCTCATCGGATAGGAAATAAAATTTTATGTCGTAAAAGACAATAAAATTCGGTGGCAAAGAATGTTAGCTAATATCAATTTGAGTTTTCGGTCGTTCCGCCTACGCATTTTTNTTTTTCATCAAAATTCCTTCAAAATGACCGAAAAAAAATATCGAAATTTTTTTATTCGAAAATTCGAAATTTTTTTTTTGTAATTTATAGCTAAATGTTTTTGTGGCTCAATCCGTGTTATAACAACGTAAAATGAATAATAATTCAACCTTTCAAGCGCCTAACATAGCCCAAAAGAGTTTTTTTATTACTCACATTTTGACCACCAGGTGGCTCCAAATATAATTTAAATAGTCGGAATCATTTTGTTCGAGAAAGTTTAACCATATAAACTCAAAGAATTAGTGCTTATGGATTTAGTTTTGCAGATAAATCTCCCGTTAAGTTGATATTCTGATAAGATTTAAGAACAAATATTGTGATTGTCATTGTGCTAGGGTGATGCATCACTGATGATGGCCAATCAATCAATCAAGATCTCTTGATTTCGGAAATTTTTGAGCTCACGAGGAATAAAATCATTGGAGTTCTCGTCAAAATTTCTGGCAATTCAGAAGTATATCAAATATATCTTGTGATCAATGATGGGCAGGATGGGCTCGGCCAACTTTCCTGCATTGGTGCAGAAAGTCAAAATTTTGTTGAGTTCCTGGATTATGTGTTCGAGCAGGAAATCACCAAACATTCAGCTCATGCATAAACAAATAAATGCACGATCTCGCCAAGTCGACTTCCCTTCTTCCAAGTAAAATATTCAAGTCTTTAGTTTTTTCACCTTCAAGCCAAAATAACGAAAAAAACAGATATTATCTGATTTATCTCCAAATTATATTTTGTTATATCTCGCAATCATCGAGTCGTTAGAAAGGTACATAACAGTAGGCAAGTTTCACAAAAATTAAATCAGTAGCATCATAATCTCCTACAAAAAATCATGAATTCAGATAAATAATGAATACAAACGAAGATTAAAAATGAATCATTTATTAATTTACATATTTCACATTTTAATTAGATTGTCCGCTTTGCAATTGCTTTAATTTTTCTTGTTCAGCAGCAAATTTTGCTCGAAGATCGTCGGCGATTTCTTGATTTTCAGCTTGTTTTCTCAAGGCAAATTCTAATCGTTCTTCTTGGGCAAATAGAGCGGCACGTTTTTGTCTTAAAAATATTTGTTAAAAACCCAAATACAGGCTGGTCAAACGGATTGGCATTAAACGGGAGGAGATACACCCCCCTCGCATTTTTATGGAACCGGAAGAGCCTCGAAATGTAAACCCTTAAAATGAGGATGATTCTCAGGAAATCTTCATATAAGCTCATTTCTTTACGATATTGATTATCATTCGTTTAAGTTGATTCAAGATTATTAAATTGCTTTTTTACAAACTCAAACTTTGCAAAAATAGTAGTCGAGACCAAAATTAGCCTATAATTGAAAAGCTTATTTTTACTGAATTTTGTTATCGGTTTCATGTAAACAAATTAATTTCATTTCACTGGCTGTAAATTTCTGATTTTGGAAAATGAAAAATTTCAAAAGTTTTCTTGGATCCGGAATATTAACGTATCCGACAAAGGACAAATATTGGGACCCATATCCCTTTATCACTATTTGGTTAGAATGCGTAGCCACTACTCCTTCTAACGTGTGATTTTAACGTTGTTGCTACGCATTCTCACCAAAAAGTGATAAAGGGATATTTGGCAGAATCTTTATTTTTGCTGCATCCACAATTTTTCAGAAAATTAAAAAAATTTGAAAAAAATCCTAAATTTGCAAAGTTTCATTTTTTTTACATGATCTGTTTTGAAATTATTGACTCAATCTCGTTATTAAGACATCGAATCTGACTTATTTTTTGTCATGATAAATTATAAACAAACTCAAACAAACTTTTGCCTAAAATTAATTTTTTCTAGATTTTAATAGTTTAATTTACTTTGTTAAATTCTGTATTAAATTTAATATTATAATAATGGTTTGAAGAAGGATAAATCGAAAACGTTAACCGTATGAAAATCGCATTTTAAATAAATTATAAGTGCTGATTTTGCATAAAAATGGGAAAGTTTATATTTTTTTTCCAAAAATACTTTTGGAAACCTAAGAAAAAACACATTTTTGTCAAAATTAAAAGTGACCCAAACTTTGAGCACTTTTTATCGTAAACTAAACTAGAAATGATAAAATCCATACACATTTAAAATGTTCAATGTTGAAAAAACGCTTTTGACTTGAAATATCCGAATTTAAATGTAATAGCGTAAATGTAAAAAACCAGCCAATTTGAGCTCTTTTCAACGATAAACGGACGAATTAGATACAATTTAAAAATCTCTTTAAAAATCTCTTTCTTTATTTGAAAATTCATATACAATGTATATAATATATTTTCAACGAATAAAATATTTGTTATCCCTTCGGGTAATTTAAATTTATCATACAAAAAGCGTTTTGTTTCTCATTTTGAAAAATTTGGACAAATATCTGGACAAATATCTCCTCGGTTTCAAGATATAAACGGGACTTGCATTGGGCTCAAAACAGATGTTTAAAATCAGTGAAACGGGTCAGGTACTCCCTTGAGTCCGAAAATAATTTTGAGGGCCAGAAAGCTGAAAATATATATTTCCTAATTTGTCCTATCAATTTTTCTTCAATTCCCCGAAAGTGAATACCATGGTCATAACTTGAAAAACTTGAATGCAAAGGCAAGAAACTTATACCGATAAATATTTTTTGTTCCGAATCGACCTTCAAATCAACTCGGACCGTCCAAAAGCGTCCTGGCTCTTTTGCGACATTCTTAGGGCGAAAAATATTTTTTTTTGTATTTTTAACATTATTTGATAATTGCAAGATTGTCACCGTTTTTTATACTCAACAATTTGTTTAAAAGAATGAAAGTGTTATATGGATTACCAGTACAATTCTAATATTTGAATGATACAAACAACGCAAGATATTAGCTACCCCAATCAAAACCCTTGATTGCGGAATAGGCCGATTTCATTGGTCAGGTTGAGAAAGGATCAACCAATCAAATGCTCAGATTTCGCATTTTTAAATATTTAGGATTTGTACTCGAGGTCCGGTAATCCATATGATTTTAATTATATGACAAAAAAATAGTAACCTGAGTCCTCTAATAAATTATCCTCATTTGAACCGTTTTCCAAATTTTCGATTGTCATTTCTTTTTCTCTCTTTAGGTTTTCAGACAAAAGTTTTTCTTTAATGGATGCTTCCTCTTCGGCCTTAATATTTTTGCTGGGTTATTTATATTTAATTGACTTTGTAAAAATTTTAACTCAAAAGGATTATTTTCGAACCTTATCTCCTCGTCGTAATTGTTTGCGTAATTCATCTTCCTTAATCAAAATCCGTCTTTTGACCTAGAAAATATGGTTTAAGTTATAAGGCATCTTAACGAGGTAGGTGACACCTACTAGGTTTTTTGTGTTTCCCCTATTTTGAAAATCAAATTTTTTTGGATTCCTTGATTAAAAACAACTTATTACTGAAAATTTTGTATTTAACCGTTTGTTCTCAAATTTCATGAGATGATTTTTTTACCTCTTCGTATTTGGTGGTGTAATCTTCGGCACTTTGGAGTGTTTTCATAAGGTCTTCCTTCACTTTTTCTTCTGCTTCAATCATCTATAAAGTTTACAATTCAATTTAGACATTGCATATCAAAAAAGAAGACTACATTTTGAAGTGCCTCCAAATTTTCGACAAAAAATATATCAATTTGAAAAAGCTAATATCGCAAAAATTGAATTTATGAATTTATTTTATTTATCGAATTAATTGCAAGAATTAAACATCAATTCCAAATTTTTTTCAATATCCCCTAATCACAATTTTGTTAATATCCCGGCCGTGATTAGGAAACGTAGTGTGTTTTTAAGTAGCAGGGCCGGGATATTAACAAGAGTGTGAATAGGGGATATACTTTTTACTTTAGTTTTCATTATAAAAAACCTATAGGCGTTATACTGGATTTAAATCACATTTCTGCATTATTAAAGAACCCCTAGAATCAAACCTAAGTTATTCAGAATCAAGAATGTAATTTTTGTTCGGTTCCAGTGGAACTGTTTCACTCTCGGTATAACATTTAATCAGCTGTGAATCAATTTTTCCTTGAAATTAGACCAAAAATGTTACAAAAAATAGGAGTCAAAATTTTTAAAGGGCTCACATCATAATATTCTTTATCATCAATTTTAGTCTGTTTACGTTCTTCTACAAGACGCTCTTGAATTTCTTGGTATTTTATTGTGTTTGCTTCTTCTTGTGCTTTAGCTTTTGTCAGTTCTTCTTCAATTTGTTTTGAACGACTAAAATAAAGATACACTTTGCACAAATTAATTAGTTTCAGATCATCTTTCACCCGTTTTAAATAAGGTTTTATGATTTTTAATTAATATAGTTAAAGATACATTTTTTGCTTGAAAATTTTGAAAATTAATTTTGAAATCTTTACGATCCGAAGCTGCATTGTTGTCGGCGGTCGTTTTTATAATTAATTTAATTCATATAACAAGTTAGACACTTTTAAAGAAAATTACTCCTCCTGACTAACAGTTACTTGAAGATATTGTTATTTTTAATTATTATTTTGAGAAGTTTACAGGTAACTTTATACGGACTGTATTATGTGAACTAAAATTTAGACCAATATTTAAATGTTTTTATCTTTAACAGTCCGAAAAAACTTAAAACACTTCATACGCTCTTGAGCACAAAGCCGTTTAAATTATCAAATTTGGCCAAAGTTTTACGTTCATCACAAGCACAAACAGTCAATTTATTAGATAAGTATCGGATTCCGAGCAACGGTGGAGAAAAACTGTTCTTTAGCATCCTTAAATTTCGACTAATTTTTTAAACCACTTTTGCAAGATATTTGCTCAAAATAGTCCGATTTTTATCTCATAAATGGACTGTTTGCGATTGTCATGAACGGGCAACTTCGACAAACTTTTCGAAATTGAATGACTAACTTGAAATAAATTTTAAAATATAAATTTCATTATCGTTGAATATTATTAAGCATAGAGTATGATAAAATTAAAATTTCATTATTTTTCATTTGCAAAGTTTAAATAATTATTTAAGTTTATGAAAAAACCTCATTTCATTCAACATGAAAGAAGATTTTGTTGACGATTTTTCAAAGACGGCAATTTTCTTTTCGGCTTCGTAAATAGCCATGTTTATTTGTGATAATTCATCTTCAATCATATTTGTTTCTTTAGATACCTATAATTTATCAATGTTAAGCGCAATCTCTGCAAAATGTTCCATAATCCATATTTTAAAAAGGTATCACTAAGCCTTATATTCGCGTTCGTGGTTGATTTAATTTCGAAGCTTTTATTGGTCAAAGAAGTGGAATCTGGTGCTCGCGTTGGTCAAAACTGGGTCAAACACAAAAGTAGAGGCCGTGTGATACTTATCTTTTGATTGAATTTACAAAATAGACAATAAGAATTTTTTTTCAGTTAGTTACTATATTTTACAGCATTCTTTCAGCTGTCTAAAATATGGCATCTTGTGAAAATTTAGGGTCTTTGTGTCTCTAGACACAACGACTTAAAATTGACTATACATAAGCTTTTATTCAAATATTCAAGCTTTATACAGTCGGTGACAGCTAATTGCCGTCAGCCACTGTATATATATGTTGTGAATCTGAAACTGTGCGCTTATTAGGATTTAACTTAAGGGAGTACTGGTCGCATTTAAATACTCGGAGATGAAATTTTCCAGATTAGTTTGAAAATGTTTTTTTCTGAAAATATGGACAAAAATAAGTTGACAGAGTTTTTTATTTTCATTTGTCATAAAAAAAGTATTTCATCGCGATTTGAATATTCAGTGTGATTTTTTCAAATTTTTGAATTTCTGAGAATTTGAATCGCCGTTTCAAAAGACGAGATATAAAATGCAAATGTCAAACTAGGGGCTTTGCGGCGTATCTCAAGATCGTATACCATACCAGTTTTAGGTTTCTGCCGTAAAATCAGGAGGAGTAGTATTTTCCCCGAGGCACTCAAAATAAGGCCAAAAAACAGTTTTTTGCTCATTTAAGCGCCGGATGATATTTTTTTGAGTAAAACTGAACAAGGGGTTCTGCTCACGTTTTCTGTGGTCAATAAAAGCTATAAAAGTATTCTCTATCTTCAAAACTCAGGGAGGAGTAGGCTTTTGAAGTGAAAAAGTGCCACTTTTGAAAGGTTGTTCCTGATTGGTCGGCCAATCAGAGGCCTTCGATTTGTTTTGTGAAAGCAAGATTAATATTCAATTATCCTAAACTGAAATAGCATATGTTCGTGCTGTTTCTAGTACTTCATTGAGGCGACGCTAAAAACCCGTTTTTGGCCTTAAAATGCGACCAGTACTCCTTAGTTTCAAATAAATTTTACTTTCAACGTCAAATTGTAGTTCTTCTGCATGATTTTGATTTGTCTACTTGAATTTCAGCTGATTTGCGGTTTTAACTGCTGTATAGATACGTCACACACATGTTGATATTGTTGCAAAAAGTTTCTTCGCCCCCCGAACATTTTCTAAATTCAGTTCAAATAATATGTTTAGGACACGATTATATGGGGGGAAACCCCCAACCCCCCTAAGTGTGTTCTATGTGGGCTTCGCCCACGTTAGGGGGAGACCCCCTAAAACCCCCAAATTGTATGGTTGTTTAGGACACGATTATATGGGGGAAACCCCCAAACCCCCTAAGTGTGTTCCCTAAGTGAATTTCAGCTGATTTGCGGTTTTAACGCTGTATGAGATACGTCACACACATGTTGATATTGTTGCAAAAAGTGTTCTTCGCCCCCCGAAACCATTTTCTAAATTCAGCTTGAATAATAAGAAATCTCAGAAAGTCTATTTTATTTATGATACAATTTGACGAAAGGTTGAAATGCCTATACCGTGATTTCGAAAACAAAGATGAAAACCAATCATCATGTGGTCATATAGATTAAAGACCCTCAGAGGACAGATCCTGAATATTTGAAACAATTTTGAATGTGAGCATTTGATCGGTTGATCCCTTCAAAATCTGACCAATGATATTGGCATATTCTCCAATAAAGGGTTTTCATTGAATGCTAATATCCCGCGTTGCTAGTATTATTTAAATAATCAGGATATGTGGTCTAAGGGTCTGTGATCCATATTATAAAACAAAGAAGACCACGGTAGTGCCGGGCGGAATCAATTAAGGATCGCGTTAAACTGAAACTAATCTGAAAATCAAGCTTGCGATGTGGGAACTTATTTTTGGGAAGGTATAACTAGCGTTCCCATCATTCAAAATCGCCACCATTCGAAATGGCCATATTTTGATCACGTGACTACCAAAAACAATTTTCATAATTTTTTTCCATTTAGCAATATATTATTCACCCNCAAGAAGTTTCGGAACAATCCACCCATTATTTCTATAAGTCGAAATTAATGGTGGAAACGCTAGGTATAACTCTGCACGCCCTTCTATGAAAATAAGAACTTTTCGAGCAAAAAACAACCGGTGGCAATTAAAGAAACTGATTTTTATGACAGGCCAAAGGTTGAGCACATACTGTAGTCAGTTATCAGTTATGTACATACAATTCAAAAGAATAAAATATATTCATGCGGAATGTAAAAGACAACTTGCAAAGTAAAAAGGGGCAACTCATACTAATATTACCTTACAATTTTAATAATAATTTTGACCGTATTTATACTGAAGCATACTAAATCGAATTTGCATTATCAAAACAATAAACCCCAGTCTAAATATCGAAAAAACGAGAATAAATTCGTGCTTTTCTCGAAAATGGGCACGTAAAAGCCTAACGTTAGTCTTAATAGCCCATATTAAATAGCCCTTAAACTTAATTTTCTGCATTCTAGATTAAACTGAACTCACATTTGTTTCTTTATGGCTTTAAAACTTACTTTTGAAAATGTTTGATTTAAACGAAACTAGTTAAATCTTGCCCTTTTTTTGTATATTTATATCCCCTTATCACCGTTTGATTAATCTGATAGATGTTGGTAGATTAATAAAAAGGTGATAAAGGAATATATCCCCTTATCACACTTTTGTGCCAATCCCGGCCCTGATTGGTAAACGTTGTGTGTTTTTAAGAAGTAGGGCCGAGATTGGCACAAGAGTGTGTGACGGGGATATCTAATAAATATTATTTATAATTTTATTTCGAAAACATAAATATTTGAAATATAAGTTATTTCAAATAATTTTAAATGATAAAAACAAAAGTCTTCTCTCTTCAACTTTATGAAAAAAGGGAAAAATATTTAATTTAGTTTAAAGTTCAGACATTATCATTTGATCATTTTCTAAAGCTGAAGGGCAAATAAAATTTTTAATAACATTTTTGGAATGTGTCCGTGGTCACGCGTGGTCAGGAGCTTTTTTTTAGAAATTCAACAATTGTGAAAAACAGAACTTAAAATTCAAAATGAACTTCGAATTTTCAATTGATTTTGCGAAATTTTGAAATCTTAGCTCGATACCAGAAAAATTATTTTAAATTATTCGAAAAAATTAATACAAGTTATTTTGGATATTAAGCCATGAAATATTTAACTTTTCAAAGTTATTTCAGACTTTTGATGTTCATTTTGTTTTATTTGTGATCAAAAATTTGCTTTGTTCAAAATCTCATGAAGTCTCAAATTTTTTATAATGGACTATGGCCAGGACGTTTTGTCGTTGACGACTTGGTTCAACCTACACAAAACCAACATCATAAAGTCACTTCGGAAGTGACACTTTTAATCGATTAAATCTAGTTTTGCTTCGGCAGAAAAATACTTCGGAAGTCATTTCAGATAACAAATGAAATGTTAATCTGAGACGTTTTACATTTATAACTATAACACATTTAATTAATATCAATTATACTGTATCTGTGAAATCTTGGGTGAGGACTTGAAACTAATCCTTTGTTTTTAAAATAAATGAGATTCTGAGCAAAGCGGTAAGTGTTTATCTCTTTTAACTTTTTTGCCGCGCAATTTTTTTGGTATAATTATGGTAAATCTTAATTTTTTAGGATTATTTTATGAAAATAACATCCCTTCTTAAATTTTCTTCATAGTTACAGATCTTCAAAAATTTCTCTCCAGTTTTTGTTTGCGAAAACTTAAATTTGCCTGCAGCAATATAAATCTCTTTTTATTCATGTTGGTAACAATATAAAAAATTACACTGTGAAAAAATTAAGAAAAAATGGTTTTTTGATTGATTTCATTCAACTAAGAAATGTTTTATATTTCTGAAGGCTAGATATACTTCTGCGAGTGTTAAGCGGAGATTACAATGTTGAAATGCTCAGATTAGGATCGGCAATCAGCCAAAGGGTTGCAATCATATATTAAAAACAAAAGTATTTGAGAAAAATGAATATTATGTTGAAGAATTTTTTTGTAAATTTGTCTCAAGAACTGATAATTTGTGTTCAAAATTGAAACAATAACCCATATTTGCGGCTGTTAATCACCCTGAGATAGAGTATCTCACTTAATAAAAATGCTTAAAATAAAGTCTCAAATAAAATTATTTTGAAAATGCATTCCATAAATTATCTACAGAATTAGAATACAGTGTCTGGAGCTCATAAATACCCTTACATATATGTGCAGCCTATAACAAAGGCGCTAGCCGATAATGAAGCAAAAATCAAGGTTTCAATTGGCAGATTGCCGAAATTTTACGTATCTGTAAGAGTATTTACGTATCTACGTGTTCGGCTAATATTTTATCAAGAATATGTCAAATCAGGGGCCGATATACCCTTAAATTTTAGAAAAATAAATTTTTTCTTTCGGAAATCCAGTATATATTTCCAAAACAATCAGTAGTGCTTTCCCTAAAAATTAATGACCCCTTTTTGAAACTAAATCAAAATTTAATAGCTGGTTGCATTTTGAAAAAGAGCATTTAAAATTGTTAACAAAAACAATTTAACATTGCATGATTTTCTCATTCGAAAGTTATACGAATATTTATTATGTAGTATCAATGATACTGTATCATGCCAAAATTTTTAAGCATTATTCTTGCTATGGTTTTTAATGACACCACGGTTTCTTATAGGGACACACCCGAATAAAATTATCGTGCTGTTATGCAAACTTAAAGAAATATAATATAAAACAACTAACGCTTTATCGCGCTACTACTTTCAGATTATAAATTAATCTTGTATTTTCTAATTCGTCATATCTAGACCACAATCTATGCTGATTTTAATGTTTATGGTTATGGTTTGGTCGGTTTATGATTCGAAAGCACTTATATATATAAAGAATCGGTTTAATATTCACACTCGAAATATTCGAAATAATCGAAATATTCGTTCGATTTTCTGCAAAACGAAAGATGAAATATCTTTTAATATTAATTTTTCCTGGCATTTTGGCACAATATGAATATGATTATAGTGATTATGAGTACAAGGACGTTAAGGAATTGGATTTTATTTTCATGATTTATTAGGCTGGGTCTGAGGATCGACGAATTATTTTTCAAATTACCATGTGAGAGAAAAGCCACCGCAAAATTCGAAAATTAATCTAACAATCGTAGGTTTATGATTTAGTTATTCGAGAACTACAGAAAAATTTTCATTTGTAAGTGATTTACCATTTAAAAATATACATACAATCAACTCAGGTTGCAACGAGGTTTGTTGCAAACTATTGGTCATCTTTTCCGATAATGATGATGGGACAGTCAATCAGAGCCGCTCACCATGTCAACAATTGTAGCGATGCTCTCTGAGTTGACTGTAGTAGAATTTTCATACATTTATAAAAAATCCGCAAAGAGTACAAAATTTTGCACTGCTAAAGAATTTGAAACCAACATCATAGAAAAAATTAAAGATTCAGTTTCAAAAATTGGGACTGCGAAACAAAGGCCGCGTTGGATGAGAAGTTTTTTGAATATTTTTTTATCAAGTTTGTGGAGAAGTCGACGACCAAATGAAATTATCGCTCCTCGGAAAAGACCAATTTCATGTATTCACATTTCAGATGATTTCAATTCATTCAATAAAATAACCGCTGGAGAAAACTGTGATTTGAATATCTCAAATTTTCAGTCACTTTGTGATAATATGAAAGTATTTCTAAAGGGGGTTTGGAGGGATTGCAGGTCAAAAAATAAAGTGAACCGATGGACAAGAAAATGTGGATTGGTTAAAACAAAGCTCAGACCACAAGATGACAATTTTTGATCTGTTTATGATACGATTGAGACTTAATTAAATTGAGATGAATATATTTATCAATTCAATTTATCTGTACTATAATTTATATTAAATAAAAAAACGATAATTAAGATTCGCATTTGAATGATTCTGCCAAAGTATCAAATAAAACCACACTACAGGGGAGACAATATCGCCGGCTCGATATCGCCGAATTTTTCCAAAATGACCTACGCAATTTAACGATTTTTAGCTTGAATACTTTTAGTGCCAATATGGCCGAATCTGCCAATATCCCCGAATTTGCCAATATTGCCAAATTTTCATGAGATTAATATCTCAAATTTTTTTTTAAGCGTCATGAATGACGTCATGATTGACTTTCTTGTATCTAGTCTTTTCAACATTAATTCTATTTCTTTTGGTGGAGTATTTTATTCTACGCATTTTCGTGATTAAGTTCATACGAATCTATTGTGAAACTCCTTATAAAATTTCAAAATTGATCGACATATCGATTACGAGGAGCTCCTGTTCATTTTTTACTAGATTTGTAGCCCAAAATTTTATTTAATTCAGCTTTTGCAAACGACTCATCCGATTGAATTCTTAGATAGCTAAAACAAGCCACAAATATCTGGTTAATAATTGAATTTTTAAGAAAATTTGTCCGAATCCGACGATTGTCACCAATGTTTTTGAGAAAAACTTGTCATTTAACAATTTCAGTAATCTCAGAAAAAAAAATAGGTCCGATGAACAAGGTTTTTTTCACAAGATATTTGTGCTCAGTTTTAGCCATATCGCTATCGATATATAAGAATGTTATCGGATAAGTTGTTTTTTAAAGCCGAATTAAATAAAAAATTTGGCTAAAAAACTAGTTATAAATGACCAGGAGCCCCCGTAATCGATATGAAGTCATTTCGAACGCTTACGCGTTTTTTAATTTTTCGAACAAAATCTTTTAACTTTTGTTTCCATATCTAGAATAAAATATTATTCTCAATTGTTAAACAATTTTTGAAAGCACCTTCAACTTGCATAAAAAAAATTAATGCTAAAATTTTAGATCTGATTTACTTTGGTCCACTGCATTATGTAGTTTATAAGGACTACGGCCAAATTCTTGCATTTTTATTTTCCCGATTTTAGTTTCAATTAGTTATTGAGGTTATTGGATTGTTTTATACTTTTAATTAAAGTCTATAATACTCTATACAGCAGGGTTCGGCTGATAGTTGAATGTGTACAGGTGAAACCTACGCAAAAACCTAGTTAAGTTTCCGCAATCGCCCACGCATCTGTATAATAAAAACTTTTTCTTCCTGACGTCCGGCGTATAGGTGAAAGGCAAAAGATAGGGTTTTTTTTCGAACTTCTTAGGCAAAAAGATAGGCGTTTTTGAAAAGCCAAAATATAGGCATATTTGAGAATTTTTATCAATGAAAAACCATTAAATTAATTATAGTTTAATTTTAATAATCTCGTACAGTTGATTTGTCTTAAAAATCTGCACAAATTTTTGTTCAAATAAATCCTATCAATTATTTCAAAGGCCATTTTTCACGATAACTATTTATATTTTTTGTTTGAAAATTTTGTGCTATAATAAGTGCAGGACAACTACAGTCTACACCATTCTTTGTATTGGTGTATTTAATGACACAATTTAATTTCCATTCCTAGTGAATATTTTTTCCAGAATATTAAATTCTTCGCATGATACGAATCATACAGGGGCAATAACGGCCCTAGTAGCTTTATAAAATCTTTATTAATTATTTTTGTTAAAAAATTAAATA
Source organism: Oikopleura vanhoeffeni (assembly GCA_004367855.1). NCBI lineage: Eukaryota > Metazoa > Chordata > Appendicularia > Copelata > Oikopleuridae > Oikopleura > Oikopleura vanhoeffeni. The sequence continues at coordinate 89,958 of SCLH01000490.1, forward strand.
AATATATTCTAGAACCTAATTCGAATTACTGCGTGAATCAATTATCCAAAAAAGTAGTTTCTGAGGTTTCAAAACATTTACTTTTGCATTTGTGATGAAAATTGACCAAAAAATCACCCTTAAGGGTATCCCTGCTCCTACATTTTGCAGTTATTATGTCATAAAAATGCACAAATCAATTGTTTATGTTTTGAACGCATAAACAACCAAATGACAACAAAAAATTTTTCGAAAATTTTGCGTTTTTCGATTTTTTTATAAGTATTTTTCTCAAATTATGTTCAAAAATAACGTTTGTGTCCATTTTGACCACTAAACTTCAAAATATCGGGTTGATGTAAGCCAACTTTCTCTCAGTGTTTCCTCAGCTTTCTTTTGAGCCTACTTTCGAAAAAATCGAAGCACATTTTTTTTCGGAAATTTTTTCACGTGACCTTGAAAAATTCATATTTTTTTTTGGGATCGAAAATTGAAAAAAACGGCTCCTCAGAAGTTTCTATTTGTTTCGAGCTACCTTGTGCAAAATTTGAGTGAATTTTGAAATTTAACCTAGGAGGAGATAGATTTTTCGATGACTAAAGTTCCAAAAACGGTGGTTTATCGCATGTTCTAGAAAAAATATAGCACTTATCGACAAAAACGCTCCTCAGAAGTTTTAAATACTAATTATAACAGATTATGTCAAAATTTATGTTTATTTCAAAATACAACCTGGGAGGAGATAGATTTACCGTTTTGACTTAGGTCCACTTGTGTCGCTTACATGTGAAGGAGTGTGGTCATACAAAAAAGTTTTGGCATATATTTTTTCGCAAGTTGAAGGCTAGTTCTACAAACTGGCTAATCTGAATAATATCCTTGAAGCCGTGTTTCGCTAATATTTTATCGAGAATATGTCAAATTAGGAGCAGGGATACCCTTAATTCTCACTCTGACTACCCTTTAACCTGTACGCACCAATAATTTCTTACCCCGGTACGCACCACTCGTACATAATTGTACGAGCACTTTCAAAAAATCATAAAAGCAGTACCACTCATCCGATTAAAAAGTTAAGGCTGAGGCACATAGTTTAAACAATTATCTTAACCTTATTTTTATTTAATAACAATATATCGATTTTAAAGTGGTCAAACACTACACTATTGCGCCCCGGAAGAGACATTTTCGATATTTTTGTCTATATTTCAAAACCCATACATTTTCAAGTTATACATTTTAATCACATATTAAGTATTGAATAATTTTCTTGACACACATATTTAAAAAAACAATTTACGATGAGAATTATTCGAGATTTTTATATTTTGTAAATTTTTATTTTCGAAAAATTTTCTATTTTTTCTCTAGCTTTTGTTTCTCTGAAATAAATATCAATTAAAAATTGTGAATAAAATTTATGAAATGATATTTTTCGGAATGTATTTTTTTACTGCTGAATGTAATTGAGGCGCTAAAGGCAACAAAAGGCAATTAATTGGTTCGATTTTTGTTTACAATCTTTATTCGATAGAAATAATACTGAGAATACTGAAAATGATAGAGAGCAATCGGAAAGGATGATTTCCACAAGCCGGACATGTGGGCAGAGCGTCCATATCCCGTGGTGCCCGATTATCAGCGCCCGGTGTTCATTCAAAACAAGATATAAATCAAAAAATATCAAAAAAATAAATAATTAGAGGTAAAGCTGTGATTGATTAATTCAAGAGAAATATATTTACTAGAGAAATATATTTATACTAAGAAATATTTATCGGTAAGTGGGGTTGATATATATTATCATACGCGAGTTCAAATATATGATTTTTTAAATTTACAAGTTAATTTTCAGGTTTTTTCTTCGAAATTCAATAAACTCAGCGTAAAAGCGCTCGCGTCGGCAAAATAAAAGTCGGATTTTATTTTTTAAAAGATGGTTCGAATGGCCGAACAATTTGTATCAGTGATTGGATTCGTAAATCATAATAACAACTCGATAAATTTTTTATCGTAAGTTTTGTGAGACAAAAGTGCTCGATAAAAAAAGTTTCTCATTTTTCAAGCGCTAATAACTTCATAAAAATTATCTCACAGCATTTAAATCTAGATATTCGAATTATCGTACAATTTTGAGTCTACTGATATTACCGATACAAATATTTGCACACTTAAATGTGAGAGTGGTTTGTTTGAGTCGTTTCCTGACTCAAAGAGGAGCACTCAAAATATATTTTTGTTTTGTTCTTCGAGAGGTATAACTCAGAGGGTATTAATGCAATCTAGTTTTTAATTCGATATTTGAAAATTTCAGACAATTTTGTATAATCATTGTGAATCTCAAAAATAAATATTTAGCGGTTAAAATTCTACAGATACTTCGTGGGTCGAAAAGGTCAATCTCGTACAATAGTGTACGATGAGTGCGTAACAGGTTAACTAAATTATTAATTCTAGATCTTGTTTTAATTAACCAATCAGAGCGTATCTTCCCCGACGTCCGGCGTATAGGTGAAATTCGGCGTATAGGTGAAATCCAGCGTATAGGTGAAGGTTTTCAGCGAAATAAGTTTCACCTATACGTCGGACCCTGCTGTACTATATAAACTTTATAGTGAGAGTTATCACGAGATGTTTGAAGGTAATCTCAATACCACTAGTAATAAAGGACGGACAATATACGTAGATGTTTTTCGGTTCAAATTTTAGTATAACTACAAAATGAAGCTATTTCGATCAGAAATGAATCTTTCTCAGAGAACGTTAAGGGGGTCGGTCCATTTTGGCAGATTTGCACTTTTTCATTCTATTTCGCTAGATAGGTGTCTAAATTACAGTAAAATTAATTTTATTTTTTATTAATTAGGAGCGCTAAAAAATGGTCTAGACCACCGTTGAAAATTTATTTAATTTCGATTTATACGTTTTTTACGGCAAAATCGACAATTTTAATTGTTGAAAAAACACAAAAAAAAAGAAATTTTAGCACATCCAAAAAAAAAATTTTATGAGTTAAATAAAATACATTTTTTAACGGTGGATGGGTTGGTTCACCAATTTGGAAAGTTAAGGTGTGATAATTTTATTTTAATTCTGGATATAAGAGGGCTTCGATGGACTTCTGCCAAACCGTAGTTTAACTTCAAAAGAAACGATTAAGAGTATAAACAAGAGCAAAGAAACAAAACGAGGACATATTTGAATATAGTGAGAATAGCCAATCCCAATATTCTCAGCTTAGGATTCCATTAAAATAAGTTTGAAAATTTTTGAACAAGAAATGAGGAAAATTTTCGAAATATTTCAAAACAGTTTTGACCGAAAATTCCTAAACAATGTCATATAATTTTTAAAATATCATATTAAAAAATAATGTGGTCACCTACGCAAAAAGTTTCAGTGGCCATTTTGAAGATTTTTTTCTTTGATTTAAAACAAATACTGTAAAAAAATTCGATATAAAAATAAGGCATTTTTTTATAATGCCCGGAACTTTTTACAAAAATTTCATATAATTTGTAAAATTCGAAAAGTTAAATTCAAAGTCAAAATTTTGTTAAAAAGCAATAACTCGAGAATTCTTTAGTTACAAAAGTTGCCTGGAGTATGAAACATCACTTTGATCGTATATTGAGAATAATATATAAACCCAGTGAAAAGTTTTTCATTAAGAGCCCATATCTGTATCTGTCAAAATGCACCGACCCCTAAAGCATAAACTGTACAGTTATGTTAAATAATGATTACAAATTCCTAAAATGAAACAAATACTTTTTCAGATCAGTATTTTACTAGAGAGTGAGCGAGGACTGTCATTTAAGGGGGTAGCAGCGATGTGGCAGACTGGCGTCAATTTAACTTACGAAAATAATTCGTTGGGATGTTTGAGAAAATGTTTGAGAAGTCCGGGAGTCGAACCTAGGTAACCGGACGATCGTCGAGTCGCGCTAACCACTACGTCAACTTCTCATATAACTGACTAGAATATGTTGATTATGACTCGAAACCTTTTCGAGCCAACATTGGTTTATTTGTTTGTGATTATTATTGTTACCTGAACCAGAATAAATGTGTATCAGCTCATTAAAATATTTTTTCATCTATTTTAGGAAAGATTTGAGTTCAAACTATTATTTTTGAATTCATAAAATTTTCAAAAAAATTAAAAACATTATTAAAATTTCACGCATTTTTTACCCAAAATTTTTTGTTTTTTTTCTTAAATCTGTGAATTAAAACGAAAAAAATAGCCACTTTAACTTTTTTCATGCATGTTTACATATTTTCTGACTGCTGTTTTAAAAATAATAACATGTTCATTTGTCATTTTTTGTCGACTTTTTTTAGAAATATTATGAAAATTTTTTGCAAATCAAGTCCAAAACTTTTTATTGATGTTTTTTTTGAATTCTTCTTGAAAAATCAGACCGAATCAGTTGTGTCATTTTCTTGGCACGCAATTTATACAAAATTTATTTTTTTCAAAAAACTCAATTAAATTTCGGGTGTTATAGGCTACTTTTCTTTTCAAAGTCAGGAGATTTATCAATCGTTAAACGAAATTGAAGGTCAATTTTTTTTCCAAAAAAGCTGTTTTTTCTTTTTTTTCATGGAAAAAAACTTTCATATAAGAAATTTTTTTCATATGAATAATGATTCTCCCACTAATTAGCGCATAACACCCGAAAATAAAAAAATAAATTTCCACCTTTTTTTTTCTTTCATAAATCACTCCGAAAAAATGTACCAATCTGCCACATCGCTGCTACCCCCTTAATTGGGGTACTGTTCGTTTTTTTCAAGTTTGATCAGACTGATTCGGCTGAAACAATCACAATGGTGAATCACCATTGGTGATGGTCTCGTTTTCCGCAGACGTCAAGTTCGACCACTGAGAGACTGCAAGGACAGAAAATGAGCCATTTGAGCGTAATTAAAAAACATTTTTCTCGGTAACATCCGACTTTCAATTTTATTATACCAATATGATGATATTATGTCAAACTTTAATCCAGCCGAACCGATTTCGGTACAGTTGGAAATTAAGGAGATAGCGGTTTCATCGTATTAATTCGATATAATTTAAAGTCGGATTTGTGGTTACCGTAAAAAATGATTTATAATTTCGCTCAAAAATGGCTCATTTTCGGTCTTTGAAGTCTCATGGTTCCCGAACTAGACGTCTGCGGAATGCGAGACAAGCACCATTGTAATTTTTTTGGCCAAATGAGTCAGATAAAAATTAAAATAAAATGCACAAACTTCCAATTTCTTGAAACTTAGCAAATTTAAATAAAATTTTTTAAGTCTTTGAAACTAGAAATTCAGAAAACTACAATTCAAATTTTGTTAGGTTATACAATATTTTCAGCCAAATAATAAAAATGAAATATAAATATTTTGTCAGGTTATAATATTTTTTGTAGAGAACTATTTAAGGAATCGAAAAACATATAGATATCAAGAATTAAAACAATTTGCCTCCAGTAAAAAAGCATTTCCCCTCAAAGTGCGCATAATCTCATTTGACCCCTTAAAGTGCATATTTTTTTCGGAATTTTTCGGACTTGAAGGGTTCAGGGACAGTACCCTTTGAAACACATAGAACTAATTGAAAGTACAAAACAATCTGTTATCCTTTTTATTTAAGTGAGTTTGAAGAAAATTATGTGTCCAAATTGACCTCGGAACTAATGACAAATCTGGAACCATCGACAGATAATTGTTGCCTTGAATTCGAAACATGTGAAAATCCGTCATTTCTTGAATTTGTCGTTAAAGTTCTTGTACGTTGTCTTTGAGCATCAGTCATTGATAATTTTGAGGGTCTGTTAACTCCACTTGTGCTTCTGAAGATCGAACCCATGGAGTTTAAAAACTGACTTGAAGATAAAATTGAAGTTCCGTCGTCACCACATTCGTAGATACCTATTCAAATAATTAAACAGAAATTTCAAACAGAATCTACCCGATCCGACCTGATCAAAATTTGCAAAAATCAGATTTGTTTTTGAAACTCGGTTATATTATTTTCCTATGATATGAACAAAAGTCAATTTTAGTTTCTGTGTTTTTACAACAATGAAACCATAATTTGCTCAAATGAGCGCAAAAGTAATTCTCACAGTCAGTTTTTTGACAAACGTTTTGTAAAAATGAACAATTTTAACAATCAATTTATAATTATTTAATATTTATTATCTGCAAGGTTTCGTTCACGTATCTTCTGGCTCCAGTTCTGACAAATCAAAAGTTTCGTCGAAACTGTTTCGATTACTGTAAAGATACAGAGTCTAGAGTTCTCAAAATCGTGTTGAAATAGTGTGGGCTGGAGAAATTAATTTTTCCAGCCCGGATCAAAATAAGGAAATCTTCCGTCTTTATTCTGTTCATTTAAACAGGGTTTAAATATTCAAAATGGTCCATAAAGTTTTTTAATTATTTGATTATCAATTATTTGAAAATTAAATTTTGATTTATTTAAAAACACGAATAGTGTCTCTTGATTTGTTAATCAATATAAAATTGTACTCATCAGTGAAAGAAGGGATCATTTTCGATATACAAAAAAATGAAATCCTCAAACCGTCCTTAAAACGGTCAGTTACTCTTAATTTATAAGTTAACTAATAGCTAGTTTGCACGCAGTGTATTTTATCATTTCCTGTATCTATGATTATACTTAGGTGTCCGTAGAACTTTAACGTTTAAGACCTTAAAAATCCTATTATTTGAATGATCAAGACACATTGACTATTGTGTATTGACCAATCCAATCACGCGATTTTTTAGGTCTCTGACGTAAAAGTTCTTTATAATCTTAAGGGGTTGGGTGTCGCTTTTTGGTACCTTTCAATCACGCCTCAGAACAATTCCAGGGCAGTTGTGAAAAATCTGAGGAAACTTGTTTGTAGATCTATCCTTCGTCTAACGATTACACATCTCAAACTCAAAATTGTTTAATCACACCACCAGGTGCTGAGTCAATTCTAGAACACCCAAGCGTTTTTCAAAGTTATACTTTTATTAGGCCCAACATACAAAGCGTCTAAAAATTCACACAGAGTACGAAAAGAGTGGGGTCACTTATATGTTTGGCCCATTTTTTTTAATTTCGCTCTTGTATTTTCTAGAATCACTTTTTAACGCCGATTTTAACAATTTTTGTCTTCAAAATGATACTTCTCCTAAACGGATGTTCAGAATAAGACCGTTTTTTCGACTCAGGTAGATAAATATAGTGTCGTCAATATGTTTGGCTCGGATTTTTCAATTTTATCCTAGAATTCTAGAAATATGACTATAAGTGAACCGGAAATGAAAAGTTCGGAAAAAAGTTTGTCTGATTGAGACAAAAGTACCACCAAATTAAAGCTGCGATTTCACTGATCAAAAAATTTGCTAACAGCAGATCGACATTTTGAACCAATCAGCCTCAAATTTGATAATCAGGTTTAACATTCTTACTTTAAAATAATTGAAATTTTCTTAAATTCGATTAAGACATTTTTGATAATTTGAATATCGTGCAGCGTTTTAGGCGGGTAATATTAACCAATAAAAATCTTTATATCATGGTAGAATACCGGTTTTATGTGGGTTAAAGCTAAAAAATATTCGAATTTTGAAAATTCTAGATTTTGTTCTAGATTGTTTTGAGAAAAATTATAGCCACCATGAGATTCTTTGGGTCAACTTCAGTCATAACTGATATTAATGTATCATAAATTAAATCTATAAAGGGCTCAAAAAAAAACCGACACCTACCCCCTTAAACATAACGATTTAAATTCTTCTGATTTTTAATCGATGAAAATTACCTGTGCTCTCTTCATATTCTGGTGGTTGGCCTTCGAGATCCGCGAATGTTGGTGGATGGTAAGCGTCAATTTTTTGCATTTTTTGACCTAGAAGTTCAATTCTATTGTAATAAAGATATAACATTTTTGCTCCTAATCTAAAAGATTAAAAAAATTGTTCGAGACCAAAAGGTCCAATTTCTCTGCATTGAAAGTGATTCTCCTGCAAAATAATGGCTTTGATCTACATGTAGAGAAATTTCCTTTGTTGGTCTCGAACAATTTTTTTACATACTGTAAGTTTTTCGTTGAAACTTCGTGACACCGATGATGTGTTCATGACTCATAGTCTACCGGTACTAACTCAACCAATGAGTCATAGTCTTTAGCTCACAGATAAGGTCAGTACCGGGAGATTTGTTTGCAAAAGTGAACCCCTTATGATGTCGACCATGAAACTTTTTTTGGAGTCATCTGGTGGTCACAATGTGAGTATTAAAAACAGCCTTTTGAGCTTTGTAAGGCGCTATAAAAATTGATTATTATTCATTTTATGTGTTTATAACACGGATCGCGTCACAAAAACATTTAGCTATGAATAACATAAAAAATTTGAATCGTCGAAAAAAAATATCATAAATTTTTTTCGGTTATTTCAAAGGAATTTTGATGAAAAAAAGCGTTGGTGGAACGACTGAAAACTCAAATTGATTTCAGCTGACATCCTTTGCCACCGAATTAATTGTCTTTTTCGACATAGAATTTTATTTGCTATCCAATAAGCATAACTTGAGGATTCAGCAAGCATACTTCAATCGTTAATTTAAAGCATAAAATGCCATTTTACCATATAAAAATTTTTGGGATTTTTTTTTCTTTATATTTAAAAATTCTTCGTTGAATTCTGCACAAGTCACCGATCACAAATCATTAATAATTAGTTTAGTTTGAGAGTCGATTTCACGCCTGGTTCTGACCCTACTCAACGACCATGAACTTTAAAATTTATGAAACACCTACGCTATTTAAATTCGAAGGTTTTGATTGGCGCAAGTTAGTTGTAGCAAACAACCCAGTTTGGGAGCAAAAATGTAACATGCTGTTTGGGAACTTCGCGGTAGAAAAAAATCGCAATGACGCAACTAATGTTCGTGAATTTCACGCTAACCCATAATAGTCATTCGAAATACGGTAGTTTACCTGTCCTAAATGTCGGTGGAGGTAAATCGACATCCCAAATTTCCATATTTTGCAATTGTCGTTTCTGATCTTCAATTATTTCCATGTACATCGGAGGTTTTGGTCCAGCAACACCTTCACGAGTACCTGGATCAGTTTCATCCCACATACCAGGGTTGAACTTTCCTCTGATTACAAAAAAAGAACCCAAAAGCACAATCATCACTGATAACATGCTCAGAGACTTCCATTTTTTGTCTTTAAGGGTTTTGAAGAAACAAATAAAGGTATATCCATTATTATCCCCGGGTCACTTTAAAAACTTATTTGCCTGTTAAAAGAATAGGGAATAAGTTTTGAAAATGACCCGGGGATAATAATGGATATAAACCTTTGATTTTATACAAAATGTTTCCCTTTTGCTTTCTCGTGTTTAAATTTTATTTCATTTAATATACATGACCAATAAATTTACAAGTCTATGAAAACGTTATTATTGACAACCACCTCCTTAAAAAATAATAATGCAGATTTGCAGAAAATAAATGAATGATAAGCAAATGGATGTCTGAGGGGTGAGTACTCGAGTCGACATTTGACTCGACAAGAGAAATTTCAGAACAAAAATCGACCCTATCCGACCTGGACCGATTAAAAAAACGATTTCTTCGTTTGGCAAAAATTCTAGAAAGTTAGACCAATTGTTCATAAGTCAAGTACGGGTTCCTATGTAGATTTTCTGCAAATCGGAAAATCTTGCCGCCTCCACACCTATCGTTTATTTATGGCCAGCCAATCACAGGCGCGGGTTCAAAAGCGTTGTGCGGGAAAAAAATTAGGCGACGTTATGTTCAAGAACTTTTAGGAAATTGAACTCCTGTTTAAATAATTGGATTACAAATTATTTTTGCGGGTATTTTACCAATTAACTGTTATTCGAATTTTGAGGTTTTAATTGGCTAAAAAACAAAATCCAATATAATCCCCACCTTCAGGCGATTTTTACTTGCACGATTTTACATGAATTATTTTGGTGCCTAAATTAAACGGCTTGCCGCGGTTTAAAAGATAAAATATCACGCTATTAATAAAACAACTAAAATCACATCCAACTGATGCATTTTTTCTACAAATATATAATTTTTATCTCAATCGAAAAAATTACATGCAAATGAACAGTATGTAAACCAGGCTTCCAAAAGGGATGGCTTTAATCCCCTTTTTTATCTCTTTCCATAGCAAAAGATAGGGAAATTTGAGGGATAGGGATGGGTATAGTTAACACCACCAGGTGATCTCAGATCACAAAACAAATGATGCAAAAATTACCATATAAGTATTTTTATAGAACAAAATTCGGTCTCAGTCACAAGATAAAATAAATTGGTCTTTGCACCACCAGGTTGCGCCAGGTGTGAAAAATAAATATTGTCAAAATATTCCCCTTCGAAAGTTACTTCAGTAAGTATATCTTTTTATTATTATCTGGTTCCAGGGTTTTTTTGACTCCATGACACAATAAACTGCATCTTAATAATGCATTTCCGGCCTGATGAGCAATTTTTGAAACTCACAAAAAATCTTAAAATTAAAAATAAGGGGAACTTTCGGGGGGTTTGCTCCGATATTCCGCTGGCCAAAATGAAACTTCCTCAGAATATTTTTGGTCTCTGTGATTTGAAACACAGCCGACCAGGTATAAGATAAGATATAGGTGTAACAGTCCATCATTTCTCGATTTTTGAAATTATTTTTCATGAAAAGTCAAAACCGTTCCTATGTCGAATAAAATTGTGAAAAATATTGATAAAAAGCAAAAAAATACCACAATATGAGAAAAATAAACAAGCTTCTGTATATTTGGGTGAGTTTCTCTATTCAAGCAATTGCCCATGAGAGTTAATTTTCTTATTCTTTATACCAGATTCGAAAAAAATAATATTTCAGTATTTTTAAGATTTATTCTGAACCAGAATTTATGTTGACTGTTGGAGTTGATGCATTATTTCACAGAACAAATACATGAAAGAACAAATATTTGGTTATGCAGAGTTTCCCAGAAAGTGGAAAATTTTCATAATTGAAAGAGTTTAACTTAAAACTAGATGGAAAATTTCACGAAAGTATTAGAATCTAGGACAGTTTTTAAGGTCCAAAAATCTTTTTCCAACCTTAGGGGATGTTGAAAATGTGAGTTATATCTAAAACGCGTGTTCGAATCCCATTAATGTTGTCTCAAGAATCGTGTTAGTGATTGCCTTTGTGATTACGCACCTATCAATTTTGGCGTTCCTGATATCAAGCACCCTTGCCTACTATCATACTCAGTATAATCAGTAAAAAAACATGAGTGGGATTCGAGCACACGCCTAATTTTCATGATCCACTCAGGTTGGAAAAGGATATCATTAAAAAAGTAAATAAAATTATAATGAGCTACCCAGGCCTGATGGCGTTTGACCAATCAAGACGTTGGAAATAGGTGTCAAACGCTAGAGACCCTTTTCTTAGATATCACAAAACCACTACATTATGAGAAGTATATTTTTTGTTGCATTTTTAATTTTCTAATCGTCTTAATTCAAAAAAAGTGGGAAGAAACAGAGTTTCAAATTAATTAATTTGTATTTTTCAAAAAAATATTGAATCTATTGAGTACATGAGTTCAATCTGATTTTGATCTCGAGAGTCAAGTTGAAAATTGTCTGTTAATGATTTCTCAGATTATGAAGATGGACGCACCAAACGGGAGCTAAATTTTCAAATTCATACATGGTGAGTCACCATTGGTGACATGCTTTTTTTTTGCTTTATTTTTTCGACTTCAGCAAAGTTCGTTTGGTACACTTTTAACCTGGGACATCGACCANNNNATTCGTATTGAGTTCAAACTTCGGATTCTAGGAGATATTTGTTTGAAATTTTTCGAAAAAATGGTGTCAAAAGTTTTTTGTACGACCGGACCGGCCGGTATATTGGTCCAAAATGAGATTTTTTCCATTTTTTGGTACAACTACAGTATGTATTTTTTTTACTTGCGAAATGAAAATTGTCATTTATGTAATAACGGCATATAAAAAATCGTAACAAAGTGAATTATATTTTCAAACCTTTGACATCGGCTATAGCTTGGCTTTTAAAATTAAATCGACCTAGTTACTATTTTTAATTGGCCGTAATTACCTAAATGACAATATTCATTTCGCAAGTAAAAAAAACACATACTGTACATCTAGCTCCTGGATATCAAAATTTTCTCTTTTTTACAATATCAACTGAAACTTAAATTTGTAAGCTTAACAGCCGTGCGTGCCCTGATTTTCAAATTTCTTGTTGTTAAGAGAAATTTACAAAATAAATGGGTGTTTTTGCGCATGTTCGCTGGTACAATGGCATTACGTCGAACAATATCATATTTTTTNGCCGCCTCCACACCTATCGTTTTATTATGCGCAGCCAATCACAGGCGCGGGTTCAAAAAGCGTTGTGCGGGAAAAAAATTAGGCACGTATGTTCAAGAACTTTAAGGAAATGAACTCCTGTTTAAATAATTGGATTAAAAATTATTTTTGCGGGTATTTTACCAATTAACTGTTATTCAAATTTGAGGTTTTAATTGGCTAAAAAACAAAATCCAATATAATCCCCACTGGCAGGCGATTTTTACTTGCACGATTTTACATGAATTATTTGGTGCCTGAATTAAACGGCTTGCCGCGGTTTAAAAGATAAAATATCACGCTATTAATAAACAACTAAAATCACATCCAACTGATGCAGTTTTCCTACAAATATATAATATTATCTCAATCGAAAAATACATGCAAATGAACAGTATGTTAACCAGGCTTCCAAAAGGGATGGCTTTAATCCCCTTTTCTACTCTTTCCATAGCAAAGATAGGGAAATTTTGGGATAGGATGGGTATAGTTAACACCACCGGTGATCTCAGATCACAAACAAATGATGCAAAAATTACCATATAAGATATTTTTATAGAACAAAATTCGGTCTCAGTCACAAGATAAATAAATTGGTCTTTGCACACCAGGTTGCGCCAGGTGTGAAAATAAATATTGTCAAAATAATTCCCCTTCGAAAGTTACTTCAGTAAGTATATCTTTTTTATTATATCTGGTTCCAGGGTTTTTTTGACTGCATGACACAATAAACTGCATCTTAATGATGCATTTCCGGCCTGATGAGCAATTTTTGAACTCACAAAAATCTTAAAATTAAAAATAGGGGAACTTTCGGGGGGTTTGCTCCGATTTCCGCTGGCCAAAATGAAACTTCTCAGAATATTTTGTTCTGGTCTTGTGATTTTGAAAACACAGCCGACCAGGTATAGATAAGATATAGGTGTAACAGTCCATCATTTCTCGATTTTTGAAATTATTTTCATGAAAAGTCAAAACCGTTCTATGTCGAATAAATTGTGAAAAATAGTGATAAAAAGCAAAAAATACACAATATGAGAAAATAAACAAGCTTCTGTATATTTGGGTGAGTTTCTCTATTCATGCAATTGCCCATGAGAGTTAATTTTCTGATTATAATACCAGATTCGAAAAAAATAATATTTCAGTATTTTTAAGATTTATTCGTGAACCAGAATTTATGTTGACTGTTGAGTTGATGATATATTTCACAGAACAAATACATGAAGAACAAAATTTGTTATCAGAGTTTTCCAGAAAGTGGAAAATTTTCATAATTGAAAGAGTTTAACTTAAGACTAGATGGAAAATTTCACGAAAGTATTAGAATCTAGGACAGTTTTTAAGGTCAAAAATCTTTTTCACCTTAGGGGATGTTGAAAATGAGAGTTATATCTAAACGCGTGTTCGAATCCCATTAATGTTGTCTCAAGAATACGGTTAGTGATTGCCTTTGTGATTACGCACCTATCAATTTTGGCGTTCCTGATATCAAGCACCCTTGCCTACTATCATACTCAGTATAATCAGTAAAAAAACATGAGTGGATTCGAGCACACACGCCTAATTTTCATGATCCACTCAGGTTGGAAAGGATATCATTAAAAAGAAATAAATTATAATGAGCTACCCAGGCCTGATGGCGTTTGACCATCAGACGTTGGAAATAAAGTGTCAAACGCTAGAGACCCTTTCTTAGATATCACAAACCCCTACTTATTGAGAAGTATATTTTTTGTTGCATTTATTTTCTAATAGTCTCTAATTCCAAAAAAGTGGGAAGAACAGAGTTTCAAATATAATAATTTGTATTTTTCAAAAAATATTGAACTATTGAGTACATGAGTCAATCTGATTTTTTATCTCGAAAGTCAAGGTGAAAAATGTCTGTAATGATTTCTCAGATTATGAAGATCGGACGCACCAAACGGGAGCTAAATTTCAAATTCATACATGGTGAGTCACCATTGGTGACCTGCTTTTTTTTTGCTTTATTTTTTCGACTTCAGCAAAGTTCGTTTGGTACACTTTTAACCTGGGACATCGACCACTTGTTAAGGGGTAACCGACGGTTTAAAATGATTTTCAAAGTTAGTCCTGAGCTAACCCTATATTCGTATTGAGTTCAAACTTCGGATCTAGGAGATATTTGTTTGAAATTTTTCGAAAAAATGGTTCAAAAGTTTTTTGTACGACCGGACCGGCCGGTATATGTTGTCAAAATGAGATTTTTTCCATTTTTTGGTACAACTACATCTAGCTCTGTACATCTAGCTCCTGGATATCAAAATTTCTCTTTTTTTACAATATCAACTGGAAACTTAAATTTGTAAGCTTAACAGCCGTGCGTGCCCGATTTTTTAAATTTATTGTTGTTAAGAGAATTTTACAAAATAAATGGGTGTTTTTGCGCATGTTCGCTGGTACAATGGCATTACGTCGAACAATATCATATTTTTTTAATAAAAGCACTTCTTTCAAAGATGTGCAAAGCGAGGAGGTGCGTCGAATTTTTACAATTTTCATGATAATTAGGCTTTTTGATGCATCAGAGTTTATTTACCCTTAAATTCGTCAAAAATAGGGTTTGAAGAAAAATTCCAAAAACTTTTTCGAGTAAAAATCATAAGTTTTTATACATTTTGTCGTAATTTGCACAACTAAAATAAGTTGTAAAATAGTCAGATCTAATGTCTAGATCACAGAAAAAGTTAATTACCTGAAAAAATAATTTTAAAATTCCATAATTATGCAAAATTCGGATAAATTTTTTATCGAATTTTTTTTTTTTGGTTTTTATAAGCAAACCGTTAATAAAAATGAAAATGCAGCTAAAATCAGCTTTCTTCCACTTTTGAGTCTGGAGAAACAGCCTCCGTCGGTAACCCCAAATTTCTGGATCTAAGAAGATATTTGAAATTATTTTTTTCGAAATTTATAAATTTTGTATTGCCATTTTTAAGATCTAATTCACAGTGATCTAATGCAACAAACGAACAGTGCGGTTAATTAAGGAAAATAAAACTTTGAAAATATAGAAAAATTTTTGACATCGAATTTTTTTTTTATTCATTTTTTGAAGCAAACCAGCCACAAAAATGACTATGCAACTAAAATTAGCTTCCTATCACTTCTGAGTCTCGAGATACAGCCTCCGTCGGTTACCTCCTTAATATCAAGGCTTTAAATTTGACAGTTGGTAAAAAACTTATTGACATCATCCATGAATATCTCGTCTATTGAGATAGACTATCTCAGAATCTGAGGGGGGTCGGCAGGGGTCGGCAGAACTTGATCGGATTGGATAAACTTTTTTGATCCGACCCAATCCGATCAAGTTTTTGAAATTCCTCAATCCGATCAGATCAATCCGATCAAGTTTTTAAATTTCCTCAATTTGATCAAGTTAATTTTTTGAGACGATCCGATCCAATCCGATCAGATGAAAAATTTATAAAAACTCGAAATTTGAAAAGTCTAAAATACTAGCAAGTTGAGGCAGAAAGAGTTGATCAGGCTTGATTCTTAAATCTGGCAATTGTGAAATTTATGTTATTTTGGAAAATAAGAAAAATATCTCCCGAACCAACATTGAACTTGAAAATTTTTGGATAATCGGCTGAGGATCATTTTGCAAAAAACATTCTTTTATCCGATGGAAACTCGGGGAGGAGATACGAATTTAATTTGACGGACTTTGAAGGCGCCGCCTGGCCGAGCTTGACTTCAAAAGTAAATTTTTCATTGTCATTTTTTTACCCGAATTAGTTAGGTCCCAAATTTGAAGAAATTTCTGTGAACCGAACTGTACCCCTTTAACCCCCTCACACCCTTTGACTATCTAAAGGCAAAAACAGTTTCGGGAGCCAAAACGGCGCAGAAATAACATCGTCACAGACCTACAATTCAAATATGTCAAAGAGTTTGAAATTTAATTTTCAAAAATATTGTTGAAAATTTTATACGATGAGCCGTTCGAAAATTATTTTTTCCTATTTTTTTTAGGATTTTCGTCAAAATTTCTTAAAAAATTTATTGTGTGAAAACAATACATAATATCGAAATTCTGAGGAAGCACGTTTTTAGGAAAGTATTCTTTTGATATAAGTTTTTTTAATCTGCAGTCTCTATACGAAGAATAATTTTTTCACAAATTATTTATATGAAACTCAAAATAATGAAAAAAAAATTTTTTCAAAAATTATTTTCGAAAGAATAGAACGGCAATTCAACCCAAATAGAGCCAACAATGACAAATCGATCAAATATAGAACATAAGGTGTAGTGATTTTGTGTTTTCAGCTGATTAGCAATATTTTTCCACTTTTACTGCATACATTTCGACGCGCGCGATATGAATAATTGTTTTGTAAGCGATCAAGATATCATATTTCAAATTGAGACTCGTTTCCGAATAGCTAAGTTTCATTCCTTAATTTGTAACTTATATGTCATTGTAAAAATGATGGTTTCTCAAGAAATACAAGGTGAGTGAACTCTCTTTTCTCTCGCAGTTATCTAGTTTACAAACTTCGAATATAAAAAATGTTACGTGTTGTTCACTTAATTTTATTTGATCTAATCAGTGACAAATAGGTAAATTGATATCTCTTCCAGTTTTCCCGTGAAGCGCTTCAAAGTATGCCTTTAGATGGCTTTGGGTGTGAGGCGAAGTTCTCGTTTCTGAGTGTGAGGAGGTTAAGATGAAAACATAATTTCTCTTGGGTCAACTTTTTGAATTTCCTTCTAAGGGTCACTGGACAGAGTTCTCAATTCCGCCTTCTTGATGAATATTTTCAATCATTTTTTTATCTAAAAAAAATTAAAACTTGAATTAACTGGTTTTACGGCAGTATTGAGTGTTAAATTGTCTCTATGTGCAAGAGAAATAGTTTGAAAAAATTTTAAATCGAAAATGCTACCTTTCATTCCAAATCCTTTTTATTTTACCATCAATTTCAACCCCCTTTTCTTTGGAAAAATCTCGAAACCAATACAAATTATATAAATGAAAAACTTGGCAGAAAATTCTCTACACAAAAGGTGTATCAAAAAGTACTTAAATTGAAGCTGAGATATCGACGCCCACTCCCTTAAAATCGTGAAATTGTATAATTTTTTCCGGCGACATTGCTCGCTATTTCAAAAAAGGTTATTTAAGCAATTGGTTATTATTTTTAAATAAAAATGTACACGACATACTGAAAGTTATATTTATTAAGTACAACAATTTCGTGATAGTTCAATCAATATTCAGCTTAAACAGTTTTGAGTTTAAAACAAACAAAATAAAAAATTATTTATAATTTTTTAAAAATAATTTAAAATTTTTAAAAATTATTTATAATTTTTAAAAATTATACATCATTCCCTTTGCGTGCTAAAAAAAGAATGAATCGGGAGAATTGTTTATATTTTGAGGACAATTTTCTCGGTTCATCGTCAAATTTTCCCGCGAAAAAAGGCATACTGTAGATTTTTATTAAGATTTTTTATTGATATTTTTATTTGAATTTTTTCTGATATAAAACATTTTGTGACTTTATAGCGTAACGATCCTCTCAGATCTGTACATGTACAGCTTAAAGTCGTTCAGACAACGCCCAAGGGCAAGCTGCTCAATAACAGATCTATCTTACACATCAACTTACTTTCTGTACTCAACCTCATTGGTAAGCTCTCACGTGACACCTTTACCAAACTGTACTCGTACATTTTGGGCTCATTCGCAATCGTCGAACCGGGTAAGTCAGAGACATTATCAAAGAGATTTACCTTACACTATTTTCCGTTTCAGGTTGTTAATCAATAAACGACAAAACTCAAGCCTAGCCATCGTTGTTCTCGTTCCTCTGCAATCTCATATCGCACATCGCAATACTCAAGTAAAGCTCAGGACAAAGATTACAGTTGCATACGGTAGTTAGCCGATAGAATACGAGTATTTCCACTCTATTCTTTCGTAGTGTTAACATGNGTCATCGTCAAATTTTCCCGCGAAAAAAGGCATACTGTAGATTTTTATTAAGATTTTTTATTGATATTTTTATTTGAATTTTTTCTGACATAAAACATTTTGTGACTTTATAGTGTTAACATGCACAAAAGGTTAATTAAATTTTTGATTACGAAACAAGTTTTGGTCATCAACTTCATTATGGTTAACAAATCCACGTTCAAATAACAAGCCAACTTGAGGTGACCACTAATCCATCTTGCCAGACACCAGACTCGTCATTTCTACTAGAAAAACATATTTTACTTGTTTTTGCTGTTGGAATCATAAAATACTTTTAGTCATGAAAAGAAATACATGCTAATACTTTCATCTTGTAAATGAATTTTGGTTATTTTCGATTTTTCGAAAATATTTTTAGTCAGTCCAGCGCTGAGGTTCTGTAATTAATTGAAGATGTTTTGTGATAATATTAAAGAAAAATTGATGCCCGATTCGACATTATATATACGCTTTTTCTGTAATAGTGCTGAATCAGAAGTACTGATTTGGGGAACTTTCTCATGTACCCAAATTGGCCAATTATCTTTTTTGTCCATAGTATATATAAAACGTTGGTGGGTACAAGAAAAGGCTTACATTTTCTTGTATCCAAATTTGTATGAATCAAAAATATTTATTTAGACCAATTTGAGTACAAAAGTAAGTTTGATTTGAAAATATTTTGTGAAAAACGCAACGTCAATGACGTAACGTCATTGTTGTGCGTCATATGGGTTCTCGAAAAATTTCACCGACTGCATAACTTATGCCGAGAGACCGCACATGCAAACTATCTGACTAAGCCAAAACAGTTGACCTTAATAATATGGGCTCACACGGTGTATGTGCCCCAAGGAAATTGATTCTGAGCATGAAAATTTATTTTGAGAGTTTCAAAATTCCCTCAAATTTTGGCGAAAGGTAGTGCAAAACAAACAGAAACTTCTGAGAAGCATTTTTTTCAAATTTCGACCGCAATCACAAGATATAAATTACGTTAAAAATTTCCTACAAAAAAATGTACATTAAATTTGTTGAAATTAGGCTCAAAAGAGAACCAGGGAAACACCGAGAAAGTCCTTGTACGTAAAGCCTAAATATTAAAGTTTTGGTAGTCAAATTGAAACAAACGTTATTTTTCCACTTAAATTTTGAGAAAAATACTCGGAAAAAATCGAAAAATTTATGTTGTTATTTGTGTTGTTTTGTGCTTTAATAAGATTTTTATTAATTTATGTGTGTCCTCTCAAAAAATGGTAGGTTTGAAATTTCACGATTTTGAAACATGCTGTTTTGTGGTAAGATTTATAATCTGAAATTTTTTGATAATCTTTGATATGAAGTGGTTAACGTTTTTAATCACTTAACGATTACTAATAACAATTTAGTTACATACTGTTAAAGCTAAGAAACTCGGCCGTTTGAAAACTTTTATGTCACATTGTTATCTGCCATAACCAACCGGTAAACCAATAGCAACCGAACTACTGTTTTCTAATTTTAACCTCTATACCGGGTTCAGTTGAAATTTTTGAGCGTTAACCAAGTCACGAAAAACTATTAAATACTCTTATCAAAAACATTTTGGAATCATGTTTTGAAAAGGGTCGCTCGAAATAGGTTCGATCACGTCTTATGTAACCAAGGCCTTGGGCCTTTCTCGACGAACTTCTATCGCTACCCTTTTGTTCTACTCTCGCTAGCCTCACGTACAAGTTTGCGACAAAAATCTTTACCAAAATNATATATCGCTCTGAAAAATGTACCAATCTGCAGGACTTATGCCCCCCCCTTAAATCAGAGGCAAATCGTTTTACCAAGGTTAATTATAAGACCGAACGAGGGAGCGAAAGTGAAATTTGCATGGAAATGGCGAGCATTTTACAAGCCTTTTACATCTTTTTTCTGCGTGAATATTTTTGCGATATCAAAAATAATAATTACTAATTTATCTGAAATCCCGACAAAATTGTCTTAACTATGTAAAGTATTTGAAAGAAATGATTCCACGATCTTTTTTGCTTTTTTTGTTGTTGATTTTAGGTATGAATCATACCGTATGATTGAGCTTATATTCGGGCTTTGTGCTCACAAGGATTGACCTGACATCATAAAAGTTGACTAAAGGAGGTACCCGACGGAATATTTTGCGCTCATTTAGGCGCCCTCGAAAACACCCTTTATACCGTCGGGTACCCTCTTAATACACCCTTTTAATACGAGTAATTTAAATATTTTTGAATTTGTTATAATTATTTTATTGCAGAGAAAAGCATGAAAAATTGTCAACAACAGAAGCAGATCCTTTCACCCAGGGCATGCAATTAGTTAAAAGGTGACAAGAAAGTACGATTTAAAAGCCAGAAATTGATGGTGAAATTTTAATGGTGATGGTGAGCTTGACTTTCACATCATTTTTTTGCTCAGCGACATCTTTTCCAGGGACAGTTTCGTCGGTGAAATCTTTTTGGTTTAATGGTTTTCGATTTTGTGCCTGGTTTTGGAAGGTTGTACAATTTGATGCAAAGCTGCATTTGTACAACATTTCCGCTAGCTGCTAAGCCACTCAAATCATTGCAATTTACTGAAAAGGCGGCTGAGAAGAGGGAAAAAAGTTGAATCATTTTNAAGAAATTCATGTTTTGTATTGAAGACTTTAGATGTTGTTTGATATCTACGGTGGAAAAATTGCTTTTGTAGAAAATTTGGACACTCAGAGTGCCATAATTACTGAGCATAATTTGCAGGTAGCGCCACTTTGAACAATTGAATATTTATATTGAGCTACTGATACGGTATATTATTTTGAAACTTCATGGTGGTTTATAGAATCTCTTCATATATATCAAAAGTTGCGTAGGTTTTCACGCCGTTTTTTGTCTAGGATATAAACGTGTATCAAATTGCCGCCTTATCAGATTAAATTGTCGGACAACCACGAGGTGACAAAAATGTTCCCGGTGGCTCCACTGATTTCTCAAGCTTAGAATCTGGCTTCAGACTACGTTCAAGTTGCGCCGAAAAACAGAAACAATCGGTCTTAGAGTGAAGCCTTTAAGGGGTATGCGACTCTGATTTAATAAAGCCCTTAGAGGCATTAAAAATGCTCCAAATTGATACGGGGTGATAATTTAGTGTACTTAGAACCCAATCATCAAAAATTTTTTTAAATTTCCGCATTTTTTCGATTTTTTTCAAGTATTTTTTGAAAGATGAAGTTAAAAAATAACGTTTGCTCAAATTTGACCACTAAAACTTCAAAATATCGACTTGACGTAAGCCAACTTTCTCATCAGTGTTTTACTGGCTTTCTTTTGAGCCTATTTTCGAAAAAATCGAAGCACTTTTTTTTCGGAATTTTTCGGAAAATGACTAAAAAAATCATATTTCGAGTTCTAGCTCGAAATTAAAAAAAACGCTCGAGAGACTTTTACAATTGTTCTAAGGAATACTTGATAAAAATTTGAGCCATTTTGCAAATATATCCTCGGAGGAGATAGATTTTGAAGTCTGAAATTGNACTAAAGCATCAAAAGCTGTGGCGAGGCCTCTTAAAGGTTTTCGTCGTAATTTGATCACTATTTCTTTACTTTAACCAAAACCTTATTTCCTAATTTGAAGGTCACGTGATCGTTTTAAGACTTTGGTGTAATGGAAAAAAGTCTTAAAAACTTCTAAATAACCTTTTCACACTTTTCAAAACGTGATTTAAGTAATTTTTGAAGAAAAACAGTACTATTTTTGCCGACCTTATTCCTTGAATATACGGTCACGTGATCATTTTCAGGTTATGATGTTATGGAAAAAATGTCTTCGATTTTTTTTCTGATCACGATGAAAGGTTTAATTTTGTGATTCAAAAATTTTTTGCAAAAAATAAGTACTGTAACAAAAATTTTCAAAAAAAAAACGCACAAACGTCATTTTGTTTCAAAGTTTATCGATAACTTTATAACTGATCTTGTCATTAATGATTAAGCGTCGTAAAATGCGATTAAATGGTGTATGGCGACGCGTCGCCATAAGTCGAGTCTACGAGTTAACTTTTGCCTATTCGTACTTTCTAAGTTACATTTCAGAGATAATTTTTAACCTGACAGATTTTTTATACCGACTCTCATTTTTCAGAGCCTCTCAAACTTTGGGTAAGAATTGAAAGTTCCGAGAAATTTTCAGAATTTTTTTTGAAAATTTATATTTGTCTAATTGAATTTTGTCAATTAAGAGCTAGAGAGCAATCTATTCTGAAACGCAATATGCTATCTTCTGAGGCTCGATTACTTAGGTTTGCGAAAAATGCACCTTTTCATAATTCAAAAATGTAATTTCGCAAAATATTGTAAACTGATCTCGCGCGTAAAATAAATCAACTTTCGAATTCTGTGCACTCCTTTCTCATACCTGATAATGGCTGTTTAGCCGAAACGTCAAATAAAAACTATCTTTGATAGAAAAAATATAATATGCTATCACCTCTCTGTTTTTAATTTTACCACAATAGGTACGAGATCTCAGGTGCGGTCGCTAAATTGTGAAAAAGTGGTTCATTATGTACTCAGATATATATTTGAACCAAAAAGTGATTCATTTTGTAGCCAGGTAAATGTTTGAACTTAAAAGTGGTTAATTTTGTAGCCAAACATATATTTGAACCAGAAAGTGGTTCATTTTTTGGCCAAATGTAGATTTGAACTTAAGATTGAACTGAAAGATTAACTCGGCTTGAGCGAGAATAATAAAAAGTAGATCAACTCGGCTTGAGTGAAAACCATTTCTGAGCTATAGATTGTATCTAATTTTGACAGATGATCGAATTTTAATAGTAAAGCAGGTGATAAAAGTCTAGTCCGAAATAAAACATAAAAGTTCTTCGGAAGTTTTCAAATTAATTAACTTTCCAGAAGTTTTTAGATCAATTAACTTATGAACAGCTTTAATGAGCGACAACATCTCAGGAACAATACAGTTATTTTGCATAAATGCGCAACTGTATGACCACATTCATAATAAAACTCACGCACAACCACTATATTAATTGCCGCATTGCCTAATAAAACTAAACAAACTTATTGAACTTTTTTTCGCGAAGTTGAAGAAATTTTTGAGGAGATTACCGGTGCCGATTTTCTTATGCCGGAAAAAATTAATTCTGATAACGAATCAGCGATTTTAAGTGCTATAAAACTTCATTTTCCAGACACTATTGAAACTACTTGCCTTTTTCATATTAAAAAATCCTGAAAAGATTTCTTGATAATATTGGCCTTAAAAATCGCATTAAAATTTTAAAATTATGCATTAAAACCATTTATGGTCTTTTATTTTGCAACCAAGCTTGTCCAATACAGTATGAGTCTGACTCATACTGTATGACTTAAGGGGGTACTCAACGGTTTTTTAATTCAGGTTTGGGACATAATAACTGCACCAAATA
>SCLH01000490.1:115783-134008 GCA_004367855.1 Oikopleura vanhoeffeni
CATAATTCAGTAGCGCGAGGCTTTCCGTTAGAACTGGGCTGATGTTTGAAAAAAGTAAAACGCGTCGGTTACCGCCTCAAGGGAGTACCCTACGCGAGTTATACTTTGGCTCTCAGACATGAGTTCACTTTGAATTCAATCTTAAAAATAAAAAAATTTTAATTTTCGAAAAAAAAATTCTGAAATTTTCTTAGATTGATAAAATCGACGTATTTTTCAGGAAGCAAAACTTTGACTGCGCATAAAACCATAACTATAAAAGATAGCGAAATATGGAGCGCATAAAAATCATGAGCTCGCAATTTTAAGAAAGTGCTTTTTTCCGCGAAAAAATTTGCTTACTGTGCTCCAAATGAAATTGAACTAGCGCTCAGGGTACCAAAAACAGCCATTTTGAGGACTTTAACAGTGATTGTAGGAAAATTAAAGAAAAAAAAATTAATCTGAGCGCATAACTTCACAAAAAATCAGAAAATTATGTTAATACATCGCTAAATGAAATTGAACAGATAAAAGTCGAACAATGACTTTTTGGTCGGTAAATCAATACCGGTACACATAACAACTTTTGTTACTTTTTCGAAAATTCAGAAAAAATATCTCCTGGTCTCAGAATATGAAACTCAAGCATCTTTTATAAAGCTCAGAACAACGTTTGAAAATCACTAAATGGCGTGAGGTACTCCCTTAAATCCGACTATAAGTTTATTATTTACAAATTCAGGTCACACTTAGAATGACACATATAACCTATTCATTAAATTGTAAAAAGTTAACTTAGAGCCCAAAAAACATAAAATTATGAAAACGATAAATTTTATCCATCCCAAAATTCTGCTAAAAATTCGTCCTTGAAAATGCATCTCAGGTTCCATCTCTAAGGCTAAGGGCTCCACTGTAAAATAGAGGCAAATCTCTAATACTAAAAGTAAAAATATCTTTTAAATAACATCANCCTTTATTTCCTCCTGGTAACATACATAATGAAAAGTTATGTTCTCAGGGGGAACTGGTTGATGATCAGTGTCGATGACGGAAGATTGTTTTTAACAACAATCTTCTGTCATAGAACAACCTCACATGAGAATGTCTTTGACAGCAGACATTGTAACAGTTTTCGCTCCCTAACTGCTTCTCCTACTGACCTGAAAAAAGTGTACCAGTTAGGGCGCATCCCTATAATTTTGCTTAGAAAGCTACATTGTAGACTAAAACGGCTTTATTTTGTAGTTAAAATGGAAAAAGTTGTGCGATTAACACAAATCAAATACAGCTGGCAGGTTTATTTAATTTGTTTTTTTGAACCAACTACAGTTAGTAAAATAATTGTTTTTTAAAAGACACACACAAATATGTTGAAGAACTTGAAGCTCAGACGAGATATCATCAAACTGTTTTTCGCATAATGCGCACAATTTGTGTACCTGAACAAAAATCAAGAGACAAGCTTTTTTTTTCGTTTTTCCAGTCAATCAGTTTACCGGTGATTGTCGTTCTTAACCGGATAAAAAGGTTTTCAATATTATTTTTTGATGACTTTCTGGGCCAATTTTCAGTTATACAGGGGGGGCAATATCGCCGAAATCGCGGAAAAAACCTTCGCAATTTCACGATTTTTAGCTAAAATACTTTCTGTGTCAATATCGCCGAATGTTCCAATATCGCCGAATTTTTATGAGATTTTTATCTCAAATTACTTTTTGAGCGTCATTAATGACGTAATTTTCTGGATTGACTTTCTCAAATTCACTCTTTGAAACTTTAATTTGATTGCGTTTGATGGAGTATTAAATTCTACGAATTATGGTGCTTCTTTTTATTCGAAACTCTTGTGAAACTCCGTATAAAATCAAAAACAAAATTTGACATATGACGTCATTTCAAACGCCTACGCTTTTTTCATTTTTTGAACAAAAAAGTTATTTCTGTTCTCATATCGGCGATATCCTTTCGGCGATATCGGGCCCCCCTGTATATTGATATTAATTCTCACTATATTATACCCATATAATGTTATTTCCTGTAATTTGAAAATCTGGAATTTCGAAAATTATTGAAAAAAATCTCGAAAAATTTTCGAAAATTTTCAAAAATATTTTTTTCAATTTTTCACAAAAAAATATCAGAAATAGCTACCTCGGATTTTTTTAACCGCTCTTAGTCTCAATTTTGGCCTCAACAGGTGACAGCCTAAAGTGAACTCAAGAAGATTTGTTTGTTTTGAAGCATTCTAGAAAAAATCTAAAATTAGCTGAAAACCGGTTTAACCGGTTGAGAACGACAATTACGGTAAACTAGTTGACTGGGAAAAACACAAAAAATGTCTTTCATTTGGATGTCGGTCAGGTACACGATGGAAAAACTGTTCGATGATACCATGTATGAACTTCGAGTTATTCAAAACATTTTCTTTTGTTCTTTAAAAAACAGCTACCTTAATAAAATTTGGTTTGTTTTGAATCTAGGTTTTTAACATTATTATGTACCAAGTACAATTTGTACAATACAAATCGGAAATAGGTTGTCTATAAGCGATTTTCTGGCGTGGTCGTAGCTATGTGTTTTGTATAACCGGCCAATAAGTGACGCGCATTGTAAAACACTACCCTACCAACCCCTGATGCCCATTGTAGCTAGCTTTTTCTAATTTGAAATATAAAGCTTGGCAACCAGTTGCAAAAAACTCTGTAGATACAAAAACGTTGAGCTACTCTTTGAGATAACTTACGTTTAGGCATCCCAGCTATTTTAGTGAAAATAGCAGTAAAATATTCCAACTAGCTACGACAAACTCTATCAATGATAAATCGGCATTCGCAACAAGATCACCATTTGATCAAATGTCAACTAGGAAGTGCAAATGTTCTTTTTGACGAATATCTCAAAAAAGTTCCCCGATTATCGTTTTATTTTTTACAAGTACTAGTATGTATAACATACTGTATGTTACATACATTTTGTTTAGTGGTTGTCAAATCCTCACATCAGCTAACCAGGGTCTACCTCCTTAACAAGGTGACTAAATGCTGTTAGATCGACAATTTTCATTTTCGTCCCGGAAAAACAAAATTAAATTGTAACATTTACAAATAAAATCTATAATTATATTCCCAACAACGTTTCGCATGATGCATTTTCAAGTTTTTGAACCTAATAATTTTTGAACGTTTCACAAGACTTCAAAGATTGAAATCTAGATAAAATTTAAATGACGTGGTCTACGTCACGTAGATAATACGTATAAAATTGGCAATATATCACATGTTTTTTAATAAACTAAAAATATAATAATTTCTGTTTCAAAAAAAAGTATTTTTATTGAATAATGTATTTTAAAACATGTGAGATATTTTCCAATTTTATACGTACAATCAAACTGACGTAGACTTTGTCGTTTAAATTTTCTCAAGATTTCAATCTGTGAAGTCTTGAAACGTTCAAGAATAATTTGTTTTAAAATCTTGAAAATTCATCATGCGAAACGTTATACATTTCAAACTACGTCGTAGATATTTTTGACGTTAATTCTTCAGTGATTTAATTATTTTTTTTTCAAGACGAAAATATGAATGAGAAATTTTCAGATTTGCCTCAAACAAAAAAGCCTTGTTTCATCTCGAAAAACACGATTTTCCGTGTTTTTCGTTACTCAATAGTCAAATTCTTGCGCTGTGGGACATAATACAAAAAATTAATTCCTAAACCTTAAATTTCATATAATTTTCTTCATGTATGACTTCTAAAAAAACCAGAAAGCACGTAACAAAATATTTCCTTGAATCTGACAGCGAAGAAAAAAATTTATTATCAAAAATTATTTTACGGATGACCGGTAATACCGGAAACTGACCAGTAAAATTAAAAAGTTTACTACTGAGAAAATCACAAACTCTGCAAAGCCAAATTAACAATTTCTTATTTCCAAAAATGACATAAAGATAATTTTCCGTCATTTTTTAAGACCAAAACAACTTGAATTCAAAATTTCAGTGTACCGGGGCAAACTCTGGAGAAAAACCAAGAAAAAAGTTTTTAAGACTTTTATGATTATATTATAACTGTTCATAAAAGATTATCAATATTTCAAAACGTAACTTTGATAATAATTTTAAAATTAACAAAAATCATAATAATTGCAATACGACAAAATACCCAAATAAGGATTTTTTTTTAGTTTCAATGCAGATTGAAAACCATGGAAGTATCGCTAATATTTAATTGTTCTGACCTAACACATCCCGATTACAATTTTTTGTAATAAGCAGTCGAGAGATGCACTGAGAATAAACCGAAAATAATTATTTTTATAAAATAGGGACCTGAAACCCGGAAAATTCAGGTATCATGGTTTTGACCTGTCCGTCTAAACCTGACCTGAAGGTGCGACGTACGTTTAACGTGGAATGATAAAAGTTGACTTGACAAAATATTAATATTATTATTTTTAAATTTATCATAATTATTTTATTGTAGAGAAAAACATCGCAAATTTTTTCAAAATCAGCGGTAAGTATTCAAAAAATATTACTTATTTATTTGTAACCGCAACAAAATTCTTAATAATTAATTTGAAAGAAAGTTGAAAGAAAATTCTACGATATCCTTTTCCAACCGAAGTGAATCTTGTAAATGAGCGTAATCTATAAGGCGCGTGTTGGAGTCTTACTAGTGTTGTCCTAATGATTGCAGATGTTTGATCATCTGATATCACGCACCAATCAACTTTGGTGCTCCCAATATCAAGCACCCTTGCCTATTATCATACCCAAGACAATCACTTAGACAACACTAGCGAGATTCGAACACACGCTATAAAGATTACCCTCAATTTTAAGATGAACTTTGGTTGTAAAAGGAATATTTTTGTCTTTTTCGAATGATTGCAGGTATGCTTGACCCAATACAATAGCTCTGTGCTCACAAGGAGTTAACCTGGCATCATTGAGGTTGACTTTACATAAGCGATATTATTATTTTTGAATTTATTATAATTATTTTATTACAGAGAAAAATTACAAATGTTTTGTTTTAAATTAGAGGCACATCGTTTTACCAAGAAAATTATAAGAACAAACGATGGAGAGAAAGTACAATTCGAATGGAAATGGCGAGCATTTTACAAGCCTTTTACATCTTTTTGCAAAAGTAAAACATAGGCGGAAAATCCTTATAAATCGATCCCTGTTAACCTGCGAAAATATTTTTCAAACTATTTATTCTGATTTGAAAATGATCTAATACTGCAAAAGCTTATCATCTTTTTAGTTTTAAGGAACAAAAAAGTTTAAATTTTAACAAATCATCTAAAACAATAATTACTAATTTATCTGAAATCCCAACAAAATTTTCTATAAGGTATTTGAAAGAAATGATTCCATGATCTTTTTTGCTTTTTTTTGGATGATATAGGTATGATTGAGCTTATATTCGGGCTTTGTGCTCACAAGGGTTAACCTGACATCATAAAAGTTAACTTGATATAAGTTATTTTAATATTTTTTGATTTATAATAATTATTTCGTTGCAGAGAAAAGCATTAAAAATTTGTTAACAACAGAAGCAGATGGTTTTACCGAGGGCCTGCAATTATTAAAAAAATGACAAAAAGTACAATTAAAATGGCCAGAAATTGAAGTTTTAATGGTGATGGCTAGCTGGACTTTCACATCATTTTTTTGTGCTCAGCGACATCTTTTCCAGTGACAGTTCCGGCGGTGAAATCTTTTCGGTTTTATGTTTTTCGATTTTGTGTCTGGTTTTGGAATATTGTACAATTTGATGCAAAGCTGCATTTGTACAATGTTCCCGCTAGCTGCCAAACCACTCAAATCATTGCAATTTACTGAAAAGGCGGCTGAGACGAGGGAAAAAAGTTGAATCATTTTGAAGAAATTCATGTTTTGTATTGAAGACTTTCGATGTTGTTTGATATCTACGGTGGAAAAATTGCTTTTATTGAAAATTTGGACACTCAGAGTGCCATAATTATTGAGCATAGTTTGCGGGTAGCGCCACTTTGAACAATTGAATCTTTATATTGAGCTACTGATACGGTATATTATTTTAAAAGTACATAGAATCGCTTTATATATCCGTTATCGCACGGTTTTGATACATCTACTACAGCTTTCTTCAGATAAGATTCTTCTTGCCACTTTTTAGATATTTCCAAGTTCCAATATCTCAAGATTCGCACATTATAACGGAAATAATATACAGCATGTCACATTTTCGCGTCACAATTGCGTTCTTGATTTTTGCACAATTTACTATTCGTCGATCAAAACGTTTAAAATTGACAAACACGAAGGTTGCCAAATTAAAACGTTTTGATTGGCGGATAGTAAATTGTGCAAAAATCAAGAACGGAAGCAAAAATGTGACACCCGCAAAATATTCGGGCTCTGTACTCTGAGGGTCGGTAATCCATATCCTTTTCCGAACGGAACTCCATCTCAAAATCGCTCACAATCTCTATAGCGCGTGTTCGAATCCCACTAATGTTGCCTTAGTGATTATCTTGAATATGATTATAGGCAAGGGTCTTGATAATGGAACCGCTAAATTTTATCGATGTGTTATCACTCAAGCAATCACTAAGACAATCACTTAGACAACATCAGTGGGATTCGAACACGCGCTATAGAGATAGTAAGCGTTTTTGAGATGGAGTTCCGTTCGGAAAAGGATATGATATATTTTGATCAAAAAATTTCAAAACGATCATTAACACGAGTGATCCAACTACAAATCAAGTTAGACTTTTTGAATTTTAGTTGTTTGTTAAGAGTAAGTTGTTAAGAGTAGGTTATGTAATCATTAAATTTTCGTATGCTGTACGTTCATGCCAATTTGGTAGATTAATTGAGAGGGCTGTAAAATGATCTTATAAATGAAGCCTTAGTTGAGTAGTGTTCGGATCTACTGTATCTTGTTTCCAAAGAGCGGTAACGTCCAGACTTTTGAAATTGCGCATTCACGAACACAATAGACGTGAAAATTCGCACATTTACGATCACATTTTTGCTTGTAATGACTATCAGTGATAGTCTATCACCGCTCTTTGGAAACAAGATACAGTAGTGATCCGAGCATCACTCAACTTTGGCTTCATTTATACGATAACATAGATTTGAAAATGATGCATATTTACATGCATGCATATTTTTACAATATCGACTGTAAATCGGTGTAATTCACGAACCAGAAACTTTCGAAAAATAATTCTTGAAGCAAAAGATAATTTTGAAAAACTTTAAGTATTATTAATTTCATAACATTCATGTGAAGTTCACTATAAGAACGGTTGTGCTAAATGACCATTCAGTGCCAATCGGCACTGTTTGAGTAAACGGGTTAAGAAGGTCCCTATGGCCATGAAAGGCATTTTTAGACGTTATTTAAAAGAAAACAGTAATAGATACATACTTCTACCTGGTGGGGCTGAAATGATCCAAATCTCAGCTACATATTTGATAAAAGTCAGAGTTATACCTGAAAAATTTATTCAACTTCCGGTTTTCGGTATATCTGGTTTGAAAAACATTTCAGAAATATATCTTCAAAAGTCATTTGGAAAAACTTTAAGTTCAACGACGAAAACTTTTCTATGAATAAAACTCTCAATTACAAACATTTTCCGGTCATTTTTTGACGTTATTTATAACCAATTTGGGTCAATGTTGACTCGACTTTATGAAAAACATAATGATAAATAAATCGATATAAATGAGATATTAACGTGATGTAACGTTTCACACCTCCAGAATCAGTGTGTAAATATTTTCTCTAGATTCCGTTTCAATTCTGAAATAAGTTTGCCCCTTCTGGAATCCGACTCGAATTGAGACACTCGACAAAATATTTTTGAGGAAATCAATCAAAATTAGGTTCAAAAACATTTTTATTTTGTCACCCAATGAACACGCGCCGAAACCGAAATTAATATTTTTTTGACGAAAAAGAATAAAAAACCAGAAATATTCAGAAACTGACAGAAGATCAACTATGAGTTCAAAATTAGAGAAAAAACAACAAAACGGCGCTCTGCAACTCGCACTTGCTAAACATAATACTTTCAAAGAATTATACGCCAATAAATTCAGGTAAAAAGCAAGGGTCATTAATCAAAGAAAATCTGCCATAAATAGTCAGTAACTTTTGGGGTTCTAAGGATGTGGGGCACGATAATTGGGCTCTTTCTTTACACATTTTCAAGTGAAGTTTCTGAGAAACCTGACTCAGAAATAATTTTTTTTTTCAAATACGTAGTACAAGTCGTAAGGAAGGTGGCAGTCCTATTGCAGAGCATTGATACCTCACACTCTACGCTCAGAAAATGGTTTTTTGTATGGCGTCCCTAAAAGCACTAAAAGCCTACTCCTGATTCAGTTCCTCATCACTTTTTATGATATTGCAATTAGAATGTAGATATACATGCTCATCACGGCAACGGTAAGGCTTTTTTCAAAGATTTGCTTTAGTGGGTGCAAGACAGCTTATTTGGGAGCCTCTGCGCGGATCAAAAGCCTAGCTCCTTCCTCCTTGAAAATATTTAGAAATTTTGTAATATTGTGCTTGCAATTCACCGCAAGCGCGCAGTGCGCAAATTAAGGTTCAGTAGCGAGATATACTAGTAGCCTTTTTTCGTTTTCTCTCAAAGGTCTCAAGAACGACTTTGGTGAATTTTACGTTCTTGGTGAATTCTGAACTATAAATTGTGCTACAATCCTACTTTTTTTGAAAACAAATCCAAATTCAGAAAAATCCTGGGCTTAAAAAAACTCAGTGGAATTCCTCTACAAAAAGGCAATCAAAAAAGTTTCTGAGAAATATACGAATTCACCTTTTTTTGAAAAAAAAATCTGCAAACTTACTTTTTTTTTGAAAAATAAAAATTCAGAAAAATCCTATGCTTATAAAAAATCAGGTGAAAGTCTCATACAAAATGGCGGGCAATCAAAAAAGTTTCTGAGAATCTTCAATTATCGTGCCCCACATCCTTAAAAATTCGAGAGTAAACGGGTTGTAAGGATGAATGCGCATAGTAACTGCACAAAACAAGTACTGAATTCCAGAGCTCTCAGGGTCATTTCCTTGATAAGCACCATTGGTGATAGTAAGGGAATTCTTAATAAAGAATAAATCGATAAAAATTAAGGTTCCGGGTCCCTAATTGGACATTATTCTCGATAAAAATATTAGCCAACATGCTCAAGGATTTTTTCAGATTAGCCAGTTTGAGACCTAAGCCTCAGCTTGCGTCATAAATGTGCCAAAACTTTTTTGGTATGCTTATCACTCGTGACACATAGCGAACCAAGAAACCATAACGCAAAACGGAAAATCTCTCTCCCCAGGTTTATGTAGAAAAAACCTTATTTTAATCCCAACCTGTATAATACTATCAAAAACTTACAGCGTTTTTTGTCGATCAGTGCGATGATTCTTCTAAAACAGCAAAAAAACACCGTTTTTTGGACCATTACGCTTCGAAAAATCTATCTCCTCCCAGGTTAAATTTGCAAATTAGCTCAAAATTTTGCAAAAGCTAGTTCAAAACAAATAGAAACTTTACAGGCGGCTTTTTTTTTGCAATTTCGACCCAAACTCAAAATATGAATTTTCAAGGTCACGGAAAATTTCGAAAAAAAATGTGCTTCAGTTTAGAAAGTAGGCTCAAGAAGAAAGCTGGAAGGAACACTGCAAAAAGTTGGCTTACGTCACTGCCGATATTTTGAAGTTTTATGGTCAAATTGACACAAAAGCGTTATTTTTGACATACTTTGAGTAAAAATCTTAAGAAAATAAATCGAAAAAACGCAAAATTTTCGATAAAATTTTTGTTGTCATTTGGGTTGTTTTATGAGTTCAAAACATAAACAAACATTTGGTGCATTTGTATGACATAATAACTGCAGAAAATGTAGGAACCGGGATACCCTTAAGAATTTAGAAATATTAAAGGTAATGCACTCAAACTTTCAGAGTTTGTTAAGTTGATCCTAAGAAAAAAATCTGATCAATAATAAAAAAGAATCGCTATACTCGTGGCGCTAAAGAGCATTTGTACTAAATCCGATATATTCGCTTTCAGAGCTCACATACGCTATACATTGCTAATCGAAAAATATAGAGAATTTCAAATGGGATCGAAATATACTTTTCTCTAGAAAATTGGATGAATAATTATATTCTAGCGTAAGCCATTTTTTAACGTTCCACTTTTGGTTTCTTCACCACTTGAAACTCACGCGGTATATTTTTAAGGGAGTCACATTTTTATAATGAAACAATCTTACTTGAATAGTCAGTTTGATATCATGAGATTTTGAAAACAAAATATGTCATTTTAGGTCAAAAAAGGGCAAATACAATGTATTGGGCAAAAACGGTTACTTGAAGCAGGCTGTTCGGGCAGTGTTCTGAAACGGGATCGGGAAAGCTGAGACCTCTAAAACGACGTGGCTTCCCAAGTTTGACCGTTAGTTAGTTTTTGGAAAAATCACTAAATTTGAAGTTGTCAAATTAGAGATTGAAAATTTTAAAACAAGTTAATTTTGATGCAGTAATACTGCAGCAGTATTCAGGGCCCGATTTTTGTGAACACAAACAAAGGTTAGCTTCACCAAATTTTCCGAAAACATTTTTTACCAAAAAATAGATATTCAAATATAAAGTCGA
This sequence comes from Oikopleura vanhoeffeni, assembly GCA_004367855.1. Taxonomy (NCBI): domain Eukaryota; kingdom Metazoa; phylum Chordata; class Appendicularia; order Copelata; family Oikopleuridae; genus Oikopleura; species Oikopleura vanhoeffeni. The sequence goes on from SCLH01000490.1 coordinate 126,467, forward strand.
ATTTCGCGAGAATCTGTAGAATTTATCCTTAGTGATAGTCTATTTGCCCGAAAATATGTTTAGCAAATTCTTTTCATAAGCCAGCTGAATTTTCAACATTGTTTTTGAGTAAAATGGTCTATCATTGATAGACTATCAGTGATATAGCGTGTTCATCTGTACCCTTAGAATGCGAATAAACCATAATAATAATAATCAATCAACCATTTGGCCAAATGGGCAAAAACCGACCACTTCTGGATGAACTTTTATATAATTGGGTTTTATGGAGCATTTTCTGGCGCGTTAAGTGGTGGGTCATTTTGTTTATAAAAAATAGTATTATTAATCAAAAAAGGTGTTGAAATAATTGCATAATTCCACGTTATTTTTCGTGTGGTAAACAACCAGCGCAGCATAGCGCAGAGCTAATATTTTTTCATTGCTTAATGATCTAGCATAGATCGTGTGGTACTTGCATAGAAAAATTGTGTGTCCGGTCTCGGTTAACACTCAAAAGCATTTATAATAAGCTGATGTGGCAGATATTTTTATAGGGTAAATAGGAATTCGTCGAAAATCGAAAATTTAAATTTTTAAAATATAAAGACAACTTTTGCTTAAAAATTGCCATCTTTTTCAGCGTGAAATTTCATCCATTAACCAAAATTTTATCGGTTTATGTCAAAGATAAGTAAAGTTCTGGCTAAAAAACCCAATTTTAATCGAAAAAGTGCCATTTAGGCAAAAATTTCAAGACTAAACGATTAAAAACTAACTAATTTTAATTTTTAGAAAAGACTGTCTTTATATTTAAAAAATCGAAATTTTCGATTTTTCATTGAATTACTATTTACCCATTTGTATAGTTACTGTGGTGTTTTGGGGTAAGTTTATGATTTCTTAGTTTTTACAGCTTGATTGTGATCCAGAAATCTCGATCTGAATAGATTTATGCTCGAAATTATAACCAAAAAATATTTTTTTAAAATCGATTATTGATTAATGAGCATAAATTTCACATCAACGTCAACATGCAATATATACAGTATAGTCTGTTACCGGTTGAATCTTAAACGAGAACGGAGATATANAACCCAGTTTGTCAACAGAAATTGGTTTTCATTTGATGTGGAAATATCAATCAAAGATGCACCGATTGCCCATTTGGAGTAACTAACATCGTGTACCTAGTAGGATTAAGATTTTACGAGTAGCAAAAGTGGTTATGATCATTGCTGTTGAGGGCAGAACTAATTTAAGTTTTTAGAAAACGAAAATAGAGGAATTTCCAAAAGTGTTTTGCTGTCGTGTTTGTCTATAAGGACATCGTTTTAAAGGACTGCCGAAATCTAAGTTATTTTGGAACAAAGAGTTCGCGCATTAGGACAAAAGTGCCTTAAAACGCAACAATCAGCTTGTTCGATTCTGATTACATCGCAATTTCTCGGTTTTTACCGATTTGACCCATTATATGTGCCTAATGTGTGCAAAACTTCGCCCTTGAGAAGTTTATTTCTCTTTAACACAGCCTTGTTGGGTGAGTTTGAAAGATGTAGGTTGGGAGCCAATCCTAAATCCTGAACCCCTTCTGAGCTACTCTACGAGGCCGCTTGTTTCTTTTTTAGCCTACATCTATTAGAATCGACGTCCAAAAGGTGTTAAAGGATAATAGCATTTTCTCGTGACTGAGCAACAAATTTAGAAAGATTTTATGTACGATGGAATGAGATCATTAAGTTTAAGTGAAATGTGTCGATTTTTGCGTTTATTGAGACATCTGAGGACGAAATTTTAAATTCGCCCTGAAGAGTATTGTAGATCGAATGAACAATATAAAGATTTTGAAAAAAAAATGAAAATCGGTAATAGACGGATAGCCAACATTATTTTTTATCAGTTGATTGTTGTTTTTTAAGAATTGATTTTGGCACTTTTCTAGTGCCCGTAGAGCTCATTTGTGCAATAAAAATTTTTTTGGTTTTCTTAGAATGACCCACTGAACTCCTTTCTCGAAATCAATCGTGAAATGAACCTTTTCTCATTCTCAGTTTGTTCAGGAGAGCCGATTCAAAAATATGTAATTTGCCTCGACCACCGTCTTAATACAGTTTTTAAAGCAAAGTTAGTCTAAGGAGACACGACATTAAATAATTTTTAACAAGTTTTGTAAAATCAAATTCCTGTAAATATATGGATTACCGGACCTCAGAGTACAAATCCTAAATATTTGAANAAGTGGTTATGATCATTGGTGTTGAGGGCCAGAACTAATTTAAATTTTTAGAAGACGAAAATTAAGAGGAATTTCAAAAGGTTTTGCTGTCGTGTTGTCTGATAAGGCATCGTTTAAAGGACTGGCCGAAATCTAAGTTATTTGGAAAAAAGTGTCGCAGCATTAGGAACAAAAGTGCCTTAAAACGCACAATCAGCTTGTGTTGCGATTCTGATTACATCGAAGTTCTCGTTTTTACGATAATGAAAAATGTGATTTTTGACCCATTATATGTGCCTAATGTGTGCAAAACTTCGCCCTTGAGAAGTTTATTTCTCTTTAACACAGCCTTGTTGGGTGAGTTTGAAAGATGTAGGTTGGGAGCCAATCCTAAATCCTGAACCCCTTCTGAGCTACTCTACGAGGCCGCTTGTTTCTTTTTTAGCCTACATCTATTAGAATCGACGTCCAAAAGGTGTTAAAGGATAATAGCATTTTCTCGTGACTGAGCAAAAATTTAGAAAGATTTAGTACCGATGGATAGATCATTAAGTTTAAGTGAAATGGCGATTTTGCGTTTATGAACATCTGGGACGAAATTTTAAATGCCCTGAAGTAGTATTTAGATGAATGAACAATATAAATTATTGAAAAAAATCATGAAAACGCGTAGACGAAGCAACATTATTTTTTATAGTATGGATTGTTGGGCACTTTCTAGTGCCCTAGAGCTCAATATCGTTGCAATCAAATTTTTGTTTGGTTTCTAGACATGGACCACTGAACGTCCTTCTCGAATCAAATCGTGATAATGAACTTCTCATTCTTCAGTTGCTGTCATAGGAGAGCCCGATTCAAAAATATGTAATTTGCTCGACCACGTCTTAATCACGTTTTTAAAGCTAAGTAGTCTATAGGAAGTAGCACGACATTTAATTTTAAACGAAGTTTTGTAAAGCAATATCCTGTAGATACTGGATTACCGGACCTCAGAGTCAAATCCTAAATAGTTGAAGATGAGCAAAGTTTGTATACAACAACGCAAGAATATCAGCACCAATAAAGCCTGATGATGCGGATAAGGTCGATTCAATTGTCAGGTTGAGAATGGATCAACACACCAATCAAACGCTCAGATTTCGCATTTTTCAAATATTTAGGATTTGTACTCTGAGGTCCGGTAATCCATATGTATGCAATTGACTAGCATGAAATTGTATAAACGATAAATATTCTATTGGATATAATGTTTTGGTACGTCATAAGTTCAAATTTTTAAATATTTGAATTTAGATTGATTTTAATTTGATCTTATCAATTAACCCTCTGAGGTATGGAGCCATTTTGAAAAACACCTGTAGATTAGAGATCAGAAATTGTAGGTTGCTTCTGAGTAAATCACTATTTAGGAGAAAATTTTCTGAATCTGCTCCATTTTCTATTTTTGCCCTGACGTTTCTAAGTAAGCTTTTATTTATTTACAAGTGATTTCGATAAATTGCGTAGGTTAGGAACTTATATTTCCGGAAAACACCTAGATTGAAGACCGGAAATTGCAGATTATTTCTGAGGAAGTCACTTTTTAATTCTGAATCTCCTCTATTTTTAATTTTTGTTCTGACGTCTCTTATTTTCTCACAAATGAATTGCGTAGGTTTAAGGTCAATTTGTAAATTTCACTATTCTACTGTGTTAATAAAGTCAAAATGTAGATTAAATGATATAAAAATTCACGTCTTTTCTTAATCTCAATGACTAAAGAATAATGTAATCGCAAGCACGTTTCCGATAATAATGGCTTTGGTGACTCAGGGGGTTTAATAAACAAAGCTTCAAAGAATCAAATTCGAGACTGTATATCTAAAAACGAGGTCTCCTATTCTCAAGGTCTAAGTTCGTGTTTAACCAATACGTAGGGTCATACCCGGGGGTACAATTGGCTTATAAAATGATAGATTTATATCCCTACAAATACGGACTTTGAAAATAAAGGTCGGACGCGGTCCGCGTCACGCGGATCTGAATGTTTTTTGTTGTTTTTTGAGACATTGTAATATATTTGAGGCCAATTCAAAAATTGTTTTTTTTCGACGTTTCGACATTTATTGTATAGTCATTATCATGAATGAAGAAATCGAAAAAGTTTTTTAACGCAGAAATTAATTTTTGGTTCGAAAAGCAATTTCGCAAATCCGGCCTCAGTTCTTGCGAAATTATATTTCTTGCGGATCTGAATGTCAGGAGATCCTCGTATCAGATATAATATACTGTATGTTATACGACGGCTTTAAACACAGTATACGGCGATAATACAAGTGATAAACATGAATGTTTTAGATAATTATAATTTTAAATAAACTCTATAACTGATCCTAAATCATGAGTTTTGTTACTTCAGCCATATTTTCAATTCAGACGGAGGTTCAAATTGCAACAATAATCCTGAGATCTGTCGCGTTTTTAATTATTATCAAGATTCATATGTTTACTGTAGTATGTTTCTTTTTTAGTCCGGAAATGGCAACTTGCTGTGAAAGAAATTTCCGACAATCAAATATGGTATTTAGGACCTAAATTTTAGGTGGATTATATAATATAATGGATGTCCAGGATATCATATCCCAAAAATAATAAATTGAGATCAAACAAAGCTATGTTGCATAAGTTACCCGATACCACATACAAAAATTATTAACTATCATAAACATCAGAAAATGTATTATCATTACTTTGATAAGTGCATAAGTTTGTTTCATCTCAATTAAGTATCGTTGGTATAAAATATCCAAAAAATATCAAACATACCTGATGTTACATAACATAAATAAATTGAAATTAACAAGTTTATATCAAACTTGTTATTTTCAATTCATTTTGTTATGTAACATCAGGGGTGTTTGATATGGTGTTTGATATTTTAGATAAATTCGAGCAAATGATACCGTGGTCAAAACTGATTATAAACTATCATATCAAACAAAATCTGCGTGTTTCTGTACCTTGGGTGTTCATTCCAATAAATTGGCCCATAGTTTTTATTTAAAGAGTGTATAATTCTTTGATGGTAAAAATAAACTCTTTTTCAAAAATTTCCGGACTGAGCATTTGTTTGAATTTGTCTTATTTAGTTCAGCATTTATGTCTGCCTAAGAAGATTAAAATTTTTGACCAATAGGGATTATTTTAGGATGATAAAATTCATTATTTTTCGGCGACATTAATCCACGTGACTTTAACATTAATATTGTGTGCAGGGCCTTAGGTTCGCGATCAGATTGGTGTAGTAGTTTTTTGCTGGAGGGGGGTTTAACACCTTTTTGCTGGTGGTTACATGAGTTGGGCATGATCCCGAATTAAGATACATGGTTCTTATTATGGAGCATAATAAGAACCATGTACATACCATGTATTTCAATTCCTAGGGAAAAATGAATTGAGATGAAACCAATTTACAATAATTCATGTTCCTTTGTATATGATAGTTAATAATTTGTTTTGTCCACGGTATCATTTGCTCCAATTTAAACAAAATTACTTTTAACTTTCATATGCCATGGTATTACATGAATTATACAGTATAACTTATACATCATAACTTTGTTTAATCTCAATAAATAATTGTGAAGATATATGAATAAACGACCATCGCCAAACATATCCTGAATATTCGACAGATGCAACCATCGCAGCCAATCAACAGCCTGAATTTTCGAATGAGTCAATGAAAGCGACATAAATTTGAGCCGTCATCCAATCATTTGCTTACATTGCGCATTATTGAAATATTCAGAATCTGTCTGACGATGGTCGTTGATCCATATTAAGGATTTAAAATATTGTTAACAGCGTCTACTTCGTTACAGAGCATAAAATAATGGTGTTTAAGTTATAGACTATACCGTATTTTTCACATTAACTTGCTTGTCCGAAATTTTTTCGCGCGTTTTGTGGTAAAAAATCATTACAANATTGTACAAAGTGTATACATTTTGATAATTGTTTGAATTATTGCTCATTTAGAGCATTTTTTGAACAAAATTGTAGGGTTTTCGACTCTCAAACTCGAGCAAAGATGAGCAGGCGATATTTTTTTCGTGAATTTAATTATCTCCAGTGTTGTTTGACTATGCCTTTACAATACTGAAAAACAAAAAATGGCTATATTGACCACGTGAAGACCAAAAATGGGTTGGCAGTGAAAGAGCAAAACGTCAAAGGGCAAAAAATCAATATTTTGACATTTTCGGTCTAGAAAACTTTATTTTCTCAAAAATTATTGAATTCATGTACACTTTATAGCGCGATTTAGATCCAAAAAGTATATTTTCAAATCGCAATACTAATTCTGATGTAGGTGATTGTAAAATTGGCCATTTTTTGATAAAAATATTCCTTTGGTGAAATTTTCCGTTTTTTATCCATCCAGAAAGTTTTTTCAAGTTTCTCTTTAAATCTTAATCGCGCTCTGAAGCACACAAATCTAATAATTTTTCGAAAATTAAGTTTTCTTGCCCGAAAATGCCAAAATAGTGATTTTTTGCTCATTGACGTTTTTGCTTTTTTACTGCCAAACCACCAAAAATATCCAAATTCTGGTCATTTTAGTACGTCCTCACAACCAACCGAGTATTTTTATACAATACGCATAAAGTAAATGTAATAAAACGCCTACGTTTCACTGATTATTCATATTTTTTGCCTTGTATGTAAATGTTTTGTAGTTAAATGTGTCGTAGGTTTACTTTAATGGTAAACGCGCTGTATAGATAAACTTTTTTTATTTTAATTTGTTATTTTATGGTGATCTAACGAGGAATGTTCGATTTGCAAATTGGACAGAATGCTACTGTGGAAAAAGCGAAATAAAAATTATCATATACTATCATGTTTTATTATTTTTTTCTTTTCAATTTATTATAAAATTTTATATCCTCATTTAAATAAACTGATATGAAACAAAGTTATACACTATCTTGCTAATAAAACATGATAGTATGTATACGATAATTTACAATTTTTTTGACCAAAGTAACATATTGTGCAACTTCCCACAATTTAATAGGCTATCATATGATATGGTATTGCATTTTAAGTTATGCAGCATATTTTTGGACCATATTTCTATAGACCATATCAAACTTGATTGATCTTTTTTCTGTATTTATATTTTGCCGTTATTATTTCAAGACAAAAGTACATGTTATCATTTATTATGGCGATGTTAAGTACTTGTGCTCCTTAAACATGCCGGATGTTTGATATGGACTATATGATATAGACTATCATATCGATTACGCGACTTCCTGGTCGTTATTTGCAAGATTTTTGGTCAAAATTTTTAAATAATT
>SCLH01000490.1:134078-170063 GCA_004367855.1 Oikopleura vanhoeffeni
AAAAATTGGAAGCAATGGTCGGATTTGGACCAATTTTTGTATTTTATTATTCACAAGATATTTGCGCTCAGTCTGAGCTATCTAAGAATATAATCTGATAAGTTGTTTTCAAAAGCCGAATTATTTAAAAAATGTGGCCAAAAATTTAGCAAATAACGACCAGGAAGTCGCGTAATCGATATAGTCTACATCAAAAATATTGGATTAAATATACTACGTATGCACATAAGTACTCACATAATAAATTGAGATTAAAGACGATTATGCATTCACAATAATAATTCATTAACCCGTGTGAGCACAACACCTTTATGAAGGTGACTGCATATTTAAAATCATCTAAAATATGCAAAAAAACCAACGTAGAATTGTCTCCTTCGAATACATTATAAAGAATTTTGCAAGCATTTCAAAAAAGTGACTTATTTTTTTTTTGGAAATTTTGTTCAAATTTTACGGAGGGTTGATTTTTTGAGATTTTTTTCCAATCTTTTACCTCTAATAAAATTAAATGCGACCTATTGCGTCAATTAAAATTTGAAAATAGCCAGTTTTTAGGAAAGTGTTTTTTCCATGGTTGACACTCAAAACAAAGATTAATTGGTATACAGGAACAAAAATTAATTCGAGCAATTAAATATTGTCCACAGAGTCACTTGATTAGTATATCGACCCAGAAATAATATCAGAAGTGTACTAATCTGCTTTTATAGGGGAAAATAACCATTTTTTATGAAAAATTGTAATTTTTTCATCAAAATTTTAAAGCTATTTAAAAATAATTTTTGATTGATTATATATAAATCAAATCAGAAAAAACGATGACATAGGTCAGATCCTTGTGCATCGATTCCAATGCCAAAATAATTTGTGAACACCACTGTCAGCTTGTATCACGTGATATGCTGTACCTTGCTCTTATCAGTAAATTTTCTAGAACTAAAAATCAAAATTCTGGAATATCAAATGTCGGATGCAAAANTCCCCTATGGAATTTTAAGTATACTTCATCAGTTTATAACACTCATCCTTGATACAAAATTGGACAGCAAATAGGTGCGATCAAGCTTGGACCACACTTTTGTAATTTTATTAATTCACCAAGAATACCACCTTCGCGACTCAGCCTCCGCACTACCTCACAGCACCAACGTATCCTGATGGAGTCCCGTGTATTCACAACAGAACACCACACACACCACACAAATGTCGGCACAAAAATTTAAAGCACGCAAACACACCCGACTCAGAAAGTCGCGTCCTCCACGCATATACGCCTCAACCATTCCAGCAAAAATATTGGATAACCATACCCAGACGTACCTCCAACACTAAAGCTACGCCCCAACCACCACACCCACATAGAACAATTGATGATTAAAAGACGATCCATGCACTCACACAATAAAATTACATTCACAACACCGCACCGCCACTGAGCCACAACACACAACCTTATAAGTGACTGCATATTTAAAAATCACCTAAATACCCACACACCACACACACCACCACACACCACCGCTACAGCAATTCTCCTCTAAACATCTAAAAGAATCGCACACACGTTCAAAAAAGTGACTTATTCCGACCGACACTGTTCACCACACCGTGGAGGGTTGATTTTTTGAGATTTTTCACTTCTCTTGACCATCTAACCAAAAATAAAGCCGACCTATTGCTCAAATTAAAATTCTGAAAATAGCCGCAGTTTTTAGGAAAGCGGTCCTTTCCATGTTGAACGATCCAAAGGAACTCAAGATTAACTGGTATGATTTCAGGAACCAAAAATTAATTTCGAGGCAATGCAATATTGTCCACAAAGACGTCACTAGCTTTGATATAGTATCGTCGAACCCACAGAAATAATATCCCTAGAAGTGTAACTAATCTCGACTTTGTATAGGGAAAATAAACCCATTTGATTTCATGAAACATCTGTACAATTTTTTCATCAAAATTTTAAAAGCTATTTAAAAAATAATTTTGACTTCGACTTACATATAACTAATCAAATACAAGCAAAAAAACGATGACATAGGTCACCATCCTGTGCATCGACGTCTCACTCCCAATGCCAAACATACGATTGTGAACAGACCATGTCAGCTTTATACGTATATAACTCTAAGTCCGATGCTCTTAATCAGTAAATTTTCAACAGAACTAAAAAATCAAAATTCTGGAATATCAAATGTCGGATGCAAAACATATAACGTCGAACTTCCTAGGCTAAAAATGAAACGCTAAACTACCTTGGGCTTTCTTGTAACTACGGCGCTGAACAGTCACGCCTTTATAAAGGTGTCGGTGCCTTGGCGGAACTTTTTCTTCTGTGCTCACACGGGTTAAGTATATCGTATGAATCTTCATCATTGATTATCATGATAGTGCATAATTTTTATTAATCTCAATTTATTTTGTGGATATATTAAATCTAAAAATTTTGATATGGTCCATATGATATATCAAACATTCAGTATGTCTGAGCCGACATTCTATGCACATAGGCCGATCCAGTAAGGAGCGGAACCCCTTGCACCCTCACATCCAATACCCGCTTTTTATTCAGTTTTAAATGATAGTATCCAAGCATATTTTGCGTGATTCACTTTTTGTATAAAATTTTTATTTTGCAAATTGGTTACAGTGTGTTTGCATAAAATGATTTTGTATATTTTGTTCCGTTTTTTATAATGAATGATCAAAAATACCGGGCTTGATATCCCCACAATGTGGGGCCCACATAATAAAGTGGGATGAAAAAAGATTATGCACTGTCATAATAATAATACATCATAAATATTTCAATAATATATATCATTTATTATTATTATGATAGACTATCATTGATAGTGCATAATTTTTCTGCGTCTCAATTTATTTTGTGGGGATATAAAATCCTGGTTTGATATGGACCACATCAAACTTGTAAGATCTCATTTTTTAGTTATATTCAGCAGTAATTATTTTGTTAGGGTCATATTTAGTACATGTCATTCCTTTTTCATACTTGATGTTTTATATGGACGATATCAAAAATCCAGTATTTTATATCCCCACAAAATCAACTAATGAAGGAAGGTTATGTACTGTCATGACATGTCATAACAATAATTATACACGATTGATAATATAATAAATGGATCGTCAAGTATAATTATTATGGATCGTCAAGTATAATTATTATGAGAGTACATAATTTTTCTTCATCCCAATTGATTTTGAGGAAATATATGTCTCTGGGAATATAATTCTGGGTTATTAACTTTCATATCAATTACGGGGGCTCCTGGTCCTTTTTTACTAGTTTTGAAGCCAATTTTTCTATTTAAAAACGGCTTTTAAAAACAACTCATCCGATAACATTCTTAGATAGCTCAAACTGAGCACAAATATCTTGCGAAAAATAGGATAAAAAAAATTAGTTCATCGGATCAATTTGTTTTATCTTTTTTCTTAGATTACTGAAATTCTTAATTTACTACCAAATTATTTACCAATTATAACCAGTAATTTTAAAAACTACTTTGAACGCATTCACACTGAGNAGGGCCGGGATATTAACAAAAGTGTGAATAAGGGATATATATGAAAAAAATATATATATGATAGTTAACAATTTTAAATAGTACAAAAAATGCTACTGTGCCTTTTATCTCAAGTAACTATCGACGAATGCCTATATAAGTGGATATATCATATATCCACTTATATAGGCATTCGTCGAAAGTCACTTGAGATTAAAGGCACAGTAGCATTTTTTGTACCATTTAAAGTGTTAACTATCATACTAAGTGTATATACTAATACATAATCATTAACATATAATAGCATCATCTTCCATCCCGGATATTATCAGTTCTTAAATATAATTCATAATAATGAAATAACATGCCATATATGATAGATTATCATCAGGCATATCATTGATAGCGACCTATAAATTGTTTAAATTGAAAACAATGCTAGTGTGGACAAAAAACAGTAAATTATCATTTACAAACTATCATATACTATCAATGATAGTGTATCATGTAACATAATTCAAGTTTTATTATTATGATAGTGCATAACTTCATTTTAAGGCTACTACAGCATGTCACATTTTTGCTTCCGTTCTTGTTTTGCATAATTTACTATCCGCCAATCAGAACGTTTAAATTAAGCAAACACGTAGGACAAAAAAGGGTAGGCAAACACGTCTGTGCAAAAATCATTAACAGGAGCAAAAATGTGACAACCTGTATATATATTTTAATTTACTTTTATCATGTCATACTTTTTTCGGCCTCTGAAAAGCGCAAATTATTTTTGAGTTTTTTGTTTACAAATAAAGAATACTCAAGTGTTATTTCCACCACTCAGAATTTGTCCATCAAAATGATGAATTTGGGTAAATTGCAATCTAGCGCCTTCAAACTTGCGCTCGTTCAATATGTTTATGTTCAATATGTTCATTTGTTAACCAAAGTGTGATCAAGGGATTTATCATATATATAAGCAGAAACAAGTTTTCACTAGGGAAGGGAAGAGGGGAACCAGAAAACATGGGAATCGTTCCTTTTTTACAAGCCTGGTCAGGACGATCAGATCAATGTTTCGAGGCAGTTTTTCTCGAAATTGCCTCAGGAAATGTCTCCACATATGATACATGTATATCGATTACGCGATTTCCTGATCGTTATTTACTAGATTTTTGGCCAAAATTTTCAAATAATTCGGCTTTTCAAAAAACTCATCTGGTGTACATTTTTAGATACGCTCAGACTGAGCTCAAATATGCTGGTGAAGTAATAAAATACAAAAATTGCGTTCCAGAATCGGACCATGGTGCTTTCTAATTTTTTAAGAAAATCTAATAAATAAAAAATTTTCAGAAAAATCTCAGAAAAAAGATTAAACATGTGGTTTCAACGTAGACTCAGAATGGTTTTATGTTATTATAACCGAAGGAATATTTGTGCTCGTTTGAGCTATCTTAAGAATGTAATCGGATGAGTTGTTTTCAAAAGCCGAATTATTTAGAAATTTTGGCCAAAAATCTAGTAAATAACGACCAGGAAGTCGCGTATTCGATATGATAGTCACTTTCAGAAAATTAACTGTAAAATGTGTTAATCAGACAAAATGATACGATGGTTTTCGTCTAGTATATCATGTCAGATGTAAAACATAATAATAATTGTACCTCAAGTTTACCTTATTAAACCACGATTTTTCTACAATACTTATCAAATGTTTGGTGTTATTGTTCAATTTAGAAGTAAGAAAAAAGAGACTCAAAATAAGTCTCAATCATATCATCAAATTCGGTGACTGCTTAAAACCTCCGCCAAAATATTTATGCCGTTATACGTTCTAACCTCAAGTCACAATCGGTTATAGTTTATGTTTATGGTTCACCATCAGAACTTCTGATTCAGAAGATAGCAGTGAAAGGTCGGCACGTGTACTTATTTGAAAATGTGTGCTATGTGGACATTTATGTTAACATTGCGTTTGTCAAATTATGTCGAATTATTTTTCTAAAAATTCTCAATTAGTTCATCAATATAAGAATTTTAACATAGTTTTCATCATTAGGATTTTTTATCAGTTTTTAAATGATTCTATTTTATCATTTGGAGAATATGATATTTGCTTTTGGAAACGACTCATCCGATCAAGTTCTTAGATATTTCAAAAATACTACACATATTAGAAAGAAATCGAACAAAACCAATAAGTCTGATCATGACTTTTCCCAATTGCTTTTTTCAAAAACTTTTTAGATTGTAAAGTTTTCATTATCAGTTTTTGAAAACAGCTGGTAAAATGGTCCTGATTTTTATCAATTTTTTTATTTGAAACTTCGACTATCAGATCTACTTTTGATATTTCGATGAAGTTTCGACGAAAATCACGATTTTTCAGAAACTCTTAGTCTTTTTGATCAAAAATACAGAATTTTCAAAAGTTATTTAGACCATAAAGTCTCTGAGGCGTACTTCAACAGAACGATAGACATATCCAATTTTTCAAACTAATCACAAATGCTTTGCAATTTTTTTAAATCGAACTCAATAAAAAAATATATTTCAGTAGAAAACTTTTTTTGGCCTTATTTTGTGAAATTGTAAAACTTTTAAAGTCTCGTTATTTACTTTTTTCACTTAACATTTCAGACTCGATAATGAAATAAATCCTAAACGTTGTAGATAATTATTATTTGAAATATAAAAAAAAATCGTTACTTCATAAGTGTAGTCGGTGTTTATCGAAGATTATACCAAGGACAAGGATTCCACATTTATCAAGCCATTTGTAATAATACACACTCAGAGAGCACCGACGTTTCACGCAAAAGATTAGTCATCTTTTCCTATCATGTTGAAGGGACAGCCAATCAGAGCCCCAACTACTTCCACGCTAGTAGCGGTGCCCTCTGAGTGTGTGGTAGGAACTCTCCGTATTTCTTCGACGCCAAACTTTGAGATGTCTACGTTAATATTCATCAAAAATCGGTAGTGACACTCGACAGGGCAAACGTTCAGTTTTCTTAAACTGATGAATTTGGTATCTTGTCAAGGTTTTCATTTTCTTGCAGAATTCTGGAATGAATTAGTTTTTAGTAATGATCAAAACGGATGTATTTAAACGTTAGACTCGAAAACGTTTAAACAAAATAATCGTGGTTTAATGTACTTGATCTCAATTGAGCCTGTGGGTTTATACTGGTTAACCACCAATCTTTTTTAGTTATTTCTGGTTTAAATGTTTCGATCATCATTTGAGGTACATTTGTTTTATCAGTGAAGCATGCCGTAGCTTACTCAACGATAAATTAATTACATTTTTATATAATTTTGCAAGTTACTTGTTATCACGTTCTTTATCACTTGATAAGGATATTTGATTATAACACGCTCTTTTATGTAATTTGATTATATAACGTCATATTACATTATTCAATTATATAATTTTTGATGACGTTCAATTACAGTACATAGTGTATACTAGTCTATATACTATTATTTATCACTTTACGGAGTAGTGATTCCTGATTTGGGATATTCTTGATAACAAAATGCAAATGGGGGCTTTTAGAATAATATGTATCACTTCATCACATTATATCAACTATTGGGATCTTTAGGCCAGTAATGGCCAGTAACGCGTTCGTGTTTGACCTACATGTGACCAATAAGAGCACCGGATATAACTACGTTAACCAATAAGATCTTCAAAAATAACGGCTTCTAACTAACATATTTTTGATAAAACAGTAGCCAAGTAGTCTTTGAGGAAACAATTTCACATTATTTGATTATAGGATTACCCGCCCTCAGAGTACAAATCCTGAAATATGAATGATACAAACACGCAAAATATAGCACCCATCAAAAACCCTTGATTTGCGAAATAGGCCGATTCATTGGTCAGATTAAGAAAGGATCAACCAATCAAATGCTCACATTTCGCATTTTCCAAATATTAAGATTTGTACTCTGAGGGCGGGTGACGCATATAACCTTAAATTATGATATGAAATTACACAATTTATTAATGGACGCATAATCATAGTCCAATACTTTATTTGGATAACGTTGTATTACACTCTAATAGTTTATATATTCATCACTTAATAGGGTGGAGGGTCCTGATTAGACATATTCTCGATAATACATTGCCAACCAGAGCTTACTATTTAGGATACTATTTATCACGTTATTAAATTAACGTTCAATTACAATATTTGATTATATACTGTGATTTCTGTCTATAAGGACACCCTCCATAAGGACAATTTGGGGAAAATATGGCCAAAACCTACACTTTTTGATTTTGGTCTGTCCCTTTATAAGGACAATTTGGGAAAATATCGAAAGCTTATATTTTTCAAAAATTTTATAAGGCACCTCTTTTTCGTAAAAATATGAGCAAAATAAAGGTCTTCATATTTTTTTGGAAAACATATGGCAAAATAGCTTAGGACAAATTGATCGGGACAATTTGAGAAAATAAGCATTATAGATGAACTTTCTCGATCAAAATTGGCCAAACAAAGCAGTCAGGTAAAGATCCTAATAAGGCAATATATCTTAGATACGGATCCCCTTTTCCTCTGGTTCGCGTTCGTGGTTGAACTTCTTTTTAAAGCTCTTATTGGTCAAAAAACTGGAATCCGGTGCTCTCATTGGTCAAAAGCGGGTCTAACACGAACGCGAACCGGAGGAACAGGGGATCCCTATCTTAGATATATATAAGCTTGCGAAATAAAAAGGAAGACATTTTTTATAGATACACTCATAGATACGTAACCTTTACGAAGCAACTTTTTCAAAGAGTTAAATATCCTATGAGCTGAAATTTTGACATAAGCAAATATCCCCTGCACACACGTTAGTTAATTTGTGTAGTTGACTACTGCTTGAAGTACAAAAATTATTAAGGTTGTTAAATTATCTTTATTTGTTTGTTAAATTGAACAAATAAATACAATTCTCGGTTAAATCGGCACTGAGAAATCAATTGCGACTAATTAAATAGAGTAATTTGACTTTGAAGTCTGTTTTTAGAGTTTTAACCAAAATTAGCATATCATATAAATATGAAGAAAATTAAATTTGAATAGCGAAATTGAATTTTTTGTCAAAAAATTCTGACACTATTATTAACAGAAATCAGGCCTCTTATTGTTTGTTATGATTGACATGCTGCTTTTATGTTTATAGCGGTGCGCGCTTTATGTCTGATTAAGAGAGATTACCGCAAAATGATTAAAATAAAACTTTATCATTTGATGTATTTTTTTGTGTTCAATATTTTCTGACTAAACAAAAAAAATTTCAAATAATATAAGAGAGTTTTTTCGAACTTCACGAAAGTCATTTTTTCATTTTTACGAATAACCCAAGCGTAATCAGTTGAAAAAAATCTCAACATATTGTGGTCAACGATGTTTTTGATTCATTTTAAAAGTTTGAATAAACTTGGAAATAAACTCCGCATGCTGGAGGAAAATTTAGGATCGAGAAAATCGTTTTCGTAAAGTGTTTTACGAGCTTATTATGCTTTTAAATATAAATTGACATATCTCAAAATCATAAACAGTGGTCACGGAACAATATTTATTTTTAATTTTTACGTTCCAACATTTCAAACAAACTTTATCAGGCTTCAAAAAGTAGTCAAAAAAGTTATATTTAAAAAATTATTCATCCATAAATTTTTAATGGTAGCTAAATTAAGCGAATTTAATTAGGACTTAAACAAATAAAAATGAGGTTTAATTATGAAAAATCGATTCGCAATCTTTTGGGATATGTAGGGAAGAAATTAAATTTTATTTTAAAAATTTGTTCATCCATGAATTTTTAATGAAGGCAAAAATGAATCGGATTAAACACACAGCAATGGTTAATTAAAAGATAAATAAATAAATATCTTCAAGTAAACAATTTTTCAGCACAAAAAACTCATGTTCAAGAGATAGGTTTTTTGAAAAAATACAGTGGAAAATAAGGCTCAAAAAAACGCTGAACATTCCAAATAAAACATTCCAATAAAATGATAAATATTTATGTTATATATCTTTAATAATGGAAGCGAAATAATTCCAATAACATAGCAATGAAGTTTAATTATAAAAAATGTATTCATCCATATTTGTGTTTCGGTGAGTTAGCTTTTTTAGTAGCCAATAAATTTTCTTAATACACCTCTGTATGACACCTCTGAAGGAGTCAAATAACAGTTTGTTCACCTTTTAAGTCAGAATACCTGAAAATACTGAGCTTAACTCAGTTTTTTCAGTAGTCAGTAGTTTTTCAAAAGATAAAGGATTTTATATGACATCTTAAGGGATCAAATATACAGTTTTTTCATTTTTACGAAAATTTAGGGGTTGTCAAATGACAAAAAAAATTGGGCAAAAGTTTCGGCACAAAAAATCTAAAATCTTCGTGTTCAGCTAGCAAACGACATTGACCAATAAAAGTGATATACCAAAATGCGTATGATCAGGTTCTAGCTGAAACTGAAAGTCTTAGATAAAATGTGACATGATGGGTCTGAAAATCTCACCGGTTCTTATAGACAGAAACCACAGTAAATTATTCATCTTTCATCCCATTCAGACCATTTCGAGTTTTCTGAGGAATATTTCCCCATTTTTTAGATTTTTGTCGGTATTTAACAGAGAGGATTTTTATGGCTCATTTTTATATGTGTTTGCTCTAATAATTAGGACTGGGAATCTTGCACACTTTCCTTGACCCAGCAAAAAAAGCGCGAAAACTCATGGCGTTTTAAAGGTTCATAATCATAGTATTTTAAGAAAAAGTTGCCTTTGAGATTAAGAAGATTTGATGATTCTCGAAATTGGACACGCGAGTAAATTTTATTACTGCAGTAAAATGATCGAATTAGAAATCACCGATAAATACGACGCCTTCACGATTCGCGACTCGGAAATTTTTCAATAGTTTTTTTGTTTTTTCATCAAAACATCATTCATCCGTCGATTTATGTTATCCCTCTTAATCTCTGTTTCGGTCTCCGGAGTTCACAGCTTATAATACATTTATTGCTTTGGTAAATTAGAGCTTCAATCAATGCGCTTCAATCAAATAAAATTTTCTTATTTACAAACAACACTACGCGTAGTACGTACCTGCCCTAATCTCATTTCACTTCATTAGAAATCATACAATATTTTCACACAAACCCAATTGGGGAAAAAATCGAACGAAACGATAAAAAATACTCGTAACTTATTACATGAACATCGAAACAATAAATAAGCTCTGCGCCATTTTCAAATTCAAATGAATTATTTCCATCGTAAATAAACCTTATTATCCAAATGTAAGCCAAAGTTACTTTTTTGTGATGAAAAACTCTTATTGGTCGTGTCTTTTGGACCATATGTAAATTTCATTTTATACTGGTTGAGTTTCCAATTTCTTATGGCTTTTGCTGGACCAGGTCTGGTGTCCAATCAAAAAAGCGGAGGAGGATAAATTGCCGTCTTTTTTGTTGGTCCGCTCAAAACCCTATAAAAATGAAACTCAACCTGTTGTTATAAACTCTTCGAAAATTTGATATCCAGAAAAAAAACTTTTAAAACATCTCAATCACAATAAATTCCAAATGTGGCACATTTAGTGTGCAGTGCTTGCTTCCTAGTGGGTGCAAATAACGAGCCTAAAAAAGTTGTACCAGTTGACCCCCAACTTGAACTCTTTTTGACATTTTACAAACCATAATAATTCGAGGCAATAAACGAAAAGATATACAAAATTACGATCGCAATTTTGCATTTTTGGGTTTTCATGAACACCCTCAACCTACGTGTTTTCTCAGAAATGGCGTCTTTATAGATCTTCGACTATCGGGGACATATATTTTTTTGCTCTTTGAACAATCCATATGACATGGTTTAGTGATTTTTTGTTCAAAAATAATTTAGACGCT
Source organism: Oikopleura vanhoeffeni (assembly GCA_004367855.1). NCBI lineage: Eukaryota > Metazoa > Chordata > Appendicularia > Copelata > Oikopleuridae > Oikopleura > Oikopleura vanhoeffeni. The sequence goes on from SCLH01000490.1 coordinate 145,539, forward strand.
CTCTCTCGAAAATTTTTCTCATTTTCTTGTTCAAAACTTTCAAACTAATTTTTTGATATTTAGCTGAAAAGATTGGGAATGGCTACTTTCTACTATAGTAAATCATGCCTTTCGTTTTGTTTCGCTCGTCTTGTTATATCTGATCATACTTTTTTAAATGAAAATTACGGTTGCGCGAATCTAGTTAAGCCTTCTTTAATCAAAATTAAAAAAATACGAGAGCTTGCTCCTAATTAGTAAGCCGACCCATCCACCACGTAAAATTTTTATAAAATAAACCATGACATAAATATATTTCGTTTCGATGTGCTAAAATTTCGTTTTTTTTTCGTCTTTTTTTCAAGAAATTTAATTTCGATTTCTACGTAGAAACCATTATAAAATTAAATTATTACTAAATTTATTCGCTGTGGTCGAGACATTTTTAGCAGCTTCTCATTAATAAAAAATAATAAATAATTTAACTTTAATTTAGACACTTTGGATATGCAAACCGCGCGTGTTTTCAAAGATGTTTATAAAGTAAAATAACTCGATCCTGAATAAAATCAGATTACAAGAGCCAAAAGTGACGAAACTTTATCCAAAATATGAAAGTGGAAAAAGTTTCTCATCAGACAAAAAAAATTAAACAAAGTGCAAATCTGTCAAAATGCAGCCGGAGGCCCTTTAAAGGGGGTATATCTGGCGACATTGACTTATTTCACGCATGATAATATTCTGAAACTAAAAAGCTTATGAGCAAAAACTAAATGCTCATTTGTAGATTTATCCTTAATCTTCCGAAATAGTACATCAACAAATTATTTTGATGCCATACAGCCAATAGGTACAGTATTGAACAAGGTGACATTTTCCAAAGTGCAAATCTATCTCCATCCCAGACGGTATATCAAATTGAGCTCAAATTTTTACAGATAACGTAACGGTAGTATGTCAAACATAATCATAAGATTTTTTTGATCCGGTGACTAGATTCTTAGAACGCCAAATAACCGACGATTTTTTTCACATTATTAGACTTCAAAATCTATCTCCGAGGATATATTTGCAAATGGCTCAAATTTTTTATCAAGGTACTCCTCAGAACATGTAAGAAAAGATCACAAGATTTTATCGCATTTCGAGCTTAAACTCGTAAATATGAATTTTTGTCATTTTCCGAAAGATTTCTCCCAAAAAAAAGCTGAAGTCGATTTTTTTCGTAAGGTAGGGCTCCAAAGAAAGCCAGTGAAACACTGATGAAGAAAGTTGGCTTAGTCAAGTCGTATTTTGAATTTTAGTGGTCAAATTTGAGGCAAACGTTATTTTATTTAACTAATCTTTTCAAAAAAATACTTAGAAACAAAATTGAAAAAAATGCGAAAATTTTAAAAATTTTTTGATGATTGGTGTTAGTCTTAAGTACACTTAATTATCACCCGTATTCATATTTGAGCATGTATTAAATGCCTTAAGGCATTTATTTCAATAGGGACAGATATACCCCCTTAAGCGGGTACTGTGGTCGTGGGATTGTGTTTTTCTCGATAAAAAACTTGGTCCCACCAGAGCTTCGAGCATATTATTTCAGATCGCCAGTTTGTAGATCCAGCCTTAGCTTGCTTGAGAAATGTGTCAAAATTTTTGTATGCACCACACTCCCTGACACATTACGCGACACAAGAGAACTTAAGGCCAAAATGTTTATCTATCTTCCTCCCAGGTTTATTTTTGAAAATTAACCTAATATTTCAACATAAACCTGTTATAATTAGTATTTAAAACTTCTCTAGAACGTTTTTGTCGATAGCGCTATATTTTTTTCTAGAATAATGCAGATAAAGCAACCGTTTTTTGGACTTTGTTAATTGTAAAATTCTATCTCCTCTAGGTTAAAATTTCCAAATATCAACTCAAATTTTTTACAAGAGGTAGCTCGAAACAAATAAAAAAATACTGAGGGTTTTTTTTTCAAATTTCGACTCCCAAACTCAATATGAATTTTTTGAAAGTCAACGGTGAAAATCTTTTTCGGAAAAAAATGGTGCGTCGCTTTTTTGTTACTAAGCTCAAATAGAAAGCACTGAAACACTGATCAAGAAGTTGGCTTACGTTCAAAGATGAATATTTCGACGGTTTTAGTTGTTGAAATTAAAGCAAACCGTAATTTCTTTCAAGGCTTTCATTTGAAAAAAATACTTGGAAAAAAAATCAAAAAAACGCGCGAAAATTTTCAATTGATTTGGTCCGTAGGACACTTTCTTAAATCACTCCGGTCATTTATTTGGAGCATTAATTATCGCCCCCTGAAAGGCTCAACTCATAAAGCCAGCGCAGTACCCCCTTAAGGGGATTGTGGGTGCTTCCAGCAATTTTGCTGGTGGGGAAAAATAAGCCCTTTTTAAACTCAATATCTTTTGTGAGAGACATTGAGTGAACGTTTATTTTTCCCAATTTGTAATATTGTAGTCCGTAAACCTTGAAGGTCAAAATTGATTCAGAAAAATATATCACATCAATTCCTTTAATGCATAAACCCTTAATTGCTTGGTATTTCTTTCCATTGAAGTATACCGTCATATCCACGTATCCAAAAATCCAATAATGCCGATATTATTCGGTCAGAAAAAAATTCTCTACAATGCAAACAAGCCATTATTTTATAAATTTATCATATCGGCGAAAATTATTTTTGAAATCCTTTGCCTTAGTTAAATAAGGCAAGAAGGTAGATTATTTTACAAAAAAAGTATACCTCCAGAACCAGGTTACATGCGATTCTTTTCTCTTTTTCATAAATCCTTCTCTATATCTTATTAAACGTTTTTGACCAAAGAAATATTTAAATAATTTTTTGTATATTTCATCGCAATCACTATTTCATGCTGATTTAATGCCGCCATTAATTACAATTGATTTTAGGCTAACAAATTGAATATCTGGAAAAGGCGCAAAAATCTATAACATTCATTGAAATACTTTCATTTAGAGTCACTTTTCTTGCGAGTGTGATTTTTTTTTATATTCTGAAATTAATCCATATCTTAGAATTTTTCCCTCCAGTTGTTATGCAGTCCGAAAGATATTTTTGGAAAATTATTCTAGAACTATTGTCAAAATTTCCAATTTTATTTTGGTCTGATCTTCGGTTGAAAATTGATCACTAATGGGTTATTTTGTTTTTGATTCATCTGTCAATTCAGGGCATTTCAGTTTAGGCAAGCGATTTCAAGTGTTTCTAGAAAAAAATATCCAGAAATAATTGTGTTTTTGTTTTAATTGCAAACGATTCCCGAGGTGCTGGATGTCAGGATGAATTGAAAAAATACCGATTTGCGCCGTGGTCGAAAATAACTACTGCACACAATCCCCGCTAAGGGGGTCGGTGGCATTTTGACAGAGTTTGCACTACTTTCAATTTTTATCTTTTGATGGTAAACTTTTGCTCTTTCAAATTTTGTGGATAAAAACTTTTTCTGAGAAGTTGCACTTTTGAGCCTTACTTTTGATACTGTTTTTTTTTTCAAATCGATTATTTTGAACTTTATAAATCGCCTTTAAAAAAAAACAACTTCTAAAAACCGCGTTTGCTATTTAAGGGTATCCCTGCTTCTACATTTTCTGCAGTGATTATGTTCATGAAAATGCCACCAAATGCAATTGTTTATGTTTTGAACGCATAAAACAACCCAAACTGACAACAAAAAATTTTCCGGAAATTTTGCGTTTTTCGATTTTTCTAATATTTTTCTACAAATTTTGGTTAAAATAACGTTATGTGTCAATTTCACCAAACTAAAACTTCAAAATATCGGGTTGACGTAAACCACTTCATCTCTATCATCGTTCCCCCCAGCTTTACTTTTTGAGCCTTACTTCGACAAAAAATCGAACACTTTTTTTTCGGAAATTTTTTCCACGTGGCTTGAACATTTCATATTTTGAGTTTAGGTCAAAATTGAAAAAACGGTCGACTCAGAGAGTTTCTATTTGTTTCGAGCTACCGTTTGCAAAATTATGAATGAATTTACTTCGAGATTTTTCGATGAACAAAGTCCAAAATACGGTGGTTCTTCGCATATTCTTAGAAAAATTAGCACTTATCGACAAAAGCGCTCCTCAGAAGTTTTTAAATACTAATTATACAGGTTATGTTAAAATTTAGTTTATTTCAAAATAAAACCTCAGAGGAGATAGATTTTCCGTTTGGCTTAGTCTCACTGTCTCGCTTATGTGTCTGGATGTAATCATACAAAAAAGTTTTGACACACATTCTGTCGCAAGCTGAAAGGCTATTCTACAGACCTGCCTATCTGAAATTATATCCTCGAGGCCCTGTTTGGCTGATATTTTATCGAGAATATGTCCAATTAGGAGCAGGGTACCTTACCCTGTCTAATTGATCGAAATTTGAAGCCTCGAGGATTTCACATAAGGTATCCGGAATACTAGTGTTAATAGTAAAATTTATTTTTTTATTTTTAATTAATTAACAACCGTTAACACCGCCCATCCACCGTTGTAAAATGTTATTCACATTGTTGTTTATAAATACGATTTTACGTCAACGAATTTAAACAAATTTTGCAACATCGAAAAAATTTTTTATTCATGAGTTTGAGTTGAAATATAATTTTAACGGTGGATGGGTCGTCTTACCATTTGGCAAGTTTCGGTATGATGAAATCTTTGTTAATTCTGGAATCAAGAGGGCTTAACCCTTGTGGAGCATATTAAAAAAAGTTCCGCCAAGGCACCAGAGCACAATTGTTGGCTTTACTTTGAATGTTGTTCACAGAAGCTTAAGGCAGTTGGAATTTTAATTTTGTCTGCTAAGAAGTTGAAAAGGTCATAGTTTTGCATTTCGACATATTATTTCAGATGAATTAATTTTGAAGTTCTAGAAAAAACTAGTGAGAAAAAGCAAGGTGTACCAGTATCACGTGATACCCGGTCACCAGTTGTCTTCTACAATTTTATCTCTGTTCGAAACAATGCACAAGAATCTGCCTACGTCATAGTTTTGTCGCTTTTGAATTTATATCTCAAAATCAAAGTTAATTTATATAATAAAGTCAAAAATTTGATAAATATGATTTTGTGAAAAAGTTATTTCTATAGCAATGGATTTTTTCTCATTATTTTCGAGTAAATATGTACATGAAGTACAACTGTGGACAAATGTTGATTGGTTAAAATTCCTTTGTATAATTAACTAAATTTTTTATGGGATACTTGAAGTTGAGAATTTAGGCACTAGATAATCACGTCCTAAAAAATGCTGCCCCTAGATAACAATAATTTTTATTTTAACTGTTAGGTGCATTTTCACAAAACACTTTCTCTAAAAACTGGCTAATCTCACATTTGATTTTATGTCCAGTTCCGAAAATAATTTTCGCGAAGTGAAAAACATCACGAAAATCCTGAATCAATTCAACTCCCCGTAATACGGAACAACATTCGAAAAAAAATTTCATATTTCTTGAAACGACATCTAAATTCTTTATAATGAATTATGAAACAAAAGATTCCTCGATCCAGTTTTTTTGTCTTTTTTTCGATGATTTTAGGTATGCTGGAGCACATTGTGGCTCTGTGCTCACAAGGGTTTAAAAGGATTTCTCACAACCGTAGTTTCGTTCAAAAATTCATGATTTAGAGTATGAACAAGTGCAAAGGAACAAAACGAGGACATATTTGAAAAAAAATAAAAGTTGCAATACTATATATTGAGACAAGAAATGAGAGAAATTTTTCAAAATATTTCCAATATTTTGACCAAATCACAAAACTGTTCTTGAATTTCAAAGAGCATATAAAAATATGTTGCGTCACCTACGGCGAAAATTTTAAAGTGGTCCACTAAAAAAAAGATACCAAAAATAATTTAGTTCTTAATTTGTCGAATTCGAAAGTTAATTCGACACTCAAAATTTTCTAAAAACAACAATAATTTCGTAATTCTGTAGTCACAAAACTTGCCTGGATTATGAAACATTACGTTAATGGTATATTTGAGCGGCAGGGAAGGGCATCCGAGAGATTTTCAAGATTTTTGGAAATTTTCAAAATCTTGTTAAGATTATTATTAAATTCGAAAAAATATTTTTGAAATCCGTGATAAAAATAAAACGCCTTAACCCGTGTGAGCACAGAAAAAAAAGTTCCGGCCAGCCCCGACCCTATATGATTATGGTGCTGTTTCACCGGGCTACTTACAGAAGCCCAGGTAGTCTAGAGTTTCATTTTTTTGCATAGGAAGTTCAACACGATATATTTTGCATTCCGAATTTGATATTCGTAGAATTTTGATTTTTAGTTCTAGAAAATTTACTGATAAGAGCAAGATTACAGCATATCACTTTGATACAAGCTTTACAGTGTGTTCACAATATTTTACCGTATTGGGTCCGAGACAAGGATGTGACCTATGTCATCGTTTTTCTGATTTGATTTATGATATTAATCAATCAAAAATTATTTTAAATAGGTTTTAAATTTTTGAATGAAAAATTACAATTTTTCATAAAAAAATGGGTATTCCATAAAAGCAGTAAGTACACTTTCTGATATTATTTCGGTCGATTATACTAATCAAGTGGAACTCTGTTTGGACAATATGTTAATTGCTCGAATAATTTTTTTAATAATTAAAATATATTTCGTGAATACTTAAAATTGAAAATTTTTGATAATATCACTTTTGAAAAAAAATATCTGTTCCTGACTTACCAATATGTGTTGCTCTTCGTGAGTTGTAACCATGACAAAACAACTTGCCCTCAACACGGGCTATTTTTCAGAATTTTTAATGACGCAATAGGGTCGCTATTTAAATTTTTATTTTAGAGGTAAAAGTTGGAAAAAAATCTCAAAAATCACCCTCCGTAAAATCTGAAGCAAAAATTTCCAAAAAAAATAAGTCACTTTTTTGAAATCCATTGCAAAATTCTTTATAATGTATTCGAAGGAGACATTCTGACGATGGGTTTTTTGATATTTTAGAATATTTTTAATTGCAGTCAGCCGTTATATACGGTGTTTGTGTCTACACGGGTTAAGGGAGTACTTGGTCGCATTTTAGGGCCAAAACAGGGTTTTTCAGCGTCGCCTCAATAAAATACTAGAACAGCACGACATATGGATTTTCAGTTTAGGGTAATTAAACATTAATATCTGCTTTTCACAAAACCACATCGCGAGGCTCTGATTACCGACAATCGGAACGCCTTTCAAGAAGTGGCACTATTTTCACTTCAAAAGGCCATCTCCCTGAGTTTTGAAGATAGAGAATACTTTTATAGCTTTTTTCTGACCATAGAGAACGTGGGCAAGCCCTAGTGAGTTTTACTCAAAAAATTTCATCGGCGCTTGAAATGGCAAAAACTTGTTTTTGTTGGTTTGGTAAGTTTTTGCTCATTTAGCGCCGGATGAAATTTGTTTTTTGAGGTAAAAATCAACTTAGGGGCTCTGCCCACGTTCTCTGTGGTCAATAAAGCTATACAAAGTATCCTCTATCTTCAAAATCAGGGAGGATAGGGCTTTTGAAGTGAAAAAGTGCACTTTTTGAAAGGTCGTTTCCTGATTGGGTCGGCTATAGGGCCTCGATGTGTTTGGTGGAAGCAGATTATGTTCAATTATCCAATTGAATCCTATATGTTCGTGCTGTTTCAGTATTTCATTGAGGCGACGCGAAACCCCGTGTTTTTCTGGCGCCTTAAAATGCGCCCGTACTCCCTTAATTGTAATTGTCTGATTATTTTAAAGTAATTATGTTCCGTTCATTTTCATGAACATGATAATTTGAAATCAGTCAATAATATAATCCTCTTATGGAATTTGATGATAAAAAACGGTTTATAAAGCAGTTTTAATATTAGCTTCACTGTTGCGCAAAAAAGTTATCCCGATCCGATGACATATCCGATCAGATCGGACATTTTGTGATCGGTTCGGATCTGCTCGGAAGCACATCTCAAAATTTTGAAGATTCGGATCGGTTTGGAACCCGATTTTGAAAAACGTGATCGGTTCGGAAAAAACCCGAGTGATCGGTTTGCGCGCGGTGTTTTATCGAGGAGATATTTTTGCTCGGACGCCCATCCTGATGAGGCTGAATTATATAAACTCAATAAAAAGTTATTCTCAAGGAGCCCATATCCTTATCTGTCAAGCATGCACCGACCCCTCTTTAAGGGAGTGGTGGTTGCAGATTTGAGTTTACGAAGCTTATGGTCAGACGGCCTCAGAGTATAAATCCTAATATTTGATGATACAAACAACCGCAGATTAGCACCCAATTCAAAAACCGTGGAATTAGTAATAGGCGATTTCTTGGTCAGATTAGGAAAGACATCAACCAATCATGCTCAGATTTCGCATTTTCAAATAGTTGGATTTATACTCTGAGGGCTGGTTGATCCATTATTGAATACTAGCGAGCTGATATCCCAAAACTTTGGCTGCTGAGAACAACTCTTCCGGTGTTTGTAATTAACAGTAATCTGATACCAATCCCACCTTACGCTTACACATACGCCTTTTAAAAAAGCCTCATAACAAAACACTTAAAGAATTTCTCCTTTCAATTTTCACATTTTCATTATTTTTTGTGTCAGGCTCCAAAGAAGCCTCCAACATATTGCATATTATTGTCTTTACTCCGAATTTTGCTGTTTGGCGGCCAAAAAACGAAAAACAAACAATTGATTGATTTATTTATTGATTTCAAATTGAAAGTTGCGCTTAATTTTGTTGTCTTTTGCGCTACCGAGATTAAAATTGCACCAAATCCTAAAAAGTGGATTTACGCAGAAAAAAATTAATCTTTTGAAGATTTTTTCTGTTTTCTAAATTTTGTCAAAAAAATTAGGCTCCAAAATGAAAAGTTGAACTATGGCCCCAAGAGAGCCGAATCAAATTTCAACAGAAAAACTCTTTAATGAAATTGTCAAACAAGTTTTGTGCTTTCAGATGCCAGTATGAGCCGAGAACTGCTATCTTCTTCAACTGAGTGGAGGAGATACCTTTTTGCAGCTGAGTCCCTCCCAAATGACATTCAGAAATTTTAACTTTTTTGGTTTTTTTGCGTTTCTTTTGTCCGCTGAAAGCAAAATTTTAAAACAAGCAAGTGCTCTTGTCATTATTTGGTAAAGGGTTCTCGGGAGCTGATCAAACTAAGTTAAAAATGTGAAAATTGAAGGAGAAAAGACGAACTGCGCGTGTTTTAAAGCGTTAGGTTTCGGCGTACGTGGGGGGACTGTTCAGAAATTACTGTGAAATCCAAAATTCCCAGCGAAGGTTGGTTTGTTAGGTTGCGAATGCCTTTTGGAACATCACTTTGCTAGTTTTGCGGGAAATGCCGCCGGAGAGGCCAAATTTTGCGGACACCCATTCCTTAATTCTAATATTACATTGTCATTATCAATAGAGTTAGATTTTAGATTTTCACTTCCGCTATTTATTTATCACTCCAAGGCTAAATAATTCACTCTAGATAACACCAGCTGTTTTAGATTTGGTGATGTCTTAATTTGAATTAAAACTATTTTGCGTAATCCTAATTTGGTGAAATTTGTTTTTTTTTATTGATTTAGCCAACAATTGTTGGCATTCTACTCTTTGTTTGGCCCTGCACTATAATACAAAAAAATATATGAGACTTTTATATTTGGTGGTAGCCAAGTGACTCGCTCTCATATTTGGTATCAATAAAATTGTACGATATCGGCGAATTCATCAAAAACACCATATTTCTATTATTATTAAAAGATGGCCTACGTTTTTTGCTCAAAACATTCTTGTTCGATACGTTAAACTTAGACAATTTGCAGTGTTTTGCCGGTCATTTTTACCCAATTCTTTGTCTTTACAGATAACTGGAGATTAATCATTTTTCTCCACTTTTTGGTGCCACATTGTTCTTTTAGATCAACAATGTCCAAAAAATTAATTCTATAGCAGAAGAGTGAAACATATGCCAGGTTCGGCAAGCCATATTCGTAATTACTCTAATTGTTTAGCTGATAATATAATGAAGGCCCTTTATGATTAGTTAATAGGATAGTCAAAATATCTCATTATACATGAGTTCCTTATGCTTACACAAGGGGTCGGCACAATCATACCAGATCGGAAAGTATTGGGGACTTAGACCGGATTCATGCCGGTGTTTTATATTTCCGATCCGGTTATAGTAAAATGTTTTGTATCGGCTGATTCCGATCTGATCCGGTTAAGTCAAAATATTGTACTATGTTGATCCCGGGTATAGTTAAAAATATTGGCAGAAGTTGATCCGCTATATTTAAAATATTGGTTATAGTTGATCCGATATTGATTCGGTTCAGGTAACACTGTTTTGGATCTTTGATCCGATTCGGTATGATCCAATAAATTAAGTACATGATGAAATCGGATACGTATTCGGTCAACCGATATGTATCGAAAATTGATACGTATCGAAAACCTGATGTATGGAAAAAACCAATCCGATACGATTATGGTTTTAATTTTTTTGTGGACCCCTGATCTCACATACGTTATTGTCAATAACTTATGTGGTTGTTTGAAACATATTCGAAGATATGCCGTTGTTATATGGATTATGGGCGCGTCACGTTGACCATATCGTGGCTATTTGACATGATAGAAACAACGCGGATTACGGGGCACAACACAATGGATTGGCAGAATAGGCCGATTTCATTGAGGCAGATTTAGAAGGGTGACCAATCATCAAAATGCTCGGATTCCGAATTTTTCAAGTAAGTCACGATCTCCAGCTAAGGGCCTTAATCTATCCGTTTTAACATGTTTGAATCAAAAAAACGATTTTCGTATTGTCAATACGTATTTGGTACAATACGAATCGTTTTTATATCAACGTCCCCCGTTGAACAGATATTATATTGATATATATATTATATATTATATATAAAATATAAATTATTATTAGTTCGATAGTCTTAATAGAAAATTCATTTATACAGTTAATCTGGTTTTTAAATACGAAAAAGGGTAGCTAATTTCATGTCCAAATTAAAAACACTACGCCAGATATATAACCAGTAAACAGGTGTTTGATGAAAAAACTATAAGGGTCTAATCTAAGTGTAGGCACAGTCAAAATCGACCAACTCCGATTTTATTTATTTTCCGGAAGGCAGTTTTCTAGGTTTTGGGCTTAAAAATCACGAAAAATTTTTTTTATGGCCAACAGTCAACCGATTCGGCCGAAATCGTGTTCTTTAAAGGCCGAAAAATATTTTTTTGAACTTTTTTTTAGCCTATGCCGGTATATGCTGGAAATTTCATGAAATCAAGAAAATATAAGGGTTCATTCAGAGAAAAAAAAATTTGGCCCCAAAAAACCTGCAACCTACTCCAAAAATGGAAACTTTATTTGAAATACTGAAAAAACGATTTTGAGTTTTTTTGTTCTTCTCAAAGAGTGTTTACCGGGATACCCGATTGATAGTCATAGAAAATGTACACTTCCAGAAAAAAATTTGGCCCAATAAAAAACACGGAACTACTGAAAAATTCTGAAAAACCGTTATTTGGTTAAGGGTACAAAACGGCTAGGCCTTAATTCACAGCATATGCGCACCAAATTTATGGTTAATTGTATCAGGGATATCCAAAATGACACTTTTAAAATGTGCCAAGTGACCAAAAAGCCGCTAGAGAGCAAATGCGAAGCATTTGTTCCTAGACTTATTTCGTTGGGCCTAATAAGTAATTTGTTATAGGGAAGTCGAAAATGCACTTACAAATTGTCCTAGCTGACCACAAGAGCCGCTAGAGGAATGTAAAAGCATTTTGCGGACTATTTTTTCGTTAGCTATTGAGTAAATTGTTTTAGGAAGTCGAAAATGACACTTAATGGTTCAAGTGATACAAGAGCCGTAGAGCAAAATGGAGGAGCAATATGCACCATTGGTTTGATCGAAATTGAGTTTCAACTTATCAAATGTACACACGTTCGAACGAGTGAGAAATCCTCACAAAATAAGTATAATATAATTTCATTCTCTATGCTCTTCAAATGGTCGTAAGAAATAAGCTCAAGAATATCAAAAATATATTCAGTGATTAATTAGGTGTTTTTAGAAGAGTTTGTTATCATGCTTTTATTAATTAGATTTAGGAATGCGGAAAAACATTTTTTTACAAATATTCTTAAACAAAGGTTCAAATTAAAAAAAAAATTAGAAACTCTGCCCAGTATTACACAGAGAAACCGTGTCAAAACTTGTTTGTTCAGGAAAAAAAAAGTAGGGTTGGCGGTGAGAAGGTTAGGGTTCCGCTGGAACCCTGGTCTTCTTGCCCAACCCTAGGTTTTTTTTGACAAAAAGTTTTGCCATGCCCCGAGTTGGCACACTAAAATTTGATGGTGTACACTAATATAATCCTATCTGAAATTTAGATTAGGGTTAGGTAAAACTCGTGTTCCAGTGTACACGGTTAAAACGACGCAAGTTGTTTTTGGGATGGCTAGGGTTGGGTTAAAAATAGGGTTGTGTTCCGCAGGACAAACACCATATTTTTTAAGCAATAAGCATTAGGACTTTTCCGAGAAGTTTTTTCCGCATGAGTGTCACTTTAATAGTTTTTTTTTTCTTCCATAAAATTTACGGGTTAAATAGTTTTTCTTTAGGTAAGGTGTAGCCTAGTTAATAATAATTTTGACAGCCCCGGCAGGGCCTGCCGGGGGCAAAACGTATAATTGTGTCGGAAATACAAAAATTAGGCGTTATATTTATTAAAAAGAATATTTTTGAAATACCATGTTTTTCTGTATGATTGTACTCAAGATGAAAATTTTTGCCATGCCCTTAGTGTACACCCATTATCTTTCTAAAACAAAATTGTCCTCCCGCCGGGAGGAATGCCTCATCTTATTATGATTAGGAGAAGCCTATAAAAATTCTAAATTTAATGATTTGAACAGATTATTTTATTTATGGAATTGCATTTGACGGTTTCCGATGAGAACTCATATTTTCTTGCATCATTCCTTTTTTTTTAACAAAAAGTGTTTCAGCTAAGTACACATTACATACAACAGCTCATGGCAGGGCCCTCCGGGATGCCATTACTATTGTAAACAATGTCGAAATAACAAAAATTTGAACCGATATATTTATAGTTTTCTAATACTTTTCAAGATAGGATATATCAGTTTAACAGAAAATTATAGTGCACACTCGGGCATGGCAAAGACTTTTGTCAAAAAAAAACTAGGGTTGTGCAAGAAGACGGCGTTCCTACGGAACCCTAATCTTCTTCAGCCCACCTATTTTTCTTTCCTGACAAAGAAGTTTTGCACAGTTATATACAACGTGTATACTGGGCACGGTTTTCAATTTTTGAAAGTTTCATTACTTTATATAGATAATAGGTTTTTTTCTACACATTACCTGTAACTTTTAGTTGATAAAGGATCATATAGTTAGTTCTTTTTCGATAGATTATGAAACTCAAGAATTTTTAAATATTTTTTGTTAATGTTTTGAGCTGTTAAACCATGTTTTCGAAACAAATTGTGTTTTTTTGATGTTGGAAATAAATGTTTGTTGTGTTAGTTTTAAAATGTTTTTGTTAAAATGTTTTCCCTAACCCATGGTCACCGGAGGCCAAGCTAGTTTAGTATATCAAGAACTTTTCCCTGAATTTTCTAAAGTAAAGGGTACAAAACTTCTTGGACTGAAAATACATACCAAGTTATTACTGTACATTGTATCATTATATTAATTAATTAATTCTATAATTAAATTATATGTGATGCAAAACCTTTTTGTTTTTGGACACACAATTCGAAAATGTTCGGCAAATTTCAAGATCCAAAATTTTAAAATATACATGTTACGTCAAATTTACCGCTGATGCGAATATGAACTTTTTTTGGAACATTTTTAGATTTCAAGCGAATGCTGTTGGTTGAATTTCAAAACCAATCAGAATCAAGGATTGTCAAGTCCTTATTTTTGAATACAAATAAGTTGGCCAGTATAATATCCTAACAATTTGGCATGCCTGATTCTTATTTTTTAAGTTTGGTTTTTTAAAGACAAATTTTTTAAAGAAAGCTAGATTTGGTGACTCGATGTTAAGATCTTCCAGTACTAGGGGCCAAATTAAGCGTTTTGGCATTCAAGATTAACAGACTCGTCGTTTGTTATACACACGCGTGTATTAGGAGATTAGAATGGTGTTTTAAAGGTGTATCATTACACTGTGTGTCAACCTTGTCTATGTTCAAACAACGAGCTAAGCCTGTATACTTCTTGACAAACAACCTAGTCAAAAATTTTCCTGGTCACGGTGAAGTTGTAATTAGCTAACTTTTTCTTGGAATCTGTTAGATTGTTTTCGTACAAAAAATTTATCTGAACTCTGTTCCGCCTGGGTGACCGGAATCACTGGAAGTTTATCATTTGATTCATATTCATTCAAGCTCGGAATACAGGGTAATACAAAGGAGCGTGCTTTCGTAACCCAAATTGGCCAATCGACTTTTTTTGTCCTTCCTTTACTTTGCTTCGCTGGGTCGGAAAGCCGCCGTCTATCCGTGACCGACCTCAAATTCCGGCTCGCTGGACTCATTTTTTTGCTTTAACAAACGTTTATCATTTTTTTCTTCAAAAATTCGAAATGTCTCAAAAGTGTGTTCCTATCTTTGAATCACCATTATTCTGCTAATATATCTAATATATAATATCTAGAAATCTTCTCTGCTCAGCCAATATTTTTTGCCCTTACGCGGGTTTTGGAGATTGAAAAAACTTTNATGTTTTTATGCATCAAAAAAATTTATTGGAATTAAAAAAATAATGAACTTATGAAATTATAATTTTTATGATTATTATGATTTATGAACTTATAATTATTATACTTATTATGAATTTATAATGAACTTTTTATGAAGCTCGTTCTTGATTGTTTGAGCAATCAGTGTGAGATTTTTTGTTTAAATATAACATTATATCAAACTCTTGGGACCTACAATATGTAGTATTCCAGATATTTGGCCTCAAATATCACAAAAATCGGCTTTATACGGGTACCCCCTTAATAGTTTTCATAGGTAAAAATGCCTGAGGCAAAACTTTAAGAAATTAAGCAAAATTTCTTAATATTTTATATGCAAATTATTTTTCATAAAATATAATTTATTTAAGAATTAAAAAAAACAGGACCTTTTCGAACGTGGAAATCAAGTAGACCAGGAAACAGTTTCATTTGATTTTCTTACTATCAGTTAATAATAATTTTTCTTTGAAGAAATAAGTTTGAATTAACTAATTATAACAAAAAGATATTTCAATTTTCTAGAGTCTCAAGCTTATTTTGTCAAATACATTACAAGTCGGGTAAATTGTTCGTTCGCGAAATTTTTGAGCGTGGGCGCTATTGTGTTTGGTATACTCGGCCAATGAGTGACGCGCATTGAAACACACAAAAATCAAAACCACCGATGAATAAGTATATCGGCCTACGCGTCTTTGTCTTTTAACGTTATGCCAGCCATTGTGAGACCGCCTAGCTAGGTGAGGTTAATGACACCTCTATTGCGAGAAAAGAGTTACAGTAGGTGTCGTTATTGTTACGGTGTTCGTTATTGTTACGGAGTTACAGTAGGTGTCGTTATTAGTTCAGTCTGACTAAATTATTTTCCGGTACATATGATATGTAACATATCCCTTTCCCAACAAAAGTGAGTCGTGAAATTATCGAATCATCTTTCCATTTTTTAATTTAAAATTTCAGAATCTCAAAATTTTTGGAAAAAAAATGTAGAAACGGTCTGATTCTGATGAAATTAAATCATAATTATATTAAACAATGGTTGTTCATCATAGCCAATTGTCAATTGTTCATTAATTTCATGGCTTTTGAAATCAAAAGACTTTTTCTTCCGAAAATAAGGTTAAGATTTGTTTATTCTAGTTTAAAAACCATTAAAACAATTTAAGCTTAGCTTTGAGGCCCCTTTCAAACTTGTCAACTGGCTCTGTGCTTTCAAGGGTTAAAGTATAATGATTTCATAAATTTTATGGTTAATTGGAAGCTTTTGTTCACTTTATGAAAGCCGTCATTCTTTCTAATCTGATTGAACGGTTAGTTTTGACTTTGTTGAACTGATTTTATTTTTGTAGCCGATTTATGATTTTTATATTTACTGCTGATTAAAATGTGCTTGTTGTGTGGTTTCATACGTGAAGTTTAATACAATAAGGGAGTTTCTCGTTAAAAACGCAGTCAATCGCTTATAATAAATCGATTTGATTACCAATCTTTGCTATAGTGTTGTGTTTGTAATAATTTGGTGCTAAAATTTTACGAGAAAAATATTTTGATTGTTAAAAATATTTCTCAAGCTATTTATCATTTTCGGATCAAAAAGATTTTTAAACGAATAAAGATAGATAAAAATTAAAGATTCGTCATAACTAACAGGTTAGCAAAGTCAGGCGAGAAGAGCAAAATTAAATTCTGATATTTTCAACGATTTTTTTTTCTGATAAGTAGAAAATTTCACTCATCATAATTATTTATCCTACTCAGGTTTTTAATGAAATGTTAACTAGGGTCTATAACGTTTCTGGTGATTTTTACTCATCATTTTCACTTAGACAAACAATTTCTGGCGTAATTCTTCCACAAAACATTAAGGAGCAAATTATAAGTATTTTATATCCTTTTCCNTTTGGACTTGATTTGCGGAAAATTTTCATAATATTTCTAAAGAGTCGACAACAAAATGACAAAAAAACATTTCATGATTTTTCAAACAGCAGTCAGAAAATATGTAAACATGCATGAAAAAAGTTAAAGTGGCTATTTTTTTCGTTTTTATTTACAGATTTCATAAAATTAATCAGAAAAAATTTTGGACAAAAAATGCTTAAAATTTTCATAATGCTTTGAATTTTTTCGAAAATTTTACGAATTATAAAATAAAAGTTTGAACTCAAATCGTTCATTGAATAGATAAAAAATGATTTGAATGAGCTGATACACATTTATTGTGGTTCAGCTAACGATAATAAGCACAAAAAAATAAACCAACTAATTATTTTCGTAAATTAAATTGACGCCAGTCTGCCACATCGCTGCTACCCCCTTAAACAATTATTAATTTTTTGGAATGGATATTATAGTTCACACATCATTCCGAACTGATTTAATGTATTTTGATGACTATTACTAAAAGGTAGACTTGAAATAACGAGACCGGGTGACCTGTTTGTTAGATTTTTATCGGTATGTTTTCATTATTAATTATAGTTAATAGTGTTATTTATCAGCAGTTTTCTGATTCGGCGAATAAAAAATGAAATTAATTACAAAGTTATTAATATTATATGATATTTAAATCGTGTCTGAAAATAAAACAAAATTTGGATATGAATATAAGAAATATCAATTGAGATAAAAATTGACGTATGAAACGTCAAAAACGGATTGATGAGAATCTGTGTTGATTTTATTACTGATCTGTTGTAGGAAGCCTCATCATTTAAACTTTTGAGAGCAGTGTCCTCTAATTTTATTTTATTTAGAGAAAATGGCAACAACAATTGATCAGGCAATCGAAGTTTCCCAGGAATGTTGAATATTGTAAAAAAAATACAAATTAATTAAGAATAAAAATTGATGATCAACTTTTGATCATTCATTTTAACTTGATTTTATACTAGCTACTTATTAAAAAGACTATTCAAAATTTTAATTTCAAGCACTGAATAATTTTAAGTCAGAATAAATGTCCCATTATAAACGATGTAATAATTAAAAATATTTAAAAATGCACGAAATAAATTCTGGTCACTTTAAAATCAAAAGAATGTTTAAACCTACTTTTGAAATTTGACCCTGTTTAATTCAAATTTTGATAGGCCGCGAGACGATTTACGAAGTGGATTCAGTGAATTTTAAAATTTGTGAGTGTTTGGATAGTTGAATTGATTAAGATGAAAATTTCATAAAAAAAAATCAAACTCTGGCCTTGGACAAGGGTTTTTTTTTAGCAAAGACATCATTCAAGTTCAAGGCTAGATTTTCTGAATGAACTTTCAAAAATATTTCATCGTAATCATTACAACTGTACAAAAACCTCTCGTTAAATCACTTCGACCACCTCCTTAAATGAAATTAAAGGTTCGTCTTATAAAAATGAATTCCCAAAGCAAAAATGTGTTCAACCGAAAAAGGACATTGATTTCAAACCGCTGATTCAAAAAGTTGTAGATTTGAACAAATTGGTGCTTGAACTTCTTAACCAATATGGTGCAAATTTGAATTTAGCATCAAATAGCAAGGGAACAATTGTTCAAGCTATAATAGAAACTAATGGGATAGAAAATGAAACTGAGAGTTCAATTTTAGCAAGCAAAAATATTAATGATGAAATTGCCGAAATTAAAGCTGTCAAAGTTGCCGATGGCACTGGCGGAGAACCAACGATTGAAGAAGTTGTCGTTGTTGAGTTAGATGAAGACACAGAAGATTTACCAGTTCTAGTAACTGACGAAGAAAATGAAAGTGCTGCTGTCACACAAGACACGGAAGAAAACCCAGTTTTAGTCCCTGACGAAGAGAACGAAAGTCCCGCTCTTACTCACGACACATCACTCACAGCAGAAATTGCCGAAGAATCCAGCGAGCAAGCTGCTCCTGCCACTAATCAAACAGAAGCAGCAGTTGCCACGGAAACCACTGATAAAGCTGCTGAAGCAGTCAATGCTACAGCAGACGTAGCCGCAGAAACAAACGATATAGCTGCTCCAGTTCTCGATGCCATAGCAGAATTTGCTAAGGAAACCACTGATAAAGCTGGTCAAGCAGTCGATGCAACAGCCGAAGTTGCCGCAGAAACCACCGATCAAGTTGCTCTAGCCGTCAATGCCACAGCAGAAGTTCCCGCAGAAACCACTGAGAAAGCCGTCGAGGCCACAGCAAACGTTGCTGAAGAAACCCCTGAGCAAGCTGCTCCAGAAGTCGATGCCACAGCAGAAAGTGCTGCAGAAACCACTGAGCAAGCTGCTCAAGTTGTCGATGTTACAGCAGTAGTTGCTCGAGAAACTACTGATAAAGCTGCCTCAGAAGCCGATACAACAGCAAAAATTGTCGCAGAAACCACTGAGAAAGCTGCTCCAGCTGTCGATTTCACAGCAAAAATTGCCTCAGAAACAACTGATGAAGCTGCTTCGAGAGTCGATGGAAAAGTAGAAGTTGTCACAGAAACTAGCGATGAAGCTGCTCCAGTAGCCGATCTAACAGCAGAAGTTGTCGCAGAAACCACCAATGAAGCTGCGCCAGGAGTCGACGCAAAAGCAGATGTGGCCGTAGAAACCACTGAGCAAGCTGCTCCAGCTGTCAATACAACAGCAAAAATTGCACCAGAAACAACTGTGCAAGCTGATTCAACAGGCGATGCCACAGCAGAAGTTGCCGCAGAAACCACTGAGCTGACTGCTCCAGCCTTCGATACCACAGCCGAATTTGCTGCAGAAACGACTGAGCAAGCTGCTCCTGCTATCGATGTAACAGCAGTCGATGCAACAACAGAAGTTGCCGCAGAAACTACCGATCAAGTCAATCAAGCCGTCGATGCCACAGCAGAAATTGCAGCAGAAACCACTGAGCTAGGCGCTCCAGATGTGGATGACACAGCAAAAGAAGCCCCAGACACTTCCGATGAAGTTGCTCTACTAGCCGATACAAATACAGAAGTTGCCGGAGAAACCATCTATAAAGCTTCTTCAAAAGCTGATGCAACAGCAGATATTGCGATAGAAACCACTGAGCGAGCTGCTCCAGCTGATATTGCCACCGCAGAAATTGCCACAGGAACCACTGAGCAAGCTCCTTCAGCTGTCATACCTACAGCAGAAGTCACCGAAAAAACCAACGATGAAGTTGCTCCAGTAGCCGATGCAACAGCTGAACTTGCCGAAGAAACAACTGACCAAGCTGCTCAGGTTGTTGCTGCAACAGCAGAAATTGGCGCAGAAACCACCGATGACGCTCCTCCAGCAGCCAATGCACCAGCAGAAATTGCCACGGAAACCACCGATAAAATTGCTCCAGTAACCGATGCAACAACAGAAGTTGCCGCGGAAACCACCAATGAAGCTGCTTCAGTAACCGATGCCAAAGCAGAAGTTATCGCAGAAACCAGCGATGAAGCTGCTTCAGTAACTGATGCCAAAGCCGAAATTGCCGCAGGAACCACCGACGAAGCAGCTCCATTAGCTAATGAAGCAGCAGAACTTGCCGTAGAAACCACCGATGAAGCTGCTTCAATAGCAGATTCAACAGCAGAAATTGCTACAGAAACAGCCGATGAAGCTGCTTCAGTAGCCGATGCAACAGCAGAAATTTTCGGAGAGACGACTGATGAAGCTGCCTCAGCTGCAGATGGAACAGCAGAAGTTGCCATGGATACCACCGATAAATCTGCTCCAGTAACCGATGCAACAGCAGAAGTCGCCGCGAAAACCACCGATGAAGCTGTTTCAGTAACTGATGCAGCAGCAGAAGTTGCCAAACAAAACTCTGATCAAGCAGTCGATGCACCAGCAGGAGTTGCTACAGAAACTATCGATGAAGCTGCTTCAGTAACCGATGCAACAGCAGATGTTGCCGCAGTAACCACTGACCTAGCTGCTCCAGCTGTTGATACCAAATCAGAAGGTGTCCTCGAAACCACTGATGAAGCTGCTCAACTAGTCGGTGCAGCAGCAGAAGTTTCCAAAGAAACCACTGATCAAGCTGCTTCAGCTGCCGATTCAACAGGAGAAGTCACCGCAGAAACAACTAATGAAGCAGTTTTAGTAGTCGATGCAACAGCAGAAGTTGCCGCAGAATTCACCGATGAAGTTACTCCAGTAGCCGACTCAACAGCAGAAGTTGCTGCAGAAACCATCGATCAAGCTTCTCTAGCATCAGACGCCTCAGCAGAAATCAAAGAGGCAAGTCCTCCACAATCTATGGCAGGAGACTCTCAGACTATCCCTGTTGAACCTATTTCACTGTTAACCACAGAGTCAGACGATGATACAGTGATGATAAGCGTTGACGATGGTTCGCAAGTCAATGCTATATCATCAAATGCCACAGATGAAATTGGTGCTGATGATTCGCCGGCTGATGCATCACCAGACTCTGCAGAAACTACTCGACTTAATTCAACGACTGAAATAACTGAGGATCCAAGTGCAACAAGTTCAGATGATACACCAGAAAAATTTGGTGATGAATCTATTGACTATGATCCCAATGAACGTGACTTTGATTCAATTGATGATTTAGTTCCCGAGAAGGTACGAGAAGAAACAAAGGAAGAATTGACAGCGACTTTGACCAGAAATTTTCACGAAATTGACGTCGATAATTCTGGAAAAGTAGCGGTTAGCGAAATGTGGTAAATATTCATATATAACAAAACTTAAAAATAAAAAAAAAATTTTAAGTGAGCGTATGACGGAAAAAGGAAAGTTTAATATGGGATCGGTCACTTCCGAACAATTTGCATCGGCAGCAGTAAGTACTCATGCAGTCTTTTCAACCACAAAATTTCTCGAAATAATTATCCAAATTTTTAATTGAGACATATTCTTTGATTCTCGAATCAACAAACATGATTGACTCTAACAATTTAATTATTTCAGATGTATTTTATTGAAGCATGGAAATTGGGGTCTGAAGATACCAAAGAAATGGAAGTTGATGTTTTCATCACATTTTGGTCAGAATTTTATTCTTTGTTTCTTGTGATTGATTCAAATCGAGGTAATTTCAGAAATTATTTATCAACTGCCATTTCAAAATGAGTTGGATAACATGAAAAAATATATTTTTATTAAATTTATAATTTTAACAAATAATGTCATATTTTAATCAAGCAAGGTTGAAAGAACAATTAATTGATTGCAATATATCCCCTTATGGAACTTTTGTAAAGATTTGTGTCGCAAAGCGCAGCGTGAGGAAAGGGAACGAGCGGACAGTGAATGTAAGAATTCGAGCTTCACGATTGGCTTGCGGGCTTTTATTTTTCAGCCTCAAGGTCATAAGTGCTTTTCACTAGGACTACGCTCATAAATTTCCCGAGCAGGAGCTGGCGCAACTGCGCAGAATATAACAAGCTAAGCATAGAATCGCTTTTATGTTTTCTGCCGCAGTATACCGTTAACAATCAAAATAACCGTAAAGTTGATTGCAAATGGTCGTTTTTTGATAATGTTATAATCATATTTTTGATATAAAGTATCCAAGCTCCTCATCTAATGGGGGTTGGTGCATTTTGACAGATAAGGATATGGGTTTTTGATGAAATACTTTTCACTGGGTTTATATTCCGTATTCACACTTTTGTGAATATCCCGGCCCTGATTTGGAAACGGAGTGTGTTTTTTAGTAGTAGGGCCGGGATATTCACAAACGTGTAAATAAAAGTAATGTTTCATGATCCAGGCAACTTTTGTAACTACAGAATTTTCGAATTATTGCTTTTTAAGAAAATTTTGAGTTCGAATTAAACTTTTCAAAATCGACAAATTATGAATTTGGGAAAATTTTTGAGCTTAATCCTAGTGAAAAGCACTCATGACCTTGAGGCTGAATAGTAGAAGCCCGCAAGCCAATCGTGAAACTCGAACTTATACATTCACTGCCCACTCCTTTCCTTTCCTCACGCTCTCCTTTGCGTCACAAATCTTTACAAAAGTTCCATAAAGGGATATAGGAAAATTTTTATCTTTTCGAATTCGAACAAAAAAACTTGGGTGCATTTTATCGAATGCTTGTTTTATCATCAATTTAAACGCGATTGCATTAAGTTATGCGCTAGGGATTTAGTTAAGTTGAATATTTTTATACAGTGGCGATAAGTAGCAATCTGTATAAAACCAGCTACCATCAAATATCAAGCAAAAAATAATTAAATTTGACAATATATTTTGTTAATGAGTGAGAAAATCTTGCACGTGTTTTTGGAACTAAAATTTAATGGCAAAATATTTTTTTTATCTCGTGTACGGCACTTATTTTCATCAAATTCGTGAGTTCTCGTAAAGTCTTATTCTTTGGCATTTTAAAACAGCTTTTAAATCTTGCTTAGAATCTGAAGTATTTTGGTTTATTTGACAATAATCTTTTATTTTTAGATCAAAAACTATCTGTCATGGAAGTAACACGATTCCTTGATACACGAACAAAAGAAAAAGGACTCACAGCATCGCGAGAAAAAATAATGATCTTTGTTAATAACTTTTTTACATCTGTCGATCTTGGGCGATCGAACGAACTGACTGTTATTGAATTTTTCTGTGCTCTGCCTTCATTTGAGAAACTTATTGTGACACTTGACGGAAATTTATAACTCATGCGCCATGAGTTATGCCTGTATACCTGTAATATATAACTTATTGTTAATACTATTAACTGAAAAAATTAATAAANACAAGTTTTGAAATTTATTAACGTGCAGTTTTTTATTTTGAAATGGATTACTAATCGAACATATATTACAAAAATTTTTATAAACGTTTTTTATTTTTCAAATTTGGAACGGGTAAAAACAGGCCTAAAAATATAAAAAATAAAAATATACATGCAGCAATTGTATAAATAACTATTTTATACGGAGATGGTTTGTCTTTCGGGAAAACTGGTATCAAAGTCAAGCTAAAAAATCAATTAAACACCTAGAAATATTTTTTAAAAATTGGTTGAAATGTTTGTTCATAAAATATTCATGTTTTAATCCTTAATTATCGAGGATAACTTTGAATGAAACGCATGAACTGGATATTATTAGGCGTAATAAAAGTATATTATCGTCCGATGTGATCAGATAAGGTTCAAATTGTGTACGAATACAAGCTCGGTGAAAATAAGGTAGAATAATTATTTAAACCAATTTGATCAAATCATGTTCAAATTGCGAAAATATTTCCATAAAATCATCTGAATCAAATAGAAACCTTGGTAGTGTAGTTGTTATAGCGCAGCACTTTTTATGTGAGCTGCATTTTAGATCTTTGTTTTCATATTGTAATGACTGGCAAATATAAGTTTGATCGAAACATGTCCCTCCATAATCTTCACAGTGATAAACATCATAAATGACACAGCAAACTTGATCAGATGCTTAATTATTTATTTCTAGTTTAATTTGTCTATTCGACGTAAAAAGTTGAGATAAAAGGTCAAAAATAATGTGTTGAAGATCAAATATATTATGATTGCATATATTTTTAGTAAAATTCATGTTTTTTGAAGGTCGAAAAAGGCAGAACTTGATAATAAGAGCTAACCAAAATATAAATATTGAGAATCAATGAGAAAAAATCGATCAACATAATCGATTTCGATTGATTTTAATTCTGATCAATGATAATCTCGAAGTCTTTTCGGAAAATGCATAAGAATTGATTGTCATTATTAATATAATTAGAAAAACTGAGTTAGTCTGAAGGCGAAAGAGCCAAAACAAGATCTTAAGGGGGTATATCTGTCTGATTA